>JAVFKD010000015.1:0-447500 GCA_036429605.1 Cladobotryum mycophilum
TAGCGACTCGGTTCGGTCGGTAGCCTTCTCGCACGACTCATCGCTCGTGGCATCGGCCTCAGGCGACGACACGGTCCGGCTATGGCGCGCCGACACGGGCGACTGCGTCCAGACACTCGAGGGCCATAGCGGCTCGGTCCAGTCGGTAGCCTTCTCGCACGACTCATCGCTCGTGGCATCGGCCTCACACGACCACACGGTCCGGCTATGGCGCGCCGACACGGGCGACTGCGTCCAGACACTCGAGGGCCATAGCGACTCGGTCCAGTCGGTAGCCTTCTCGCACGACTCATCGCTCGTGGCATCGGCCTCAGGCGACGGCACGGTCCGGCTATGGCGCGCCGACACGGGCGACTGCGTCCAGACACTCGAGGGCCATAGCGGCTCGGTCCAGTCGGTAGCCTTCTCGCACGACTCATCGCTCGTGGCATCGGCCTCACGCGACCGCACGGTCCGGCTCTGGCGCGCCGACACGGGCGACTGCGTCCAGAAACTCGATATTGGTGGTATATCTCACTTATCATTTATATCTGATAATTTGCACCTCCTTACAAATGTCGGGACGTTCATTACAGCAGAAACCAAGCATAATTTCCGTGCTATTGGCTACGGATTCAGCAGAGACCGCTGTTGGATTACATGGAATGGAAATGACTTGCTCTGGCTACCACTAGAATATCGGCCGTCTTGTATGGCAGTCAGTAAGTCAACATTAGTGGTTGGCTGTCACTCGGGGAGAGTTTTGGTAATTGCATTTTCTACAAAATTCAGGCCTTAAAGTGTACAGACCCAAGCTTATTCTCTTTTTATAATAACTTTGTAAAGGAGAGTTGGAGGGGACTGGGTTAATTTATACCCCGCAGGTCTTATTCTTTAATTTCTATGGAGTAGAATCTTCTAGATTTTAGAGTTACGGTAATGATGCGAAGTGAGATTGTAACGTGCGCCACATGAGTATCACGAATACATGCAATAAGACACACTGGGACATCTTGTTAAAAGCTTGCCCTTACATCACTCGTTGCAATTTTCTGAATTATGTCTAAAATTAACTTTCGTAGTTTATTTCAGAACGAGATATACTATGGAATTATCAGTGGGAAACATAGAATAGACAGTATGAAACTTGGATAATAAAGTTAAGATGATAAGTTGGGATGGTGGAATTGGGACGATAGATTGGATGATACAGTTGGGATAATAGGACTGGGCTGACGGCTGACAGGATTAGCATAGCGCAATTTAGGACAACGGAATTCGGGAAAGCGGAATTGATATTGGAATATTCTTAAATATAAGAATATTTATCCTAATGTTAAGCGTATATTAATATACAAATAGTTACAAGTATGTATCTAAATTTTATATCTGCCAAAGATGTCATAGTTATGTACAGTTATTAAATGGTTCTTAAAGGCATCGATAGTTACATAAGTAAACACCTTTTCCTCGCACCGCGGCTCAGGACAAGCAACAGGACGTTGACTAAGATTCTTAAAGTGCCTTGCTTCAATGTGGCGCCGCGCACCATATTTATCAGAATATTTAATGCGTCGGCCATCTGATGACATGTCCTCATTCCAAAAGCACAAAAAGCATTGCTGGATGCTGCATTCCGTGGGTTCCTCTATTTTCGGTCGCATAGCTAACTTGATGGAAGGAGTAGTAGCTTTCTTTTGTCGGAATTCCTTTCTCTCCCCAAGCGTTATCATCGCATGCAATGTGCACATCCTATGTCTTAGCCGCATCTGGGTTTCCAGATTACTCGCATCGGCACAAATGAACTCGGCGAGAGTCTTTCGCTCAGGCAAGGTGTAGGAAGGTTTCGGCGGCACACTTGGAGTCCCTGATTCGATGGCTGGGTTCTCTTTCTTTTGCAGTTGCCGATTAATCTCCTTGGTACTGGATTCCTTGAAGTATGCTTTTCTTTGTTTCATGACCTCACGCTCCAGAAGCTTTTTTCGACAATTAATGAGCTTGCGTTTTGTGGTATCATATTGTGTCCACAGCTCAGGGTTTACCTCCTTTGCCTTTCCGATTGTGCCATACTTGGAACGAATCGCTTTTTTAAGACTGTCTCGATTCTTTGTAAGCGCGATAATGACCCCCTTCGTCTCGATATCGGCAGGGGTGGCTCCGGTGGGCGCACTCGGATCGGCATCTCGACTCATGTGGGTTGCCATTTCTAATAACCTTTGGTTTGGGGGTCGTTTAAGGAAAGCAGCCACAGTGTCTACCTGAACACGTGGGTTTATGTATGCTTGATAAGTCAGGTCGCTTGCATGGCTCATAACTTGTTGAAGCTGACCCTGCGTTCCAACCTCTGCTTAAAGTCAGCCGCTTAATCTAGCAAGCAGTGTTGGTTTCTTACTTTCAATAGCTTCGCCTCCACCTCGTCGGATAGCGTATGGTTTCAGAACCTGCCGGAAGCCTGCGATCATACCAAGCTTCCTAAGATCTCTTCGATACGTATCGTAATAGAGTGCCTCGGTTTTCGATGTACGGCATATTCCATCTTCTTGCTTCATTGGCTGCCGGAAAATCGGGGTGTTGAGGATATCTTTGCGCCAATGAAAGTCCTCTGATTCTCTCGATACCCTGACCCTGGCTAAGTAAATATCAGAGACAGATCTAATACCTGACTCAAAGGCATTGTCAAGAAATGCAAGGGCCAGAAAGGGAATTGTTGCATCAAATAACAGATTGTCCACTTCGGATATGGTAAACGTTTTTCTGGTCACGTATTATTAGCAGTCGTTTTCAGAGTATACCAGAGCAACTCACGGAAGTGGTTTGCGATCCCAACCCTTCGTGTATCTCAGCGTCACTTCCATCACCAACCTATCCCGCTCACCATCCCCGCCTTTGATAAGGTACAACTTGATGTCCTTGTAGCAAAGGGTCTTGAATTCGTTCTCCATGTGCTCCTCACTATCTGACTCCCCAGATTCATCATCCTCCGACTTCATAAGTTTGTCATCTTCCGGCTTTGCGGGCTCATCATCGTCCATGTCCCACATGGTTTTCTTTCCATCCCATCGGTAATGATAATCCTCAATGGCAATCTTGTTAGGCTTTCTGTAGGTCAAAACACGGGGTCGTGTTGCCGTGTATCAGAGTGGTCAACAATCTAATCAATTCAACTTCAGCACCCTTGTTGATTGAATTGACGCATTCAACGACAAACCTCATATTGATTGATCAACCGAGGCCTCAAATTGAATTGATTGAAATTGAAATTGATCCCATTGACCGCAATCACTAATTAGTCAGCCGCCGCCGCCGCCGCCGCCGCCGCCACCCTCTTTTATACTCTCTCTTTTCCCCTCTCTTGTTTACATCGCCAGTGAATGATATTAATACCAGCTAGTAACAGCTCTATTTTTTTCTTCTCCTTATTTGCATTTATATATATCCTGTTCGAGACACTACAATGCCTAGAGCCAGGCATACCTTATTCTTACTTTTTTGACTCATTATAAACAAGAGTGGTTCGTAATCGCCTCCTCGACTAATAACAGTATGGTGATTATCTTGATCCCTATCGCACGCCTCCGCCTCTTCCACTAAGATTTTAAACTATATATGCCCTTTGGGGCTAATCAGCTGATAAGGGAGTCTGGTGCTTTATAGGGCTATTCGGAGCTTGTTCTTATTATACGATTCCATATAATTCTATAGCATTTACACAGCCTCATTTTCGCTATCGCCATTTCCCTCACCTATCGCTACCTCTTCCCTCTCCATAATACTTTCTTTAATTAACCCTGCTCTTAACCATGATCGAAGAGTCATTGCTATCCCGATCGTAGATTCTTCGAGCCGCGATCGCCTTGGAGCAACCATAGCACCACTTACCGAGAAAAGTCGTTCGGGCTCAGCTGACATTGGCGGTACTGAGAGAATATCAATGGCCATTCGGGAAAGATGAGGGTATTCTTCCTGCTTTAACATCCAATATTCGAATGGATCGCTGACTTTAGAGTCGTTGGGATGCGTATCTAAAAGCCAACGGTCAAACTCATCCTCAGGTGCGTCATCCTCGTCAGCATCGAGCTGTGAAAGAAGCAGCGGGTTTGCGGTACGGTAGCAGTCAAATGGCGTGCGTGTCTTCTTCGGCTGCCGGATACAAAGCGTCATAGCGGCATCCCCCAATAACTGATATTTATACTGATTCTCCCATAAATTCTTCACGATATTCTTCGCCGAGCTAATCCACTGCGTATTCGGCGACCACCACTCTTCAAAGTACTTGAAGCGATATTTCGGATGTAGAGATACAGCGGCGTAGTATACAGGTGTCTCGTCGAGACGCCTATAATACTTATCAAGTACCACCCAAGCACTATTAACAGATATCCTCCATCGATTCTCAAAGGGCAAATGAAAGGAATCAGTCTTAGCCTTCTCCAAGGTAGCCAAAAGAAACTCAAAGGCAGGAAGAACCTCCCAAATAACACCTAAGGCAGTAATAGAGCCATCTCTTCGCTGTCGTTGTTGCCCATCCCCTTCCATCTCTTTCAATACCCTCTCAAAATCTTCAAGAATCAATCTCATCTTCTCTAGTATTTTCCAGTCGTCATCAGTCAATTGTGACTCAGGTCGGAGGCAGAATGGGATATTCTTTTTCTTTGATCGTTTCCAAAGCTTACTCTGCTCGTCCCATAGGTCCTCGATTACCTCTCGACGTAAGAGCGCCCTCTCAATCATATAATATTGAGATAACCATCGTGTGGCGTTATCCTGTATAAGATGCAAGACCTTCCGCCTATTAGCTGGATGCTTATCGTTCCATTCTTCTTGAAGCTTTAAGAACGATTGGGTCAATGAATCCGAACGGCGAATCCAAGTAACCAAATTATGAAGCTTTCCAACAGGACCGGTTTTTAACCATAGTGTATGAGCCTCCTCTTTAAATACTTCTGACTCAGGGATATCATCGTTAAATTTATCACTATCGTTGCCAAAGAGGAATGCCTTTACCGCAAGGTTAAGGATATGGCCAAAACAACGAATTCGTTTATCGCTCCCCTTATCTGTCCACTCATACTTGGTTGCTAACGAAGCCATCGCAGTGTCATTATTTGAAGCATTATCGAGAGAGAAATATCCGATTTTATCGTTTATGTCATACTCGTCGAGGATATTCGCAATTTCATTGGCAATATTCGCGCCGGTATGACTATCACGAAGTTCAGGTAAGCCGAGAACAAGCTTTTGGAGATGGAAAGCAGGATCCAAATAACAACAGGTGATACCAAACAGCGTATGTTGATTTCTTGAGCGCCATCCATCAAAAGCAATATGTATTAGTCCGGGGGACTTCCTTAATGTCTGCTTAATCATATCCTTATTGCTATTAAACTCGGCGATCAGTCGATTCCGAATGGTAGCGTGATTTATCATCGTATTGCTATCCTTTACTAGAGGATTGGCATATTCGAAAGCCTGACGAAGGCGAGGATGTTCAAGGGTACGGAAAGGAAGGTTGGCATCAACAATCCAATTAACAAGACATTGTTGGAATGCCTCCTTCACAAAGTTTGTCTTTAATGCGTTGATTATAGCCTGATCTCTCGGGAGATGGGCATTGAGGTTGAATATCATATCGATCGTCCGTTGCTTAACGGGGAGAAAAGGGCTTTCTTCACGTCTCTTTCGCTTCCGCTTCCCTGTTGGATCGTCTAGGCTGTGAGCCTCGCGGAGATGGTGTTCGGCGTTCGCAATACCACAAGCGTTAAAAGAAATTGGCTCCCATTTCTTTATACAGCGCTGGCATACCCATTTCTTCTGCTTAGGGTTCATTTGTAACTCAATGTCAAAACCGTATCGCCATATCCACGATGTAAGAACTCTCGAGCGCGTTGTTTTCGTATACCCCGGGAACTTTATCCAAGGGAAGTCTTTCCATGCTTCATTATTGGTTTGCAGAAGGGGAGGTAAAGAAGATTCTTTAGAAAAGCCAGATGAGTCGTTTGTCTGGAGTTGGGGACTTGATGTAAGATCCATGTTCGGTAAACTAATAAAATCCCTACTCTGTAATTATTCTGTAATAGCGAGGGAGTATATGCAATGCTCATTTTTATTATTTATTACGTTATTACGCGTAACGCGTTGTTTGTTTATTTTTAACTGATTTACATTCCAGTGCTGGCTGCTAGTATGAGGCCTATTTAGCTAATTGCGATGGCTTCCTCTGGAGTAAAATGGCACCCTCTAGGGTAATATAACCTACTCGTCAATATCGTCAATTCTTTCAATCAACGGGACTTCTATATTGATTGCATTGATAGTTGACGGGGGCCGACATTGAATTGATTGAATTGACCGTCATCAATCAATTCAATCAATTTCGTTGACGTCGTTGAATTGTTGACCACTCTGCCGTGTATGCCTGGATCAGAATGAGGAGTGCTAGTTGTATCCGTTGACGCTCATCAGCAAAAGTAACTTGGTCAGAGACCCAATAAGTATATTGCGCCCTATACAGATCATCCACATTCATGACAGGCTTCTCTCCCCCAGATTTGTCAAGATTATATCTCTCTGTGAGAAATTGCTCGATGTACTGGTGTTAGGTAAGTAAGTGGCAGTTAATCATCTTGTTCTAAAAGACTTACATTAGTAATGGCCTTTTTTTCATCTACCGGAAAGTCTTCCCCCGTTGATTCCCGGTAGAGCATAAAAAAATCTCTTGTATGAAGATATGGTGGTTTTCTTTCGTATATTCGGGTACGTATCGATTATCCATTCAAGGAAATTGTAAATTCTGTTTTTGTTTAACTCTCTTAGAAGCTCTTTGTCATCCCTGCCCATATGAACAGAGTATCTTACAATCATTAGCCAGGTAACACCCAAGCGCATATTTACATACCGCATCCATTTTTTCTTCATTTGGTGCATGCCCTCTGTGGTTGTGGCTGCGTAGAGTTTTGGCTCTGGAAGCCCGTCAATTTGCTGATATCTTCGTTCGTAGTACTCAGGGCTGCGCTGATATCGCACCACCCCTTTTGCAGTCATTATTGTGAATGTATGGATCAGACTAAAAGAGTGGTGCGTGGGTTTGTTATTGTGTATGCCCAAGTAAAAGGTGGGGGAAAAGACAAATGTAGATCGATAAGGTATTCCCTAGTGCAAATTCAGTGGTCAATGTCTTCTGTTTTTTTCCCACTGTATGCAAAGGCAGTTCACACATTTATATCTTCTCTAAGGTTGCCAAAAATATCACGCGCGGCAGAATCGTGTGGGGCTGCTGTGTCCTGAAAATGGGGGCCCACACACCCGGCGCTTAGCAAAACCTCCTCCAAAAGCAGCACCAGATCTGCCAAAAATGAAAACCATCTATCCCGAGAAAAGATGCCAAATTACCATAACTTGCAGTTATGCTGTAAAGTAGAGTCTTTGTGAATGAAAGGGACAAACACCACACCTTCGATTAGCACGACCTTGAGTGAACTAACGTGAGTATGATACAAAGCCAACGAAGCTGTGCTTTATCAAAGTAGTCGTTAGATAGAATGATAGCTGCAACACTGAGAGCAAGCTCTGACTAAACACTTTATCCATGTTTCATGAAGAAAACACTCTTAGAAACACTATGAAAGACAATCGTGAACACGAAGAACAGAACATGGTGAATAGACATGAAGAACAAAGAGCTCATCTACTACTTAACCATCGTGCCATGCCTCAATTTGTTGGATCACCACCTCATCTCAAGCAACGACCATCACTAGCTTACCCGACACAATGTCTCGCACCGAAATCACCTTTGGACTGGAGCTGGAGTTCATGATGGACGCCGGCAAGGAAGTCCTCGACGCCTCCACCAACCCCATGCCACGCCGTGTAATCGCCGAGAACCTCGTCAAGCTGGCTCCTGGACTGCCCGTTTCCGCCCAGTGCACTCATCGCACACCGGGCGCCTGCGCCATCTGCAAGGACGCCCCCAGGGAGCTTCGCGCCCAGAACATTCGAGTCTTTGCCCCGAACAAGCCCATCTTCCCCCCGGCACGAACCCTGCGTACGGCTACTTTCACGTTCAGTACGAGGACCTAGATGTCCCCTGGAATCCAGACACAGGAGGCGTGACTTGTTACAGCCTCGAGCTAAGTACTCCCATCTTTGACTCTGCCGAGCTCAAGGCCGGGGTGCCCAGGTTGGCCAAGGTCGTTTCCGCTCTTCGTGGCATGAAGCACAGATTGACTGCTAATACTCAGTGCGGATTACACATTCACGTTGGCCCCGGGGGCGGTGGCATGAAGCTGGACGTGGCGAAAAAGGTAGTGACGCTGACATATTTACTCGAAAGACCTCTGCTCAGCGCCCTTTGCCATCCCAAACGCAAACAGGCCGCGTTTTACAAGCCCCTCTACATGAGGTCCGCTGGCATGAGGACGGCGAGGATGCGTCGTGAGCAGAAACGCCCGCTTACCGCTGAATGCAAGGAGCTTCTCGAGCACTTCCCCTACACGCTGCAGACTCTCAAGCCAGGCGGGTGGAACATGAAGCAGCCCGCCGACCTGCTCGAAGTCCTCAGGATGCTATGGGACGCCAAGACCCTGCCCCAGCTCTGGGGAGGCATCGTAGACTCTTCGGAACACAAGGGGAGCCTGGCCATCGTCTTCCGGGACCAAGAGGGCAACCCGGCCAAGGAAATGAAGCCCAAAGCAGCAAACTACGAAGACAAGCCCTCGACGTTTGAGTTTAGGTATCCGCAGATGGGCTTTGACACGATCTTTGTGCGGAACTGGGCCGAGATTGTCTGTAGAATTGTTGAAATCGGTACTCTTGAGAAGGGATCCTTCAAGGCCAAGGTCACGGAGATTGTTGCCACCTTGGAGGCATGCGAGGGCAAAGATACCATTGGGCCGATGCTCCAGTGCTTGGGCCTAAAGAATCAGATCCCGCAGTGGAGTGAGCAGTTGCAAAGGTATGATGCGGGGTATGCTATTCCAGGGCTTGGGAAGGATGGCTGGGTGGTTCCGGAGAAGTAGTTTTGCCGCATGCACATGGTGTCGAGTAGGAGGTTAGGTATTGCAGAAATAGATTGTCAATGCTACTTTATTAATGGAATCTATCGTGCTGAATCACTGTTTGCAAGGCATGCGTAGTATACAAGAGCTCCTTTGGTACGCTAGTGACATGGTAATAATAGTATTAACGCAGCGACTGTTTTGGGGGCAACCCCTGAAGCAGAGTGTTTAGTTGATGGCGTAGAATGTAGTAAAACGTAAGCCAGCTTGCCATTACCACCTTGAGAGTCCATTCAGTCTATGCTACCAATCAGGCCTCCTTTACATCCTCATCACCCCCTCACGCCGAACCCTTCGTCTTTTCATCCCCATCCTTCCGCACCGGACAAGATGTCTTGCAGCTCGGGCACACCTCAGCCGCCATCTGATCCATCTCCGACCGGTCATCCTACAACCGGTACGGACACTCCTTTGACGGCTTTGCGTTTGGCCCCTGCGCCTTGCGGCGTTCCTCGCAGAGCACACCGCTGTCGGCAATGATGGGGTATGATATCATGTGGTGGTAGCGGCCCTTGTGGAATCGAAGGAACTCGGTGAGGGTGGCTGCGTTGATGCAGTTGGTGCCGTGGGGGCAGGGGCAGAAGAAGCGGCATTGAGTGAAGCCGCACATGGCGAGGGTTTATAGGGGGTTGGAGTTGTAGTTGATGGGAAATAATTTGTGCGATGTGTTTGAGTTGTGTGAATGTTGGTTGCTAGCTTACATGCTGGTGAGGAAGTCATGGTTATATAGGCATGATGAATGCTGGGATGACTGTGAATCACGAACATTATAGAAATGTCTCATCTCTCGTGGACAGTGAGTATGTTGGACATGTTCGTGGTGATGAGAGTATGAGCAACATACAAGGCAGTACAGATGCTCTTGAATGTCTAAGAGCAAGCGTATGCCTTGATAGATATGCAGAGATGGAGCTCTATAAAAAGAAGATACTCGCGGGTCAAGATGTTTGCTGGTGAGGTACTGGCTCAGGTCAGATGAAGTAACTAGGAAGTCACTCAAGGGTCATGACCACTCTCTCTTCGATTGAATCAAGAAGCTTTCCAAGGCCGAGGCATGCCATCCACTCCCAGCCGTTCCATTTCGGCAAAGACCCCTTTCTTAGTCCAGCTGTTTGCACTCACCTCTCCAACACGATCGTGAATCTATGAACGTAGACCTCCGTCATCCAACTATACTAGCGAGTACTCGATACTCGATACTCAATGCTTGATGGCTAGGTATGAAGTCGGTGCAGCGAATTTGACTAGCCTCGCAATCGTCAAGATATCCTGTCTAATTATCATGGAGACTCTCAATTCAAACGCTTTCTTTCCAGAAGTAAGCTGTAGCAGTTCATAGATGTACAGGAATTCCCAAGACTCGTTTCGTATCTTTTCCATCTACAGGACGTTTGATGTTCCACCCTTCACCCGGCGTGTCAAGGCTTTACTTGAGTGTCTAAATATCATCTACATGTCCAGAGATTCATTTGGATTGATGCGCTCTAGGAAGCGAACCGTGCGATGATGCAGCTACATCCGTCAACCTTGGCGATTCACCCACCTCGAACAAAGTTACTCGCTGCATCATGCCTATTCTCACGATTAAACACAGAATCACCATAGGGTAGAAGTACCCGCCAGACTCCTCATCACGTCAACAGTCCCATTCTCCATCACAGCCCTCTCTTTCTCAGCCTAGCAAAACCCCGAACTAAGAAGATTCTTGGCAAAAAGACGGGACGTTATCACGGGTCCATGTCTTGGGTTCATGTCTCGGCCAACAATGGATCCACTACAAGTAGATGGGAGAAAAAAGAAGAGTCCAGAATCTGATTCAGAACCACGCATTGCAACCGACCGTGCTTTGTTTCTGCGGTGAGGTCTTGAGTCGTCTGCGTAACCTGCTTTAATTCAGTTTGCCGTCTCTCAGCATTTATCTCAGCATCAGTAAGAAAGAAAGAAAACATGTTTCAAAACTCAACACCAGAACTGGACTCTGCCGTGTACTTCCCATTCGTCATCATCAATCTTCACATGCCGCCGGCATTTCATCGCATCTCGGCTCAAATCTTGCCTTTCCCCTCATTCCCTCCCATCCCTGTAAGCAAAAAAGCTGGTCCAAGGGCCGCCCCCTCTAAATCGGCCCTCCCTAAAAGCAGTTCAAGATCGACCAACCCAAGTCGTCCATCCATCCCCCCATCCTGCACGCCAAGTCGGCTCCTCATTCTTTAGTCTCTCTTCTTCTCATTCCATGCCTATTGTGCCTGATTTCCCTTCCATGTGCCCATTTTACCCCGGATTGGATTGTAACCCTCCCCACTGCACTTGAACAGATCTAGGCCTTTCCCCCGCATGTCCAGACACACACACACACACAAAGAAAACTTTCAATTTATGGATCATCTCTTTTTCTCGCTCATCGACTCCATTGTCCAATGACGCATTTTGACCCCCAGCGAATGGGCATTCAGCTCCCCTTGCGCTGACAGGCGTTGGTGCGCGTTGGTGGCTTTCGGCCCCCCGGTCCAGCTTCCGGATTGAGATTCAAACCCCGGGTCATTGACACCCCCATCAAAGAGAAGCTGATCGTCAAAGTTTTCTACTTCCTTGCTTTCCCATTCCCTCTAATGCTGCTCTAGCTTGTCTGTATGTCTGCATGTATGCTCTAGCTGACCATACGGGAACTAGGATAGGTAGGTCGTATCATTTCGTAATCCCCCAAGACAAAATAGGTGCCGCGGGTGGGAGGAAAAACCCATGTGAGACATTTGGACTTGAAGGTTTCATTGCGCAATGATAGCCCAGCGCGCCCATCAAATATAAAATGAGATGTCTGTCCCCCTTTTTATTTCTTTAGCGAGAGGAGACGAAACACTTAAAGCAACTACCGAGGAAACGAAAACGTAAGGGAAAACGTTTCATCGTTGTATTTCTTCAAAGCTTTCCGTCTTGCATCTAAGACAAATATCAAGCAGCCAAGCAACCAACCAACACCTATAGTCCCATCTCCCTTATAACATCACCATGCAATTCAAGCTCCTCTCCCTCGCGGCCCTCGCCTCCACCGTCCTGGCAGACGGCTCCGGCATCATCAGCGCCCTAGCCACCATCACATCCGACACAATCTCCCTCAACGACACCGTCTCCTCCTGGGACGGCGGCCTCCTCACCCTCATCCCAATCGTCGCCGCCTCGTCCAAGCTCCTCCACGACATCAAGGAGGGCACCATCCATGCCAAGGCCGCAGACCCCCTCACCTTTGATGAGACCATCTCCGTCGCCACCGCCACCATCGCCCTCGCCACGGACGTCGGCCAGGTCGTCGACACCCTCATCGCCGCCAAGCCCAAGTTCGACAAGCTCCTGGTCGTCTCCCCCATCATCCTGCTCAACTTGCACCAGGAGCAGCAGGCCACTGACCTGTTCAGCGCCGCCGTCATCGAAAAGGTGCCCGCGCCGCTGCAGGAGACGGCCAAGGGCCTGATCAAGCCCATCGACGACAACTTTAACCGGGGGATCAAGGTGTTTGGTCCCTGGACTCCTGGTGCTTGAAGGGTGATGTTGGTGGGCTAAAAAGCTGAGGGTGAAGGAATTCTGTATATGAATTGTCAAGTAGCGTACTCTACAACGCAGTATAAACAAATATTTCTAGACGCTCATGCGTGGCAACGTGAATTGAGAATCGATTTGGCCGTATCAACCTTTGTAACAATACTATTTGCTGCCTGTCTACAGTTTACCTCGCCTAGGTCAAGACTCTCTGTAAACTAGACCCTTGCAGCCCCCGTTGAGAAACAAACCAACAGCTCTCGAACAAAAGTTCAGGTGCACATAGATCCCTACATATCTCATAGACCTTTCCCTTGATCTTGTCGACCAGACGTAGGACTTTGTGGAGTTTGTCCTCACCAACCTTCCCCCACCCACAATATTCCAAGTTGCCTCTACAGATCTGGAACTCCTGAACGAACTGGACATTTCTTTTTCGACCTGCAGTTCATTATCATACGATGTGGTGGGGCTCCGAAGGCGGCCTCGGAATGTCTCGAGGCAATCGCTTTCCTTTTCTTTTCTAAGCTATTCTAGTAGTTGTTTTTCTAGTACTTTACTTTGAAAAATAATCTTCCTTATACTAAAGTACATTTAGCTTTAAGATATTATATTTGCTTTTATCATCATATTACATTTAGCTTTCTAATAAACTTAATAGCTTATAAAACTATTTATTGTGATAGCAAAAGGGAACACAACAACAAAAGCTTCCGCTAGTCCCGGGTAACCCTATTGAAGCCACAGCCGTAAACAAAGCATTGTTCAATATCCGGATAATCAACACGACCTAGATCAACCGTTTGAGGTTGGTTTGATCTAGAGATAACAAAGGTGAAGAATTGATTGTTGATGCTATCATACAAAGGCACAAATGATCCCCTTTTATCCTTCGAGCCGTCCCGATACCCGTTTTCCGGCATCCCAAATTGATACCAGAACTGTGACATTTTAACCCATTGCTCAATCTCCCCCTGATCCACTGTTTGTTTGTTTGTTTGTTTGTTTTTTTTGTTTTACTATTTAACGTCCGTATAAGGCAATACTGCCCAACCCCTGCTGGGGCAAAGGACGTGCTATGCTAGAAGCTAAGTAGATGATTATATATAACCGCTATCGCCTCTATATAGCAAATCTTCGGCTTGTTTAGCCCTGGGGTTTTGTACGATTAGGGCTCGTTAGCGAGCGCCCAACCTGCGGGTGTAAGTCCGCTTAGTCTATTAGTTGATGGTACTATCAGACCATAGCCTTTTAAAAGGTAAAGCTAGAGCTTTGTGAAAGCTTAAAAGATATAAAAGTATAAAAGTATAAAAGATAGAAAGGTTAATCGTGATCTAGGATAACTAGTTTTGAGGGTAGATCTTTTGGAAGAAGCCTGTCTCGTTTACTAGCTTTATGAATCGTTCAAAGTCAGGCCCTAGGTACTGGGCAATTGTTACTGATGGCATTAGTCTAAGTTTTATCCGATGCTTTGGATTGACCTTCCTGCAGTAGAATATATGGTCTAAGGTCTTGTTCCTGCTGTATGAGCAGGTCTGTGTAGTAGTGCTGCCTGGGTACTTGTGTGTGTAATAGTCAGTGAAGTCGTTGTGGCCTGATCGGGCCGCTATTAGCTAATGTAGGTTGTTACGGGTTAGCGATAGCTCTGGGGGTTCCCGGAGGGTCACCTGCAGTTGTAGTCGTTGGTAGGAGGCTGGGGCCTCCTTTTTCCACTATTGTTGGAAGGCCGTCAAGGGTTTTCGGCGTGCTATCCTGCGAGCTGCCGCTAGTGTTATGGTATTATTGTTGTTAGGCAGACTGGCGCCTAATTTAGCTTGCTCGTCTGCTATCTCGTTGCCCGGGATTCCTATATGACCAGGACACCAATGGAGTGACGCTTTTAGTTCTGTAGCGAGCTCCTGGAAGGCTAAGGCCTCGGTTTGCGAGGAGTCTGATGGGGTGCCCATAAGGCTCGTAAGTGCAGCTGTGCTGTCTATGCAGACTGTTATCTTTTCTCCGTTTTGGATCTGCGCGGCGGCTCGTAGCCCTTCTAATGCTCCTCGAATCTCTCTGTCGTAGACCTCTGCTAGGCCAAGCCTCCCGTGCCTGCTTTGCAGTAGCTGGCTATCCCGGAGGATAATAAAGCCTTAGCCCGTAGCGCTATCCTGAAGCTGGGAGCCATTAGAGTATACGATCAGGTAGTCTTGTGCCTCGCTTGCCTACTGATTAAGTAGCTCTATAGCTTTCTCTTTACTAGGAAAAGGGTCTATAATTGCTTTTGTGTCTTTTAGTAGTAGTCGTGGTCTGGGGCATTTTGCATCGATAAGAGCGGCGGTTCTTTCTAGCCTGCTAGGTGATTTGCGAGGTTTAGAAGCATAGCCTTGCAGCACCCACTGCGGTTTAATGCAGCTTAGCCAGGATTCTCTCGAGGGATTGGTCTTTTGCAAGCGTTGTGCTAGCGGGTGCCGGTGGTCTAGCCGCAAGAGCCGCGTTGCAAAGCGGAGGCGTCGTGCTTCAATAAGCTGGTCGATTGGTAGAATCCCGCTCTCTCGGTATAGAACGGGTAAGGGAGTTGAGTCCCAGGTAGGAAGTATTGCACGTATACCTTTTAGTAACGGTCGGGATAGTCTTTTGTGGAGATGTAGTATCCTAGAGTTAACAATCACTCCTTTGGACTGCCTGTAGACTGATGGCCTTGTAAGGCCGGGGTACCACGCCTCAATGCCATACAGCAAGATAGGCTCGATGCAGCCAAGCACCGCCCTTCTTACTGCTTTCGGGAGAGGGCCTCGTTGTGTGTTGGTGAGACTGCGTAGGTGATGTGCTAGTGTTAGAGCCTTGGTCGCCCATTTGTCTACATGGGCTCGAAAGCAGAGAGAAGAGTCAAACCAGATCCCGAGCCAGCGCATGGCCGGCTCCGGCTGTTTCTCTATCGTGCCCTGTAGCACGGGCGGGGCCTCTTGGATCTGTTTCTTATGACGCGCGAAGTGCATTACCTCCGTTTTATCTGGGTCGAAAGAGACAGCGTTCTCAGTGCCCCATTGGGACAGCTCAGCCACATCTGCATTAGCCAGCGATACTGTTTCCTCTATAGTATTCCCTATCCGTAGTATCGCTGTGTCATCTGCGTATCCGAACCTGCCCGACCTATTGCCGAGCAGGTATATCGGCTGCGTATACAGCAAGAATAGAATAGGGGAGATAGGCGAGCCTTGTGGTAGTCCACATTGTAGGGGGAGTTTTCTATAGTTGTGTCTTGCAGTCGTACACTAGCTTGACGTCCGGTCATAAATGATTCCACCCATCGCACTAGCGTAGTTGGCCAGCCCTGTTCCCTTAGGCGGAGCAGGAGCCTGTTGCACAGCACCGCATCAAAGGCACCCTGGACGTCCATGGTAACTAGCGTTGCCACCTTTCCTTCCATAAGAGCCTGATCGATATCGTGTATGAGTGCCGCGGCCAGGTCAACGGCTGACCTCTTTGGTAGTGCGCCTGCCTGCTTTGGGTCGAGGACCTCGTGTTGCACTGATGTCCAGGCCATCCGTTTTGCGATCAGACGTTCAAGCCCTTTGCTAAGGCACGACAGTAGTGAGATGGGGCGCCAGGCTCTGGGTTTTGTGAGATCACGTTTCCCTGGCTTAGGGATCATGACCACCTCCGCACTCTTGAAGATCTGCGGATGATATCCCACAGCAAGGCAGCCGGCATAAAGACGGTGGATGTGAGTACCGAGGTGGTCCCAAGAAAGCTGCAGTAGCTGTACTGTGACACCGTCGGCCCCGGGAGCTGTATTCCCCGTGTGCAGGGCTGCGTACCTAGTCTGCTCCGGGGTCACTGTAAGGGAAAAGGGGAGAGGAGTTGTGGGGGTTAGGGGGCCCAGGGCTGAGAGATGTCGTCCCCGGCAGCTCTGCGTTCCAGCGTGGCCTTTCGCAGAGCCAGGGCCTTATCCCGTTGGGTCTCGTAGACTATCCCCCCACCTGTAGAGGAGGGGTTTGAAAGGGTGACGTTCGTTGGGCCCAGCGGGCTAGCTTATAGATCCCTGCGCCGTCTTTGACTTCGTCAATAATAGTCCGCCAAAACTGGCGCTTAGTTCTTCGCACAGTTTTTTGTAGGGCTTTCCTGGCTTCTTGGATAGCTCGGCAGAAGCCTAGAGGGAAGCGGCGACGGGTCTGCCGATATTTAAGGGCAGCTTCCGCGCATTCCTCCGTCCACCACGGTGCGGCTCGTTGCGTTTGCCTTGGTGGGGTTCCTGCTGTTTCTAGCGAGATTTGAATGAGCTCTATGATTGCTGTCGCTAGAGAGTCTAGGTCATCCGTGTTGGTTGTCTGTGTGGGCAGGTCCCGCGCCCCTTCCTGGATCAGGGAGAGAAATCTCTGGGTCTCCTTGGAGGTGCGCAGTCGGGCTCTCTTCCGTGGCCTTGACTGGAGTCGTATCTCCGGTATGGTGATGGTGATGGGGTAGTGGTCAGCGCTGGTCAGTAAGTGCTCCTCGACGGCTGCTTCCGCGAGGGGGATGTTGGTAAAGGCAAGGTCAATGGTGGTGTTCCGCGGGTTCGTGGGTGCCGCCGGGACTAGCTGCGCGAGCTCAGTTTCTTCCGCCCAGTCTGCTATACGGCCGCCTTGGTGCTCGGCGTTGGCTCCTGGCTCCCAGCTGCAGTGACGGGCATTAAAGTCCCCTGCTATCAGGCATCGGTCAGGGATCGGCCATGTGAGGATGGCTTCGAGTGTTTCAGGGACATCTGGGTCCCTATAAATATTTACTATAGTAATATCGCTGGTCTTGATCCAGAGTATATCCCTTGTGGCTACAGGGCGGGTCTGGTCAGCGTCAAGCTCAAGATTGCGCCGAATGTAGGTCATAACCCTTGGTCGGTCTCTGGTTCCCTCCCAGCTGTTCACAGGTGAGTATGTGCGGTACCCTGGGTGGGTTTTTGTCATGCTGTCGCCTTTTAGGCTTACCCAGGGTTCTTGCATCAGGATGATATCAAATTCTTCGGTGTCAGCCAGGGCGAGGGCGGTGTCATGGGCAGGTCCGATCTTGCCCACGTTGGCCTGGAAGATTCGCAGGGTTTTTGTTCGGGCAAGGTCTTTATTAGAGCTATTAGGGCGTGTCATAGATTGGTGATTGAGTTGTGGCGGGACCTTTTTCTTGGTTTCTGGAAAGGCTCCAGCTGTGTTGTTGGTCTGTTGATCCTGTTCCTTAGCATGGTAGCAGTCTGTGAGCGAGTACGGGAGACGACTAGCGAGGCTGCCGGCGCTTCCGTTGACAGGCTTGTTGCAGAGCCAGGTCCTGGAGGAGTTATTGGGTTGGTAGGTTCTTCTTCTTCGGGACCTTCGGGGGGCTGTGGGGATAAGGGCTCAGCATCAATTGTTATCGGGTCGTTGTCCCGTTCTTCCCCTGCTGGTCTCTCCTTCTCATTGGCTAGGTGTGGCGAGAATCGAGCCTCTGTGAACTGTGTCCTGTCTTCGTTTGGGGCAGTTGTGTGCTCCGGATTGCGCTGTCGGTATCGTTGCGCTCCTGTAGTGCGCGCTGTCTTTCTTTGATGCTGTGTAGGTCTTTGAATAGCGCCCCTTGCCTTATAAGGTTTCATAGAGCAGTCCTTGTGGTTTGGAGGGGCAGGTTCTAAGCAGTTAGGGCACTGCTCAGGCCGTTGGCAGGTCTCGAAGTCGTGATCTGTTTTACCACAGCGGTTGCAGCGTTGCTTTCGGCTACAGTGGCGCCAGGAATGGTAATCCCAGCACCACACACACTGTTCCGGGAGCTTGGATTTCTCAAGGTAACGGGCCATTCGGCTGCTCCCGAATAAACGCCAGCGCTTGGTGATGGGTGTGGGGAAAGAGACTATCATTTTCTGAGTGGGCGCATGAGGTTCGTTCTTACGCGTAGGGCGGAAGCTCACAGGCGCGGTGCCTGTTTGCGTGATCACTTCTTCGCGAAAGCACTCATTAAAGTCTACTGGCCTCCCATCCCAGGTTGGGATAGTGCGAGGGCATTCTTCTACTATGTAGTTATACCATATTTGTCTTGTTTCTGCGTGTAGGGCACCTAGCAGCCTAATCCACTCTTCTTTGCGTTCTAATACTTCTCTCTGAACACCCTGGTCGGCTGTATGGATTGCCCATCCGGTTGCTGTTTGTGTTGCCTTTGGGATTCTTGAGATAGGCATGCTGAGTGCTTTGGAAATTACGTCTCGGATCGCGGCAGGCTCCTTCTGCCATGCAGGAGATTGTTTTTCTAGTCTGACTAGGATCCTAAGATCGGGGTGGACTGTTTCTTTGGTCCCTGGGGGATGCTTTGTATGAGCCTGTGGTTTCTGTGGTGCTGTTGGACCAGGGCCCTGTGTGTTATGTAGTACCGACGCGTATGTGGTTGTGTTTCCTTTGGGAGGTTCTTTTGGGTTAAGGGCTGATATGCAGGCTGATTTAAAGGCATTTGTAAGAGCTGTTGCAATCTTTCTTGCGTGATCGGTGGTGAATTGCTTTGCTATCGCGTCGAACGCGGTACTGAACGCGTTTAGGACCTTATGTTCTTCGGCATACATAGCTGCTCGTTCGTCCAGTACTTGCTGGGTATAGTCGTGTACAGCGGGTACGGCTGGTGCTGTTGCGTCTTGGGTAGGAATCCTTTCATTGGTAGGGTTGGCAGTTAAGTGGAAAGGTGAACTGGAGGGCGGTGGATTGGTGGTTCTTTGTTGCGGCAGTGGCTGAGGTGTGCTGGGTAGGTGAGGGTATTGGTTATGAGGCAGTGCTTCTCGCGCGCGTTGTTGCAAGTCAGTCGGCGTAATCTCTCCCAGTTCGAATGGGAATTGGCTCGCTTGGATAGTCGGCGCTGCAGGCGTGGACGCCATGCTGCCGACGCAGCTTAGTATTTGGTGTTTTACCCCTAGTTGTTAAGGATTTGTATGAAATTTGCATATGTTCCCTTAACAGCTGGTGCCAAGAAATTGATATGTCAAAGGGAGGTGCCCCTGATCCACTGCCAACATCAAATAACACGATCTAGGTTATCCTTGTTAAGAAACACCCAGAACATCACATCAATACTTAATTAATATAGTGCTAGTAATCATGCGGTGCAAATTGTACTTATACTATCTAAGAGGCTTATAAACAGTGTAAGGGGATTGCTAGACGGAGTGGTAGGTGTGGGCACCTCACATCACGCTAGGGTCTCGATGGGCTTGCGTTCACGGATCGCGGCGCACAACTATTAGATTCTCTAAACTTAAGTCTTGCAATGCAATTGACCCTACCTGACTCTACGAGCTTTCTACCTAATCGTCTAAGCTACTATTCTCCCTTAACAAACGGCTGTTTAGCTGCTTTTAAAAGGGCAATGATTTGGCCTATTACTCTCTAAGAACTTTACCTTTCTGTGACGAACCGTCAGACCGTCAAGCCAATAGGCAAAAGATTAGACCCATAATCGCATTTGTAGCAATTACTGTAACGGTACCAACTGTTTATAAGGGATCAACCGTGCCGAACCGTAACACTTTCCTAAGAAGTTATTATTTACTTGTCCACTGATTTCTAGCCGTTGTATAGCTATAGACTTGTTTGTGACCACAATCTATACTCTTATCTAGTAAGTCTATGAT
Organism: Cladobotryum mycophilum; assembly: GCA_036429605.1. Lineage (NCBI taxonomy): Eukaryota > Fungi > Ascomycota > Sordariomycetes > Hypocreales > Hypocreaceae > Cladobotryum > Cladobotryum mycophilum. The sequence continues at coordinate 20,146 of JAVFKD010000015.1, forward strand.
ATTATCTCACGTAAGTTTGTCTTTCTCCTGTAACGTTCCGGGCGTTTCCTAACTAGGATAACCTAGATCGTGGTTAATATTAGCAATGGATCAGGGCGAGATCGAGCAATATGTTCAATATATTACAGTTTAGGTATTAGATTATTAATAATAAATATTTATAAATTAAGAATAAATTAAATATATAAAAGAATTATATAAATTAATATATATAATAATTTAATTTATTATAATTTAAATAAATATAAGATTTTATTTTAATAAAAATAAATTAATAGTTTAATAATTACAATAAATTAAATTAATTTTATTTAAATTAATTAGAATTAATTATATTATCTAGGATTTTATTATAATTATATTCTAATTAATATTATATAAATACTTAAATTTCTTTTTTTTTAGTTTTTATATATTAAAATAAATAATAAAAATAATTAATTTTATTTAAAAAGAATATTTAAAATTTTATAATATTTATTATTATTATTATTATTATTATTATTATTATTATTATTATTATTATTATTATTATTATTATTATTATTATTATTATTATTATTATTATTATTATTATTATTATTATTATTATTATTATTATTATTATTATTATAATTTATAAATAATTTTTATTTATTTTGGTTTTATTTTTATTAAAGGTATTAAATTAGTTTTAATATTTAGTTATTATATTAATAATTTAAATAAAATTAATTTAAGTATATATAATAACTTAAATAGAATTAACTTAATCTATTATAATTACTAAATTATAAATTTATTCTTATTCAAATAAAACCTTATATTTATTCAGATTATAATAAATTTAATTACTATATATACTAGTCTATATTTCTTTTTATATATTTAGTTAGTTATTAATATAATTATTTATTATTAGTAATCTAATACCAGAATTATAGGATATTAAACCTATTATTTAACCTTACTCTAATCTACTGCTAATATTAACTATAATCTAGGTTATTCTTATTAGGTGTGACGTTCCGGGCGTTTCCTAACAAGGATAACCTGAATCGTGGTTGATGTTGGCAATGGATTAAAGCAAGGTCGAGCAATAGGTTTAATATATCACAGTTCGGGTATTAGATTACTAATAGTAAATAATTATATTAATAACTGACTAGATATATAAGAAAAAGATATAGGCTAATATATATAGTAATTAAGTTTATTACGATCTAAATAAATATAAGGTTCTATTTTAATAGGAATAAACCAATAATCTAATAGTTATGATAGATCGAGTCGATCTTATTCAAGCTATCGCGTGTGCTTAAATTGATTTTATTTAAGCTATCGAATATGCTCGAGTCGATCTCGTTCAAGCTGATTGTGATTGACTGTGTTGCCCGGGGTTTTACCGTGGTTGTGTTTCTAATCAATAGCTTACACGGGTATCATTAAAAGTGGGTCTAGTTCTATGGATAACATAAGTACATCGGGTCGTTATATTATTATATTAAGAAATATTATAAAATCTAAAAAAAAATTTTTCTTTAAAAGATTTATTATAAATAATAAAAATCTATAATAATATAAAAATAAAATCTAGATTTTTTAAAACTTTAAAAGAATTTTATTAAAAAAATCTATTAATATTTTTTATATAAATATAAAAGAATATAAAAAATATTTAAATAAATTCAATAAAACTTTAATTTTTATAAAATAAAATAATATATTTAAAAGTTTATTTTAATATATATTATATATAGTTAAATAAAAGCTTTACAGTATAAATTATATAGGTAAATCTAATTATTATTAATATTTTAGAAATTATTATTATTATTATTATTATTATTACATTAACTAGCTTATCCTATTTAATAGGGCCTTAGTCCCTCTACTGTTATAAAAAACAAGGAGAAAAACCCGTGTACCGGGAGAAAAAAACCCTATTATATTATATATATTATATTATTATATTTAAGTTAATATAAACTCTTACTATTATTAACTAGCTATTCTATAAGTTACTAGTCTTATTTTAAGGGAAATTTATTAGATTTCTAGTATTATTAGTATTCCTAATTAATAAAACTCTTAGACTATAAAAACCCTTTTAACTATAATTAATTATAAAAGCCTTATATTTATATTTCTTTTTTAATATATTATTTATTAATAAGTTTAATATAGATTTATTTTTAGCTTTATATTATTATTATTTATTTTTTATAATAATAATTATATTTTACTTTTTTACTTTTAATAACTCTTTTTTATTATTTTTATTTTTATTTTTTATTATTATTTTTATTAATTATTATATACTTTTAAGTTTTTTTATAAATATTTATATAATAAGTTATTATATAATAAAAAGATCTAAAATATATTATATTTATTTACTATTAATAATTTAATTTATTAATTAAACTTATAGTTTTAAAAAAAAGTTTAATTATTTAATTGTTTTAAATTTTCTTTTTCATTATTATTAATATTATTATTATTATTATTATTATAATCTATAAATAATCCTTATTTACCCTAGTCTTATTTTTATTAAAAGTATTAGATTAGTTTTAATATCTAATTATTATATTAATAATTCTTTTAACTTTTTTACTATTATTTTATTTATATTATTATAAATATTATTTTTTATATACTATACTATTATATTTTTAATAAGTTTTAATAATATAATTAATTATAACTTTTAGTTTTATTATTTTTAATTTTTTTATTTTTTTACCTTAGTTTTTATTAATTTAAATAAACTTATAAGATTTTTTAATTCTTAAATAATCTTATTATAAAATTAATATATTAATTCCTTTAAAACTTATCCTTATATAAAACCTTATATTTTATATATTATTTATATAAAAAAAACCTTTAATTATTTATATTTTAATACTTTTAATAAATTAATTATTTTTATATTTTAATTAAAATATTTTTATTATTAACTTTTATTCTTTTAAAAATTAAAATTAAATATATTATTTATATAAGAATTAAAAAAAACTTATAATAAAATAAATTATAATATATTATAATAGTTTTAGGCTATTATTATTATTAATATATTTAAGTTTTTATTTTTATTTATTTTATTACTTATACTTTTATTATAATATTTTTAAATATTATTAAAAACCTTTTTATATATTTTATATTACTTTTATTTTAATATAAATTTATTTTTTTAATTTCTTTTAAACTTTTTAAAATTATAACTTTTTAATTAAAATTATTATTTATATTTAATATAAATATTAAGAAAATACTTATACTATTATATTTACTATATCTATTACTATTATTACTATTATTACTATAATTATTATAATTTTATTAAACTCTTATACTATTTATAATATCTTTTTTTTATTACTTTTACTTTTATTAATTAACTCTTATATAAACTTTTTATTAAAGTTTAAAACTTATATACTAATTTTTATTATATTATAAATAATATATTCTTTTATAATAATAATAATAAGAATAATAAATTTATAAAAAATAAAAATAAAAAAATATAAATAAAATAAATAAATAAATAGTTTTAATTAGTATTTTTAAATAAAAAAAATATAAACTTTTATTATCTAAATTAATTCTATATTATATTCTTTTTATTTTTATATTTTCTTCTTATTTAATATTTTTATTATAATTTTAATTTTTCTATTAATTAAAAATATACTATTCTTTTAAAACTAAAAAACTATTTAATTATTATACCCTTTAACCTTTTATTATTTAGTACTATATAAATCTTATAATAAATTCTTAACTTTTAAAATAATAATTCTTTTTATTTTTTAATTAATAAATAATTAATAAAAAAATAAAAATATATTTTTATTATATTCCTATACTTATAAAATAATAATTTATACCCTAATACATATTATAAAAAAAACCTAATTAAAGCCTATTTTCCTAGTATAAAACTATATTAATATAAAACTCTTATACTTTAATAATTTATTATAAGTTTTAAAAATCTTTTTATTTATTAAAACTAATTCTTTAATATCCATAATCTTATAAATTCTTCTTTTTTATATTAAAATATTATATCTTTTAATTATTCCTACTATAAAAACTACTCTTTTTTTAATATTATTATTAAATTACTTTTATTAAAATACTAAATCTAGAGTTATTTTTCTTTTAAGTTATTTTGTTTTTTTTATAAATTCTTTTTTATTTTAAAAGCTTTTATAATTATTATATATTTTTATCTTATATACCCTACTATCTTAGTTCTTTTAAGCCTTTAAAAAAACCTTATTATTCTATAATTTAAATATAAATCTAATAAAAATATTATAACTTTTACCTTTAAATTTCTTATTAAAATAATTTTATATATATTAATTATAATTTATAAATATAATATTTATTATATAATTAATTCTTTTACTAAACCTTTTAATTCTTTTTTTATAAATATAAAATTATAAAAATATTTTATATTATAAACTAAAATATTTTATATAATTTCTATATAAATTTTTTTTATCTTTAATAATTAATAATTTTATATTAATATTATTAATCTAATAAAAATTATTTTTTATTTTTTAAACTTTTTTATAATCTTATTTATATAATCTTTTTATTTTAATTTTTTATTAATTTATATTCTTAAAAAATAAATATTTTAAATTAATTTTATTATATTATTTTTAAATTAAACTTAAATTATATTAATATTTTTTATTTTTATAAAATATATTAATTTATTTTTTATAAATTTAAACTAAACTTTAATTTCTTTTACCTACTTTTAATAAACTAATTATATATTTTTTAATCTAATTTAGATTAAAATGATTATATTTTTAAAAATTAAGATATTTATATTATTAATAAAACCTATAATTATTATATTTTTTTTAAATTAAAAAAAATAATATAAAAAAATAGTATATAATAAAAAAAGATTAAAAATAATATAAAATTTTAAAAGACTTTTATTATAATATTTAAATACTTGAATTATTTATTATTAAAATAAAAATATATTAATTTTTTAATAAAATACTTTTTAATTTATTTTATTAATAAGATTAATATTTTAAATATATATAAGATATATAATAATCTTATATAGTCTATTTTATTAAATATCCCTTTTAGATTAAGTTATAATAATAATATAATCTTATAATAGTTTTAGACTATTTAAACTAGCTTTTAGAATAAGTAAATTACTATTTTTATAAATCTTTATTTTATTTTGTATTTAATCTTTTAATAGAATTTAATATAATTTTATTAAGATTATAATTTTATTTATTATTATCTTATTAATTATTTTATTAATTATATTAAATAATAAAATTAAATACTATATTTTTATTATTTTTAAATCTTTTTAGTTTTTTTAAGTTTATAAATAATAATAATCTTTATATAATAAAAATAAACTAAATAATATTTATATTTAATAATTATATTAATTAAAATTAATAATACTTTTTTTAGTTTTATATTATATACTTTTAATAAGTTTATTAAAATCTTATTCTCTTTTAAAGTCTTTTATAATATTATTTTACTTATAGCCTTACTAATATTATTATAATTAAATAAATATCTTTTAGTTTCTATTATATCTCTAAGTCTATCTAAATCCTAGTCTTCTAGGATATTTATTTTATTTATTACTAGTTCTAAAAAAACCTATTTACTAAAATTATTACTTTCTCCTTATAATCAAAGGCTAAATATATATTATATTTATTTCTTTTAAAATCCAGGATCTTAAATACCTCTAAAAGTAAATAACTTCTTAGTCTCGCCTATCTCTTCAGTTTTTATAGCTATTTAATATTAATTAAAGTATTATATACATTTTTCTTTTAGACTTTTTATTTTTTTATAATTATAATATAAAAAAAGGTTTTTTTATTTATTTTAATATCTTTTAAAATAAAAATATATAATAGCTTAAGTATAACGTTCCGGGCGTTCCCTAACAAAAATAACCTAAATCATAGTTAATATTAGCAATAGATTAAGACAAGGTCAAGCAATAGGTTTAATATATTATAATTCAAGTATTAGATTACTAATAATAAATAATTATATTAATAATTAATTAAATATATAAAAAAAATATAAGTTAATATATATAATAATTAAGTTTATTATAATTTAAATAAATATAAGGTTTTATTCTAATAGAAATAAACTAATAATCTAATAATTATAATAGATTAAATTAATCCTGTTTAAGTTATTACGTATACTCGAATTAATCTTATTTAAACTATCGAATATACTTAAATCAATCTCGTTTAAGCTAATTATAATTAACTATATTACCCAGGGTTTTACTATAGTTATGTTTCTAATTAATAACTTACACAGGTATTATTAAAAGTGGGTCTAGTTCTATGGATAATATAAGTGCGTCGGGTCGTTATATTAAGTATTTTCTTTTAATATACTATTTATCTTTTAAAGCCTAGTCTATTAAATAGTTTTATTATTTTTTTCCTAATTCTAGTATTCTTTTATATTAAAGTTATTAAATTTATAATCTCTTTAAGTTCCTTAATAATCTAGTTTACTATACTATTAATCTTTTTCTTATTTATAAAAGTTTTTTTTTATAGTTTAGTAAAACCTAATCTTAACTTTTATTTTTACTTTAAAAATATTTAATTTTTTCTAAAACTAGGTCTTCTTATTACTAGTTTATATTATAATTATAGTTATATTAAAAATTACACTTATAACCTAAAAAAAATAATTAAAACCTCTTATATCCACTTAACTCTTATATTTTACTTAAAGGTTATAAATTATTTATATATAATCTATTATCCTATTAAAATAATCTTTTTTTACTTTAGTAAGTTTACTTTTTAGTATAAGAAAATTAAGTCACTATCAGGTCATTAATGCAATTAGTTTATCACAACCTTATAACTCTCTCCCCGCATTGTCCCACATCGAGTAGTATTAATTAAAGTCTTCTACAAGTAGGCATTGTTTTCGGTTCGAGTGTGGTCCAAGGTTGTTTTATTATTTTTACTTTTAAAATAATATAATTTTTAGTAATTAGGATTTTTTTTAGCTTTAATAAAACTAGTTTTATAGTATTAACAATAAGAACTTAATATAGTTTTACTGCGATTACTTATACCTAAGACTTTTAAAAGATTTTTATTATTTCTTTTATAGTTTTTTTTATTATATAATATAATTCTTTTTTATTTATAGTTATAATAGTTTTAATAGTTTTTTCTAGTATTTATATTACTTTTTTATTAATAAGATTACAAATAATTACTTATATTATATATATAACGTAATCCACAAGCGAGCGGACCACACAAGCGAGCGGACCACCTTGTATAATTGCTTTTTATATTATATTTAACCCCCTGCTAAAACATTAAGCTTTTGATAAAAATTAATAAAATTTTATATATATATTTATTAATATATAATATTAAAATAAAAACTTTTTTATATTTTATATCATTTTATTTAAAAAGTTATTATAAGTTTTTTATATAAGATATTTTATAATTTTAAATTTAAAATAACATATTAAATAAAATTATAAAAAGTTTAAGAAAAATACTATCTTATTATTATATAATAATCTATTTATATATATAATTTTATTAAATTTTATTAAAAACTGATAGTTTTTACAAGGGGGTTAAAAACAGTGTTTTATATGTGTTTTATAGATGGTCCGCTCGCTTGTGTGGTCCGCTCGCTTGTGGATTACGTTAGTATCCTTTAGAATAAGACTAATGATTTTTATATATATCTATTTCTTATTATTATTTATTTCATTTTAAAGTACTATTAACCTCTTATTAATATATTTCTATAGGTTAAATATACTTTTTTTAATTTTAAGTAATAAATAGTATATTGTGTTCTAAAATAAATATATAATCTTTTTATAGTTTTTTATAAAATATTAATAATAATTAATAAAACTTAAAAAACTTTAAAATTCCTTAATACTATTTAATTTAAATTAATTTTATATTATTTTAATTTTAATAATATTTACATATATTTTATTTAATATATTAATATATTTTAAAAAAAGTAATTTATTAACTATAAAATATTTTCTTTTGTTTAATTAAAAGTATTATTTTTTATAATTTAATAAATATTTAATAATAATATTATATATATATATATTAAATATATTTAAAAGTATTAAAGTATTATTAAAGTAAATTATTATAAAAACATAAAAATATTCTTTCAATATATTATTAATTGTTTTTTAAAATATTATAAAAGTATTTATTAATTTTAAATATATAATAAAATATTTAAATAATTTAAATTTAATATAAGAAACTAATTTCTTTTTTATATAAATAAAATTATATACCTTTTTTAAATTAAATATACTAAATTACTTTTTATTTTAAAAACAATTTTATAATTCTATAATTAAAAGCAATAAAATATAATCTTTTAGTATAATCTTATTAAACTATTAATAATTAATAATTAATTATAGTTTTTAATTTCTTTTTAAAATACATATTATAAAATATTTTACTTTTAATATTAATAATCTAATAAAATCTTGAATTAATATTTTATTAACTTATTTTTAAAATAGGATAAATTTCTTTTATTAAAATTATAAATCTTATAGAATATAAAATTAAATTTATTTTTCAAAACAATCTTATAATTCTATTAATTATATTTAAATAATCCTATATTAAAAATCTTTTAAAACAGTTTTTTATAATATTTATATTTACTAAAAATATTTTTAAATTATTTAATAAAAATCTCTTTTTTCTTATTTAAAAATAATTATTTCTTAAATCACTTATTAAACTTTTTAAATACTTTTTATAAAATAATAATAATTCTATAAGTTTTTTATTCTTAACTTTTTTCTTATATAAATCTTATTTCTTTTAATAATTAATCTATAAAAACTTATTAAATTATAAATTACTTTAATATTCTAAGATTCTTTTTACTATAAACTCCTTTTTTTAAATAAATAAACTATTAATATTACTAATTAAAGTTTCCTAATTAATAATTACTTTTATAGAATATTATATTTATACTAATAATTAACCTATAAATACTAAATAATATTATTAAATTCCTTTTAATAAATCCTATTAATCTTTTCTTTTATTATATTCTTCTTTAAATATATTAACTCATTAAAAAAAGTTTAAATACTAATTTATATTATCTTTTGAACTTTAATAAACTAAATATATAATCTAACTTATTAAAATATAATTTATAATTAATTATTATTTAACAATAATATTAACTTATTTTTTTTAACTTAAAGATTAATTTGTATATAACATAATCCACAAGCGAGCAGATCACATAAGCAAGCGGACTATTTTTAAAACCTATATAAAACACTATTTTTAACCCCCTTGTAAAAATCATAAGCTTTCTATAAAACTTTATAAAGTTTAATATACATATAGAATACTATATAATAATAAGATAATGCTTTTCTTAGATTTTATATAATTTTATTAAATAGTTTATTTTAAATGTATATTTATAAAAGAGTTTTATATAGAAATTTTAAAATAGCTTTTTAAATAAGATTACATAGGGTTTAAAAAAAGTTTTATTTAATTATTATGTTATAGTAAATATGTATATAAAATCTTATTAATTTTAATTAAAGGCTTATTGTTTTTGCAGGAGGGTTTAATATAAAAAGTAATTATAGAAAGTCTTCCGCTCGCTTATGTGGTCCGCTTGCTTGTGGATTACTTTACATTTTTTTGTTCTTTTTAAAAAATCTTTAATCTTTTAAAAATATCCTATTTTACTATAATTATAACATTTCACTTTCTCTCCTTTTTAAATTATATTAAAGTCTATTTAACCTAATTTACTATTATTATTTTTAATAATATAACTATTTTTAGGTTTTTAATAAATTTTATTTTTTTATCTTTACTTATAATTATAATAACCCGACCCCACACTTAGGTCATATACTAGGTTAGACCTACTTTTAGTAATACTTATACTTATTAACACTTAGTATAATTATAGTAAGACTTTAAATAAAGTAATTAATTAAATAAAAATTAAATTAAATTAACTTTAATTAACTTTAATTAACTTAAATTAACTTAAATTAATTTTATATAAAAAGATTAATTATAATTAAATTAACTTTAATTAACTTATTAAATTATTAGTTTATTCTTATTAAAATAAAATTTTATACTTATTTAAATTATAATAAATCTAATTATGATATATATTAATTTATATTTTTTATATATATTTAATTAATTATTAATATAATTAATTATTATTAATAATTTAATATTTAAATTATAATATATTAAATTTATTACCTAATTTTATTTTAATTTAGTATTAATATTAATTATAATCTAGGTTATTTTTATTGAAAAATACCTAAAATATTATATATTAATAACTTTTATTTAATAAATTACTATAATTTTAAATAATATTCAATGTTATAATTAATAAAAAATAATCATAATCTCAAATATTTACTTTAATATAATTAATTATATTATTTAATAAAAAATTTTTAATTATAAATTAATAATTTTAAAAAATAAATAAATAAAAAATAAATAAAAATATTAAAAAGATTTTTAAATTAAAAAATCTAAAATTATTTTTAAAAAACCTAAAATAATATTTTTTTAAGTTTTTATTATAAACTTAAAAACTTATTATAATTATTATCCTTAATACTTTAAGAAAAATTATATAAAAATCTTTTAAAATATTAGAAATAGTAATTATAGTATATTTATAAACCCATATTAAAAACTTAAAAAATATTATTTCTAATTTTCTAGAAAATAATCTTAGATCTTTTAGTCTAAGAATCTCTTTAATATTTTTTTTATAACTGTTTTTTAAAATTACTAATTTATAATTAAAAATATATTCTTTTTTCCTTAAATTTATTAAATAATAAAATTAATTATACTAAAATAAATATCTAAAACAATTATTATTTTTTATTAATTATAATAATTATTATTATTATTACACTAACTAGCTTATCCTATCTAATAAGGCCTTAGTCCCTCTACTATTATTAATTATAATACTTAATATTACTTAAAGTTATAATAATCTATTAAATAAAAAATATTAATATATAATATTCTAGGTATTTCTTAACTAAAATAACCTAAATTATAAGTAATATTAATAATAAATTAAAATAAAATTAAATAATAAATTTAATATATTATAGTTTAAGTATTAAATTACTAATAATAAATAATTATAAATTAATAATTAATTAAATATATAAAAAGATTATATAAACTAATATATACAATAGTTAGATTTATTATAATTTAAATAAATATAAGATTTTATTTTAATAAGAATAAACTAATAATCTAATAGTTATAATAAATCAAGTTAATCTTGTTTAAGCTATCGTATATGCTCGAATCGATCTTGTTCGAGCTGATTATAATTGGCCGTGTTATCCAGGGTTTTACCGTAGTTATGTTCCAATCAATAGCTTACACGGGTATCATTAAAAGTGGGTCCAGTTTTGTGGATGACATAAGTGCAAGGTCGGGTCGTCACATCCCCCCTTTCTAACACAGGACCAAGCATTGTCTTAGACAGCGTACCGTAAAATCTCAGTTCTATCGGATACTTGAGTGGAGAAGAGCCAAGCCTGTGGCTCCTATTTATTCATTGATCTTTACTCTCTTAGTAATATTCTAGTTATGACTTTCTTATTGTTGTCTTATACGCTATCAATGTAAGCTACGGATAGAGATAAACTGTCTTAAATGCTTCAATTAAGTGTCTGAAGGAACTAAGACTTTACGGTAATCCTGATTAGACGTAATGGAAAAAGGGGCCGATAGATGTTAATAATATTGAAATCAACGATTATGATGGGTATAAGACAGAGGTTGAGGACGGCTTGAATCAAACTTTTTCTTTACCATTCTTTATCAGCTTCATTCGAGCAGCCTCAACTCATCTCAATCATCTAAAGTCTCTTCCACGGAAACAGTACAAAATGCGTTCCGCTCTCTCTCTCGTGGCCCTTGTAGCCTCGGCTCTCGCAGCCCCTACTCGGACTGGCAATCCTGAGGAGAGCGAACTGATCTTCGCTGACCTTGCCGGAGGGCCTCTCTCGGCTGAGAAGCATCCTCATACCCACAAGCATACGCCCACTCTCACCCCCTTGCCCGAAGGCAGGGATTTGCTGCGACGGCAACTGCGACGTACACTTTTGTTCTTACGGAGTTTGTGCCTGCCCCTACTCACGAGCCTGAGGAGCGTGAATTGATCTTCGCTGATCCTGCCGAAGGGCCTCTCTCGGCTGAGAAGCATACTCACACCCACAAGCCTGCGGAGCCTACGCCTGCCTTTACTCACAAGCCTGAGGAGAACAAAGCGATCTTCACCCACTCCTCAGGAAATATTTACTATGCTACTACAACGGTAACTGTTGAGCAAATCGTAACGATTGGGGTGTATGCGCCTGGAGCCACTTTCGGGCCTGAGGAGCACGAAGTGATCTTCGCCGACCCCCCAGGCCTGCAGAGCCTACGCCTGCCCTTACTCACAAGCCTGAGGAGCGCGAATTGATCCCCACCAACTTTGGCATAGATAATTCCTGGGCTGCCACGACAACTACTACCCGTGTTTTTACGTTTACGGCATTGAGATTTGTGCTTATCCCCAACCTTGCGGAGCCTACTCTTATCCCCCTTGCCGGGGAGCCTCTCGGCCGAGAAGCACTCTCACACCCACACCAATAGGCCTGCGGAGCCTACGCCTACCCCTACTCACGAGCCCGAGGAGCGCGAACTGATCTTCGCCGACTATGTCGGAGCGCCTACCTATCTTACGACGCTAACTAAAGAAGTCATTCAAACAATTGATGTGATTACACCTACCTTCAACCCCCTGCCGGTCCCTCGCCGACCTGGTCTGGCGAGGAGCAGAACTGAGGGGTACAAAAAGTTCAACGCTTGATCCAACAGACTGTATGTTAAGGAACCTGTACGATTGCACTCTTTTTGTATATGCACGCTCGTTGGAGTACTCAATATTCATTAGGGGATGGAATTTGTCTTGGTGGATAGTTGGATTTAGGGATATAATAGCTAATAATGTACAACGAAGTGGTCGGAAACTTGATTTGTTCCAATGAATTTGAGACTGATATCCATCATGATGCGGGGTGATGACAGCGATGAAGACTCTACGTTGTCGGAAAGAAAGAAAGCTAATCATGGCACCATTATATCCAGAGTCCATCTGTTATCTGGAAGCTTCCATGTCATGTCGCAGAAGCACACAACATGATACGAGCCTGTCGTGCGTATCGCACCAAATGAGCTCGCATTCACGGATCCGCAAGCATTTATCCATCCGGACGTGCTTGACAGACGATCGAGAGAGAGGTTTTGAGATGAATTCAAGTACGGAAGACAGGATTATTCTTCATACCATCAGCCGCTTGCCATTCCGCCCGCCGTGCTGAAGGAGTCGTTACAATGCTTACCCTCCTCTACTATAATAGGCCCCCCTCGAATTGTTCCTCAAAGCGAGACTGCAATCGCCAACCACATGATTCGTGAGGTTCTTGTGTCCATCTTGCAGGGGCCCAGCAGCCACGATCTTCTAAAACTGTACCAGCCCTTATTTTTCTTTTGATCCCGACTGGTTTCTCAACACTTTAAAAAAAAAATTTTTTTTTTTTTTTTTAATATAAAAATACCAAGTATGCCAAGGACTGAGAAGATGCTCTGAATCCGTTCTTGCTGGGACCGCAACTATGTAGTGGGCAAAACCGGGGGGCCTATGCAGAGGCACGTCTTCATTCTTGTGCGACTGGTTTTGGAAGTTTGGACCTCAGTGGTAGTGATGACGGCAATAGGTGGCTCGAAGCTGCAGACGAATTATACGATTTTGGAATACGCCTGGTTTGATGTTGGGTTTGTAAAGAGTTTCATGTGAGCCAAAAAAGGGGGTGACAAACGGGTACAGGTGCTGCCCTGGGACCGCATTCGATCTTGATAAGAAGGTCAGATCTCAGGGTACATACTGGGGTCTGTTCTATTCGACCCATGGATCTCTCGCTGACAGTCTTTTCGAAAGTGGCCACAAATCTGGATTCGGCTGCTTGGAGACAGTCCCCCGAAGTTGAGACACAGACTGGCCGCATTGGGCAACGGCATCAGTGACGGTGTTGAAGACGCAAGTCAGTGAAATCTCGCCCGCGCGGGAAATTAGCCTTCCCGTCATGTGACGTTGCCAAGGCTATTTGCATAAACAAGGTCCCGAGAATAATGGAAATCTTCATGATGAAGGATAAAAACAAGGTGGATTTATATAGGTTAGGGAAAGGGGGGGCAAAGAAGTAAGATCTAAGATGCTCGGAAATTGATGAGTGATAATTATGAAAGAGACAGCGGGTGGGAAGAGAGAGAGGTAGAGGGATTAGTAGAATATTTATATCTAGGTAGTACCTACCTCTCTGTTTCTTCTTCTTGTTTCTTGTCGTGTCTCAGTACAAATAGAATAACTTGGAAAAAGTGATCCATAATGATTTCATCGCCTGAGATGATGGCTCACGCGGATGTCTTCGTCGCGTATTGTCTCGATTTGCAAAGAGCTAAATGGTCCAACAAACGCGTTCATCACTCGTATAATCTATTCTATGAGAACATAACCTCTCTCTCCAAGCCCCAGAGTCAAGATCCAACCAATCATGCATCAATATCCCGATCAAGAGCCAACAACAGCTCCCCATTAACAGATACGTACTGGTGGGCTGAACAGGTATATAGTAGCCTTTTGTCTGAGATGAGATGATACTCACATGGACGACGCCTCCTCCATTGTACAAGTAGAAGAGAGCTAAAAGGCTGGGCTACACATCCACGACACGTCAGTTTTAAGACGAGGTCATTCATTCCCCTGTCAATACTACTAAATTGTAGTACCCTTTAACTCATATTCATAACTCCTACCCTGCAACTCTACCGTCTAGTGATATCACAACTTTCTTTTTCTTCTTCTTCGAAAATCCTACCCCCATATCTACAAGTATAATCCCATTGTGTGTGATGGAACGGTATAAATTAGGGAGCCACAACGGCATGATTTCCTTTGTCCTAATTGAGGCTATTTGATTGCATAATTCCTATGCTCCCTATCGGGATCCCGCATTGTGACACATTGCACCCCCATACCAATCCCCGTCCAACATCCCATGATAACACACCCCATATCCCCCCCCATCTTCTCTCCCATGAGCACAACTCAGTCCATACTCGGACATCCCTTACTAATCATATAGCTCCAGGCGCCAATAAATGGAGCCAGAGCCTTGTTACGCTCCTCCCTGTCAATCTGTCTCGCGTCCGCACATTCATTCAGAGGGATCCTTATGACGTTGAATGCCTTCATCACCTTGTCAAATCTCAACGACTTCGGCGTCACATTGGCAAGCCTGGGAAGGACACGGACCGCGAGGTTGTCCTTGAACTCCTCGAGGCAGTCGTGGAGCTCGGGCAGCGATTGCTCGCATGTAGCGGCGATTTCGCTGGCGCCCTCGTTGATGCACTTGTCGAACGCTGCCCCGCGGGGCACGATCTCGCCGCCGCTGGGCGCCGCCAGTGCTGCTTGCACGAACAGGGCCTTGACGATGACGGAGAGCTTCATGGTGGATAGAGGCGAGGTCGTTCAAAGTAAGCTAGAGTAAGGAATCAATATCTATGGCTCGAAGACCGATGAGAGAGGGGAGAGGGATAATGGAAAATGAGAGAGAGAGAGGAGGGAGAGAAAGAGAGAGATTGGCAGAGTACTCACATCTAGGTAGTCTCTGTATTCGTTGCGTTCAACTACCTGTAGCAATGCTTGGATAATGAGACCGAGACCGAGAGATGAATGATGAGAACAAAGAACGCATAACGAGCACAGCCAACTCCGCCTCTTTATATCCATCCCCTTCACCGATAATATTCGGCATGTTTCAGTATCCACGACCATCTTACTCATATAGAGTGATATTTTTGTCTGAGATGACGCTCACATGGACGACGCCTTCTCCACTGTACAGGTAGAAGGGAGCTGAAAGGCTACGCTACGTAAATCCAAGACATGTCGGGGTTTTGGGGACGGGGCCATCCATTCCCCTGTCAATACCTACTGGGCAGTACCTTTTGACCCATATTCATAACTCCTACGACTCTCATCGTCCAGTGATATCACAACTTTTCAAGAATCCTATCCATATCCCATTACGCCCATCCCCTCTATCCTGTCCACGTCCCATGACACCCATCTCTCTAACTTATGTTCTTCTCCTCTCCTCTTCCCAGCCCATCTCTCCAACTCGCGTTGCCATGCCCCTATCCTCTCCCAATCCTTCACTCCAACCCCTCACTCCCTCTCAATGCCCTCCCCATCCCCCTCCTCAACCCCAACCCGCCACCCAAACGTATCCTCCACCTTGCCCAGCTGTATCCCCTTCAACTGCGCCAGCAGCTTTAAGCACACCGGCCCAGAATCCTCCTGCTCCTCCGGGATAAACGTCACCGTCTCGTCTTGCCCTGAAGTACTAACCCTCTCTCCGGAGAGCTTGCTTGTCCCCTTCCTCGTGATAGACCTTATCGGCACCAGCGCCGCCGCCGTGCCCGCGGCCATCACCTCCGTAAAGCCGGGCAGTTCCGTGTAGTTGATAGCCCTCTTCTCCACCTTCCAGCCCCAGCTCTTGCTAATCTGCAGGATGCTGTCGCTCGTCACGCCGTCAATGACGCTCTTGCTGTCCGGCACCACGAGCGTGACGTCGTCGTCCGACTTTCTAATCACGCCAATGAAGCCGCTCGTGCTAAACTCGTCCACCTCCTCGTGCCGCACGCTATCCAAGTGCAACGTGATGCCATATCCTTCCGTCCTCGCTTTATCGCTCCACCTCAATACGGGAGCGTAATTGCCTCCCACCTTGGCATGCCCAGTGCCATTCGGCGCCGCTCTGTCAAAATCATCCAGAATCAACCCCTTGACGGGGTGGCTCCCATGATACACCCCCGTGGGGATCACAAACACGCAAAACGTATACCCATCCGGCGCCGTCAATCCCAGCTGCGCGCTCGACCCATACAGCTGCGGCCTCACGTACATGGCCGCCCCCGTCTCGTGCGGCGGCACGTAACCTGCATTCAGCGCCACGGCCGCCTTGCACGCCTTCATGAAGAGTTCCACGGGCACGGGTGGCATGCACGCCACGTCGGCGCTGTGCTGCAGCCGCACGGCGTTGCGGTCCGGCCTGAAGAGCGAGATGCCCGCGTCACCGGGGAGGCGGAAGGCCTTGAGGCCCTCGTAGGCCTGCTGGCCGTAGTTGAGGGCGGGGGACATGCCGTGGATGCGCATATACGGGTCGGCGACGAACTTGAGGGGGGTCCATTGGCCGGTGGATTTGGAGTAGGTGGATTCGATGTGGCCGTTGACTTGAGGAGAGTTAGCAGTGAACAAAAAGAGGGAGGAAGAACACGATTACCTTCGCGGACGTGGAAGCCGACGTTGGACCAGTCAATGGTATCGACCGGCGGAGGAGGAAAAGTCATGATGATCTAATCTGATCTGATGCTCAAGATGTGCGTGTGTGTATGTGTGTATGTGTGTTCAGTTCAATGTCTCAACAAGCCGTAGCAATATCTTCAGCTCTCAATTCAACGTCAATTGAAGAATCCAAGTTGTCAAATCACCAACAGTGCTATGCAGAAACCAAGGATGACATCCATTGACTCAGTCAGCCTTGATGAACTGGCCAAGTAAGCTCCATGGTCACCCCCCGATCTCGGGCATGAGGGGCATCACCGCCGTTTCCGGCTCCATTGCGGGGTTCCTTCCCATTCTAGATCCCATCAATTTGTTTCAATTTCACTCCATCAGTTTGTTTAAAAGCGGCAAAGCTTTATATTGGGTCTCAACCGCTCCAACCACTCAGGCCGCATCCATTAATACTACTGCCTACCCCATTCCTATATCTAAACGTCCATTGAAAGACGCTCAGACCACGAATGGTTACAACTGCCGAGGTTGGCGGGCTGCTCATCATCCCACCCTGGACCGTGTTCATGCACATGCCATTACATATACACACAACATCCCAGAACAAAGCACGTAAGAAGTCAAATGTCATCAACTCGCATATCATCTATGATAACTGACAGCTCTCGTCCTCCCTTACACGCGTTCAATACTTCATCAGATCTAACTGTCACCATGACGTCTTACATCAACACCATCTCGGTGGCTGAAATAGCTTCATTCGTTTCCCACTGCGCCTCTCCCCATCTAACCAATAAGAGGTATATATCGCTGTATACACATGGATCCCATCACTACAACGCCAGCCAATCCCGCGATTATTCTCCATGCCCTCGTCTATCATCTCATCACTATAACAATCCAGATCTGAAATAGAAAAAGAAGAAAAAATCAAATACAGTGGGGTTGGATCAATACGTAAAAAACAATGACCTCCTATACAGACAGCTACTCGCGAGAGCCCAAGTAGTAAAAAAGAAAAATACTTTGCCCCCATCCATGAGAGTGACTCGAGGAACTCGAACACATCAGAAAGTGAAAGCTATGCCATGATGAAATCCCATTATATCCCATCCATACTCCATATGTAACCACCAGACGCCATGCATCAAGTAAACAAAAGCATTAAATCCTTATGACAGAGATGCCAGTCGTTGCAGACAAGTCAAAACACCTAAAAAAACTTCATCAGCATAGTAACTTATATCATGGAAAACAATTCACTTACCGCTGACACCTTGCGTCAAAGTGGCCGTCGCCTCTGTGCTTCGGCTGCCGAGGCTCACCGTGACAACATTCTTGACCTTGCCCTCTTCACCCAAATGATTCGCCCACTTGAAGACTTTTTCGTCCTCTCGGCCATCGCCAACAATCATCATAAAGTCTACTGGGCTCTCGTTGGCCTCTTCCGCCGTCAGGCGACCCATTTGCTTCTCGTACACCTTTTGCGCGGCTGTGCCCTTTGTCCAGTCCATGGGTTCCACCAAGACAGCGCCATCCGAGGCCAGCGCATGCACCCGCTGCTTCTCGCACGCGTCGTTGACGTGGCTAGCACAGTCAGATGCCTGGCGGGACGCCGACTCAAAGTCCTCTGCGTTGTTGTAGTGGAAGAGCAGACTGCAGCGACGCTCCTCAATCTCGGCACCGGGTGTTCTCTCCAAAAAGTATCTCATGATGGGCCTGACCGACTGCTTCCAGTCCGTAATCTTGGAAGCATCCGCCACCTCGACCCAATCTTCGCTGCCACAATCCTTGAGGAAGCAACCATTCTCGGCAATCAGGCCTAGATTAGGCACTCGTCGAAAGACGCGGTCCAACTCCTCGGGTCGCCGACCAGACATGACGTAGACGGTGTTGCGCTCGTCAAGCAGGAGATCGTTCAATGTATCCAGAGTCCGCTGCGGGCTGACGGGAATAATCTGGTTCACGGGGCCCCAGCTAACCAGAGTGCCCTCGTAGTCGAGAATAAACAGTCTGCGCTTTGAGCCTTGGTACTTGGATGAGACCGAGGGGATCGATAGGCGGGGAACTGAGGTCTGATCCCTCTTGTGCTGCTCATCATAGGCCCGATCGAGGCGAGAAAGGAACTCGGAGAACCAGTGAGCGCCGGTCTGATGCGCGACACACTCGTGAAGATTTCCCCAGCGGCGAGTCTTTTCGTCCTCTCCCATCTCGAGAGCCTGCTTGATGGCGTTGGCGCACTGGCGGTAATCCCAAGGGTTTACTGACAGTTCATTCTTTCCAAACAGCGATGAGGTACCAGTGAATTCAGAGAGGATGAGAGATCCATGCTTCTTGTTGGGGAAGACGTCTCCGTCTTGGCAGAAGAGGTACTCATGAGAAGTGAGGTTCATGCCCTCACGCTGGCTGGTAATCATGAGGGCGTCAGCAATGGTGAGCAGCGCAAGATATTGCGCGTAATCAATATCTTGCTTAAGATAGACGACGGGCTGGTAGGCCAGATTTGCCCACGAAGAGTTGACTCGGGTCACGATATCCGAGACGGCAGCGTCAAGGTCGCTTGGCTCGCCCGAAGACAGGGCAACTTGGATAAGGACAGTGTTCTCGCGCCACTCGGGGTTCTTGTTAAGAAACAGCTCGTAGGCGAGAAGCTTTTGCCGAACACCACGGACGTGGTCAAGCTTGTCTCGGGCCACAATGAGCCTCTTTCCCTGGTAGCGCTCCTGCATGATGCTCAACCACCTCAGCACCTCGGAAGATCTGCGATGATTGTTCAAGCTGACGGGGTCGATGCCAATAGCCAGGTTCACAACATCGACAAATCGATCTTCTAACTGGATACCCTCCGGGGTGGCCTCGACGGTGAGAATTCGGCTGCAGGTCTGCAAAAAGTGCCGGGTATACTCGTGGATCTGAAAGCCAACAAGGTTCGCTCCCAGCATGCCCTCGAGAAGCTCCTTGCGCACAGCCAGACAGCGGAAAACCTCGGACGAGGGGAATGCGACGTGCAGGAAGAAGCCAATCTTGGCCTCGGGCAGCTTCTTGCGGACCATGCCAGGAACGAGTAGCAAGTGATAGTCGTGGATCCAGATGGCATCGCCGCGCTTCCAGTTCTGGACAATCTTGTCGGCAAAGGCCTGGTTGACCTTGACGTAGTACTTCCAAGAGTGATCCTCATACGCCTTGCTCTTGGGGTTGTCGGGGATCTGGTAGTGGAAGACGGGCCAGAGGATCTGCTTGCAAAAGTGGGTGTAATGGCCGTCAAAGTCCTTGTCGGAGGGAAAGACGGCCAGCATATCGTGCTCGGTCGCCATGATGTCCTCAATGTCCTGCTTCTGCTGGGTGCCCTCGAGAGCATCGGTGGGCATGCCCAGAGTGCCGACCCAAGTATAGTCGTTTAGCTTGCCGTCGCGGGCAGCAGCCTCGGCGGCGTTGCGAAGACCCCCATTGCCCTGGTCGGCGTTGACGACACGCCACTGAGCAGAGGCAAAGACCTTGTCATGGCTCTCGCTGCGGATCAGAGACTTGGGCTGAAGAATGCCTCGGCGCCCCAGCTCCTTTGCCTTTTGCGAGATGCGTCCGCTCTCAAAGATGTCGGCGGGAGGAGGCGTATTGGCGCGGGACTTGGGCTGGTTGGCACGACTGCCCCATGAATCGGAGCCTTTGTCGGAAGGGGAGCTGTCAGAGTGAGGAAATTGGATGCGGAAACCGTCCTCGTTGGCGAAGGGGTCGGGAGAAGTGGGCTCGTCGACAGGGGTCTGTGGAGGGGTGATGTCTGGTTGTGGCGTGAAGAGACTTGGTTGGATTTCGGGAGGAGGGGCAGCTACCGTGGGCTTGGGAGGGTTGAAGGCCTTGTGGTAGCGTTTGGAGAGTGTGTTTTTTCGACGAGGAGGAGTGCCGGGAAGGCTGAATTGGATGGTTTTGGGGAGGAAGCTAGACAGTTAGCTATTTACGATCCCAGGAGGTCAAGGTCATGGACAAGGAAATGGAATTTCGCTTACAGAGAGGCAATAAAGACAGTCATGTTGGGCTGTTGGAGGAGTGTTGGGTATGGGTATGTGGTGGTGGTGGTGGTGGTGGTGGAG
This sequence comes from Cladobotryum mycophilum, assembly GCA_036429605.1. Taxonomy (NCBI): domain Eukaryota; kingdom Fungi; phylum Ascomycota; class Sordariomycetes; order Hypocreales; family Hypocreaceae; genus Cladobotryum; species Cladobotryum mycophilum. The sequence continues at coordinate 41,796 of JAVFKD010000015.1, forward strand.
GATTATTTTTAATTTGAGCCTGACAGACAGACGAGTGACGGATGGTCTGTCTCGACGGAGAAGATGAATTGAAGCAGTAGATGAAGCCTTTCCCCGTGTGGGTTCGCTTATAGTATCGCTAGAGCAAAGACATGTGTGAAGAGAGCGTTTAATGCAGTAGTGACGAGGGATGAGGGATGAAGCGATGAGGTTGAGGTTGAGGTTGAGGTTGTAGAGTAAGATGGGATGGGTGTAAGAGACGGGGAGGGCTGGTTAGGTTATTAGGTCCAGCGTATAAATGCTTTGGGATTTGGAAGGCAGGGCAGCAATTAAGAGCCCTGGAGGTACGAAGTACATACAACCAAGTACATCCATCCAATACAACAAACAACCTTGGGCTTGGAAGTTCCAAGGTTCCAAGGTTCCAAGAGCGGAGCTGCAGGTGCGGGAGGCGGAGCTCTAGTGTACGTCCAGCTAGTTTGCTGCAACCAGTCGAAGGGGCTTGTGGAGGATTGCTGATGCCGTAGCACCTGTAGCGCCTGTAGTGGCTGCAGCGCCTGTAGTACAGCACCTTGATGCGCTGTTATTACAGGTGTGTAGGTACCTGGTATTGTTGCATGGAGCCAACCTAGCCAAGGAAAAGCCACAGGGAGCCCTGGAGTGGGTGGTTTTTATTTTTTGGGTTCAAACGCTGTTTCGGCTGAGCCGTACGGATTAGTTTAAAGATCTGCGGGGTCTTAAAAAAAGATTTACTTGTAATGCATGTACAAGTAATAAAAAGAAATTATAGGAAGAGAGAGAGAGAGAGAGAGACATGATGTGGAAAAGACATCCATGGATAGATTTTCTGCTCAACTAAGGCAAGGCCAAGCTTTGTTGTTTTTGTCTTGCCAAGGATTGCAAGGTTTTTTTTCTTTCTATGTACTTTACCTTGGTAAGTAAAGGGTACTTGTAATACTTCCAGGCTGTAATACAGGTAGCCTGAGGAGGTAGGCCTTGAATCAAAAAAGGATGCCGTTACGCGCGCGCACCGTATCGCCCGTAATCTATAGGGAGTCGGGGGGCACACACACACAGAGACTAGACGGACCAAACGCCCAACAAGTCTTCTGACGTAATATGTACGCCGTTCAAGACTCGAAGAAAAGAAAGGAAAACAAGGCAGAGCAGGGCAGGGCAGGGCTGAGAGAGGAGGGGGAGGGAACCAGCGAGGTGGGTGGTGCGATCGATCGTGGAACCGTAATCGTTCCCTTTGCAACAAAGAAAAATAAAATAAAGAAAAAATAGCTGACGTCCTCGACTTGTGTTGCTCCGTAATAAGACGCTGCAGTTTGCTCCAGCGCAAGGAGAATTTGGTCCGAAAGTAAACAAATCGATGAGGGGTGGAGACGGGTTTTATCCAAGAAATGGGCGAATATGAATGATTGAATCAATTTGCTACCTAGTACTTGTAGATGATGATGATGATGATGGTGATGATGTCTATTTTTTTCGTCTCTTCTCTTCCCTTTTTCCCCTCAAGACAAGATCAAAAGGTCTTTGGGTTTAGCGGGGATACGTTATCGTTGGTGTTCATTATCCTATCTGCCCCAACTACTAAATACATACCTGGTATTCATCATTATACCACCACCCCCGGAGCCTTTTTTGAGATTGATGATGCCCTTTTTCCTTGGTTGTTTGTTTGATTGAAGGCGCTGACACCATTCATTAAGCCCATGTGCCCCGTCCGTTTCATGGTTACAGACAGACAGACAGTATAAACACAACACACACGGTAAGGGGAAACCCGTTTGTTGGGTCTAGCTAATGGGGCAGGGCCACGCGCCCTTTATATACGGCCCGGTTGTTTGTACTTTTAATTGGAAGTGTTTTCTATGAGGATGAGGATGAGGATGGGGACGAGGCAATGCGAAATGGGGGTTCCGTCGCAGTACCGTTTGTGTACATTGAATGTATCTGATACGGTTGGGGCTTTTTGACCAAGGCTAAGCTTACCTATTTCCTCTTTTGCCTCCCTGCGAGGCGAGGCGATGCAAATGCATGCACAGTACAGAGTAGTAGTAGTAGGGAGTATTACCTATGGTCTCGTCTTTTTGTTGGCGTGTCATGTTGTTCAATTCCCCTCCGCCTTTATAATCTAAAATACAAAAGTATGTACCTTATGTACCTTGGCTGATGTGGAAGAAGCACTTGGTACCTGTGAATAAGTGAGGGCTTAGAACAGAGCCCTTCCCATACATAAGTACATTCATGGGTACATACAAGTTAGTCCTGACTGACCTATGACGGACCAAGGTAACGGATACGCAACCGTACATGGTATATGCCGCGGTTGGCACGGGGTCTCTTTCTCACTCATCCATCCATCCATCCATCCCATCCATGGCTCACGATCCACTACCATGGCTTCACTCTGACCCAAAAATGACACCTTGGCATTCGGGACTTGTCATGAGCCTATGACATGACATGACGGTTCCATTCGGTTTCACAAGCCGTGCAGTGCAGTGCGGTGCAGTGCAGCAAGACAAGAAGAAAGTAAAAAAAAAAGCCAACGACTTGTCAAAATATCATCCCCCTACTCTACTCTACTAGCATTTACTATAATATATCTATCTATCTGTATGCATGCATGAATTTATAAACAGGGTTTTGTCTACTTCCAAGGGTTGTCACAAATTCAGGTGCAGACCCAAAACCAAACCCGAGACGGTTTGATCCCATGTGGGAACAAGGCCCGCTCCCGTTCGACCTTGTGGTTCAACGCCCTTTCTTTTCTTTTCTTTTCTCTCTCTCCCATGGCAACATGGTTGTTTTTTCTGACTTGTACAAGCTAAAGGTACAAGTACGTTGGTATTCTTTTTTCTAACACACCCTGGTCTTGGTCCGGCCTGGCCCTCAGTGCAACATTACTTTGCAACCGGATCCATATCATCACACACATGTAAAACAAGAAGAGAGAGAGAGACGGAGACAGAAAAAAAATGCATTTCAGACTATTCTATAAACGGCCACTTTTTTTTTTGCGCTTTTTTTTATCTCTCTCTTCACCTTGTCTCTTCTCGGCCTCTTTTTTCTTCGTTTCTCACTAACAGTTCCTACTTTTTCCCTTGTCCCTTGTGATTTTTCTTACCCTACTCTTCCCCTTGCGAGTAAACTAACTGCTGCTACTATGATTATTCTAATTTTATATACAAGTACGTACTGTATTGACGCCCAATCTGCATGGGGGGGGCTCGACTCCCAACACAACCCAAACAAACCCCATGTCTTGAATGTGTCTTGTCAAAAGTGTGTCGAAGGTTGAGGGCGTGTATGTGTTGGTTTGTGTGTTTGTGTGTGTGTGTGTGGCGTTTATGCAGCATGCAGGTAATTCTACCTTGTCATCTCGTTTTAAACAAACTAAGGGCCAGATCGGCCAGAGGATTAGCATAAGCCAGTTTGCCCCACAGTGACTTTGAACTTGCACAACGGGTCAGAAGTACTTTTCCTGTCCCCTGTCAAAAATTATGCAAACGTAGCCAGACCGCCTTCCAGATTCGTAGAACTGGCCTACACCGCCAAAAGTACTGCACGGTGTTTGTAACGCAGTCGCTTCGTCTATTGCGTGTTTATGATATCGTGATACCGTCAAAATGGAAGACAACTACAGTCAGACTGTTAGTTCTGAAGTAGTAACACCAATAAGGTCAGAAAACGAGGCCTTACCAGCATCTCCCGAAGCTGTGTTGACTACACCGTCGCTGAGAACTGAGAATATTCCTGCTGAAACTCCTCCTGTTTCCCCCTTGTCTTCTCAAACGACAGGAAGCCGGTCTGCAACGAGGTCAGGAAGAACTCAATGGACAGATGCAATGAGCATTTTTTTCCTCGAGCTTCTTAGAGAGGCTCGAAATGAGGGTTATCTCCAGTCAGCAAAGTCGACATTCGTCAAGGCTGTGATGGAACGCCTGTTGCCCTCAATGACAGAGCAGTTTCCACATAGTAATCTGCAAACAATCAAGTTAATAACCCATTTCAAATCGCTGCGAACCAAACACAGGATGTTCCTGTGGATAACAGAACGAACTGGTGTTACCTATGATGAAGATAGCGGCATGGTTGATGCCAGCGACGAACAGTGGGATGCTTACCGTCAGGCTCATGGTCCAGGTGCCATGTGGTTGAAGATCCGCGGGTTGCCACGACCTGGGCTGTATGCCTATGTATTCGAGGATAATGAGGCTATGGGCAGGTTCATCGTCTCTGCCGGCGATGATGAAGGATTCGATGCCATAGACCTAGCCACACAGTTAACGGAGAACGCTGAGAGCGAGGTTCCAAGTTCATCGGGAACGGAAAATCAAGCACGACGAATTCAATCAGTTCGTCGCCGTGTACCTCAAAACAACAGGGCTTCGGAAGATACACCTGAAATACGGCGACAGACAATGCAATCGTTGGTCTCTCTTGCCTCAACCATCGAGGGATGTATGAGTTCTATTTCCAGTTCAATATCAGCTAAACAGAAACGTGAACCTGGAGCTGGGGATATAGATCTCGCCATTCAGGATTGTCGACGCCTTTTTCGCCTTTCTGGGCGGCAACTTGTCGTCTTTGCGAAAGGAATAACGGTTCCTTTAATGGCAGTCTGTTGGAATAACTTCAGAGATGATAAAATGGCTAAATTGGCGATGCTTGAGGAGATATTAGGAGAAAGGGTTGATGAGAGTGTTGTTGTTGATGTGTAGGGTTGAAGGTATTGCAATGTGGGTTTTTTTGCCTATAAAATCGATATTAGGCGGGGTTATTGTGTGTGGTGAGGTAGCTTCTCGAAGCTATGAAATCGGGTGGTTATGAGGTTATACTGAAGCCCCTGACTTTCTCCTTCTCAACGTAATCCACAATCACAACACTCATGGATTTCAACACATCCAGACAAGATATATAAAATTCCTTGATTATATAGTATCTTTAGTATATGAAATTGATTTTATGATTTTCTTAATATTTATATTATGTCTTTTTGATTTTTAGTGGAATTTTAAAGTATATATAATTACTTGATTGCTGTGTAAAGCTGTAAGAAAGAAGTTGAAAAATCATCTGCTAGTACAGTGAAAATTTTTCAGGCGTGAATTGACCTCATAGCTCACTAAATAATAGCGGTTATAGCACTATAACCACTATAAATATAGCACCTTTAGTAATTAAAAAACTTTTAGCAGTAACCCCACTATATTATAGCAGATACAGTCACTAAAGCCCCCTGTAAATATAGCATCTCATTCACTAAAGCCTACTATAACCTATCCTATACCAAAATAACCCAAATTTCTCAAAGCATCAGATCAACTTCAACACCACATATCACAACATCACCACTTCCTCCCACCTTCAAAAGCCCTCATCCCCCCTTCATCTTCATTTTCATCGCTTGAGTCATCCAAACCTTCCCCTACATCATCAAATTCATCATTTTCATCATTTTCATCATCCTTTTCCTCCATATAACTTCTATATGAGTCCCAGTTCGCTCTTGCAATATGGTCACGCAGATCTCGAGGCGAACTATTGCGGATAACCTCAGCTGCTCTTTCTATGTCATACTGGAGTTCATCAGGGACGTATTTTGAACTCTCATCTCCTGGAATACCATCTTTTCTAATGAAATTCCATAGGCCTGTTGTCGCATACACTATCTTAACCTGGTCTCCGAAGCTATACTCTGGTGGGTTGTCTCTGAGGATCTTGAACTTGCGTTTTAACCCGCCAAACGTCTGTTCGATGATAATCCGCAGGCGAGCATGCCGTAAGTTATACAGTTCTTCTTTCGTCTCCGGCTTGTTCAAAGCGTCCCTCCAGTCCTGCAAATGATAGCGAGTGTTTGGGTATGGTACTAATAGACCTGGCTGTATTCCAAAACCAGCGTCCCCTAGGTAGCAACGACCGTCAGGAATCCTGAACCCGTGAAGAAAGGCAAGGCGGCAAAGACGAGCATCATGAAGGCGACCTTCCCCTCCCGCGAGAATGTACGTAAATGTTCTATCAAAACGAACAGCCGCGAATACATTCTGCGTAAGCTTATTTTTCCTGTTCCAGAATTTATGCTGATATTTTGCAGGAACATGCGCTGCCACATGGGTCCCATCAATGGCACCAATACAACCGGAAAACGCAGCATGCTTTGGCTCCAGTTCAACCTCTGGGGATAGCGATGCTTCATTTGGTTGGGTGACAAACTCAAGGTGTAGTTTCCTCATAGGATCAATGACCTCGTGGAATACTGACGAGACAGTGCTTTGAGCAATTTTGAAGAAGAACGCTGTTTCCCGTTGTGTTGCCCCAAACACCATAACGAACAAGAAGACCATAATTTTATGCTCAACAGTTTGATAACGAGTGTCGGCCAACTGTGTGTTCAAGCGCAGCCATTTGCAGAGCTTAGCAAATATTGCCTTTTCCATTCGAAAAAGGTATGTGAAGACAACATTTGGGCTATTAAGCAGTGAAATTATATGCAAATTCGCTGCCTCCGGTCCCCCTTCGTGTATCCTTTGACGGCTGACCTCATTGTCTTCGGCGCTCTCGATGGCGCTTTCTAGAAATGTCAGTTTGAAGCCAAGGGCTATCAAACTGACGTATAGTTGCATAAGAAGGTCAGTCACCATTTCTGCGTTGTTGTGGTTATGATTAATATCTCGAATTCAAAGCTGACGTTCCGCAAGCCACAGCTCGAACTCGAGGATCAAGTTATCCCTCTTTTTTGGGGGATAACATACGGCAGAATCTGGTCACCTAATGAGGGATAGTTGCCAAGTCACTACGATCAAACAAGCAAGGCGTCAGAAGATACATTTTCAAATTTGCATAACTTTGGAGCGGAGGATGCCGTTGGATTAGTACAGGTCATAGTTCTCAAAATGGTAATCCGGCCCTGTGTTATTCTTTTTCTGCCCCACATCTTGCATTTTTCTTATGCTAATCCTCTGGCCGATCTGGCCCTAAACAAGCAAGCAAAAGAGTTGGTTCAACCGTTTGCATCAAACAAACGTTCTGGCTTGGCTTGTGAAGGTAGTAGTTGACGAAAAAAATGGTTTCGGCTTCTACGGTACACTTTCTTCTTTCCGTACCTGGAGCAAACCGTTATGGCAAATCAACCCAACTCCACACCATTGAAAACGGGGAGATCCACATGTTCATGGGAACATCCGTATTCATTCATCCATTCCTCATGGACATATTAGTCCACTTGTCCATTCCATCTACGACCTTGAAACCTGTTGATCATCCCCCCGGGACAAGGGCTTAAGCTTCATCACTCAGCTCAACACAACTATTGAACCTATCCTCCCCCTCCATCGTTGGGCACAACTCAAAAAGAAAACATACCTGCTGCTGCCCGACTGAACGTGAGGTCCAGAATGCGCAATTAGGGGGCGTTTTTTTGTTTTTAGCCGGGGGGAACGCCATGTTTGTGTCCAGACCCCAAGTTTATGTAGGTATGTATGTATGTATGTATGTATGTGTATTCGCACGTAGCCATCTCCGCCATCCAAACGGAAACTCTCGACGCCTTTCCATCGTTTGACCCTTTTCAAACAGCCAACAAAAAAAGGAACAAATTCATGCACAAACGGATGTCACTTTTTTCTTTCTCGCTAGTAAAAACAAAAAAATATGATGAAAATGGGGAGAGGCTGCATATGCCACTTCCAACGATTGGTCATTCTTTTACCTAGAGCTTCAACCTAAGCGTCTCCCCATCCAGCCTTTGCTTGTCCAGACCCTCCCTCCGCCCATCTCCAACACTTCAAACACATTGCTCATGCATGCGTCAAAACAAAAATGTCAGACCCTTTATTTTTTTCCCCTTCTCACGTCCTGTCACCGCAACCCCGTTGGAGGGCACATCGATCCGGACACCTGCCCCGACTGGCATCGTGCCAAGCCCCCCATGATATTGGCATCACCGCTCTTGGGGGGAGGGAAAAGGGAAACACGCACAACGCAACGTCAACGTCCAAAAAAGCCTACCCTAGTTTTGAATCCCGCTCTTTTATACCTCAAATCACAGTCATCTCCTTCCCACTCCGCCATATGCAACAAACCCACGTTCTGCTGCCCACATGTACCATTGGCCCTGTCGATCACCACCACGTCCTCTTCCCCCCTCTTCCCTTCACCTTCGCTTGTTACTCTAGAGTAGTATGTATGTATGTACACAAGTCTACTTGTATGATACCCAAAAATTGTCTTGCCCGCAGCCGCCCGGAGTTCAAACATGCGTGTTTTGTGATTGGAGAAAATGCTACATACCTAGATAGATACTACAGTACAGTGACCATGACAATCAATCCTTGCCCCAAGCCCACTTCGGGCACAGGGGAGCTTCATAATCCATGCCGTGAAACACAACTCAAGGGGGCCAGTGCAGTGTGCAGCGCAGTTGGCCCCTCAACACCATCAACCGCCCTTTCACGATACTCCACCCAAACCTCCCTCCCCCGAGACATCAACAACAAACCGACACTTCTCATCCAGTCAAATATCCCACGATCATTCTAAAAAATGCTCAAATAGGCGAATTCACTCATACAGCACCTGACACCCCCTTGTCCATAAAAACCATCCGACGCAAGGTACACCACTACCTAGTACCTCAACGCCTCCTAGATTCCCGCTCATCATCTAGACCTCCTCAAACGCCACAACCAAGTTTCTTGCCATCGGCAACCTAGGCCTACCCCGCACAGTAATCAGCCACACTGGCCCAAGACGCGTCGTTTGCGTCGGCTACGTGATCAATCTAGACATATTTATGTAATGTCAACGTAACTGATAGCTCAGGGCGGTCTCGGCAGAATCCTCAATTTTCTTTTCCTATTCTTAGATTGGTAGCTTGTGCTTGTTTGCTTCCGTATCAGACGGTGCATAATCAACAAATCAGCTCCAATAATTATGCAATGCCAACGCCGCTTGCAGCCATACGTATAGGGGGTTCCATCATTAAATACTTCACATCACCCAATCAATTCCGCCACAACCTGACAGCCTTGTCTGCTCCTCCGCTGCCGACTCTCTTTCCGTCCGGACTCCAATCGACCTGGAGAGATAAGAAAATGAGTCATCTAAAATGAGAGCGAGCGTCATGGGGAAAACTTACTGCAAATACTTCATCCTGATGGCCTGGCAAATCCGCAACCAGCTTACACGTAGCCAGTGACCACACTTTCAATGTCGTGTCCTTGGAGGCCGACACGAGCAGTCGGCTATCTGCAGAAAACGCACACTGGTAAATGGGTGCTACGTGACCGCGCAGCGTGTTGATAAACTTTCCATCCCTGCACACCATTAGCTGCGAACAAACTGGGCCCTGTAAATTAAACGAACGAACCTTGCCGTCCAAATCTTGGTGTGGTTGTCCCATCCTGTGCTGGCGATAAGAATTCCATCGGGGGAAAAGGTTACGTGGTTGATGGCCTTTTGATGTCCTAGCATCCGTGTTATCGGCCTGGTATGTCCTCGTGTAGGCTCCCAAAGGTACATGGTGCAGTCCTCCGAGGCAGATACCAGACGTTCGGCGAGCTTGCCTTGAATCGTGGCCGCCTTTTCAAAACGCTCCTTGGCCTTTTTGCGCTTCTCCTCCTCCGTGGTCGGTGTAGGTAAGTGATCAAAGTATCCGGTCCGTATCGCAAAGTCAGTCGACAAGGCCAAGTGGTTTACCCAATGAGCGTGCGAATAGTAGGTGCGCACAAGCGTTCCCTTTGCTGCGTCCCATACTTTGATGCTCTTGTCATGGCTCGCCGAGTAGATGAACCCTGATCCTCCCCATCGAACACAGCTGATGTTGCCCTTGTGCCCTGACAAGACAAGCTCGGTCTGACCAGTATTTGTTGACCACACCCGAACCGTTCCATCTTTGCTGGCACTTGCTAGTCGTGGTCCGTTCTCCCAAAGGTGATATGGCTCCCACGCAACATTGCTCACCCGCTTTGTATGACCGGTGAGCGCCCCTGAGTTGATGGCCTTTCCTGTCTCTGGGTCCCAGAGGCGCACAGTCTTGTCCATGCTTCCGGTAGCAAGAATCTTCCCATCAGGGGACCAAGCAACGCATAGAACCCAATGAGTGTGTCCCGACAGCGTGTATTTTGGCGTGCCCGTTTCCGTATCCCATATCCGGGCAGTATTGTCTCCTGCTCCGGTAGCTAGCAAACCGCTGGTTGCAGGGCTAAATTGAGCTGCCAAGATTGCTTCTCCATGGCCTGGGATTCTATGCGACATTCGGGAGACGGCCTGTACTCTGAACACAGACTGTGGCTCGGCGCTCAGCGTCAGTGTCATTTCGGCCGGCTCATCGATGCCATGACTTTTCAGCAGTTCGACGAGGTCCGTCGGGTATTGGTCAACGATGATGTCGGTCCCTGGTATGTGTATTCTAAACCGGTAGGGAATGAAGTCTTCCTTCTCCTAAAGATACTCAGTAAAAAAAAAAAAAAGATCAAAAAAAGTTTGCATCGATGCGCCGAGCGTACCCTGGAAAGAACTGTATTCAAAAGGAGCGACAGGTTCCTTTCTGAAGCATCGGCTAGAGGAACTTCCACCACGTCTTCCATCTGCAGGCCATCAATATCGACGAATCGAGCTCTAAAGGTCCCCTCTAGACCTTCTGATGGCTCTGTAACATCTTGTTGAATCCGGGATCGTTCGAGATTATCGCGCTTCTGGCGCTTGGATGGGGGTGGTACAACTGTCGCCATGGTAAATATTTAACTGATAGCTCTCTCGATTATCGATCGTGTTGATTCTATGATCAAGCTGGTGATGAAATTGGGTAGCAAGGGAAGGCCATGGTGGGGGCAGCATGGCAAAAAAACTGGGAAAATTTGGGCGGTGAGATGAATGTGGGGGCGTGCAGGGACAAATAGGCGTTCAACAAGATAAGCATGCGGGAGGATTATAAAAAGGCCTTGATAATTTAATTCCTTCATTGTCATTGCTGAATATCAGGCTGTGCAGGCATGGGGCCCCGGTGTCCTCGAATCCGTTTTGGCGGATTTGAATAGTGCTGGAATTGTTGCATCGTCATTCCTGTAAGCGAGACTTGGGCGTGGTTTGGATTCTGGGCCAGTTGGAAGTGTGCTTCCTGCATCAGCGGCTGAATCTGAGCTTGTGCATCCTGCGGCAGTTGCTGTTGGGGTAGAGGTTGTTGGGTCACATCTTGCTGCAGCACGGGTTCGGTTTGCCGCCGTTGTCGTCGCGCCCGCTGTTTCTGTGTAGTAACCTGCTTGCGGCTCTTGTCCACCTCTAGGTGTCTCTTGTCCTGGGCCTCTTGTCTCTTTTGACGCTGCCAATCTTCATTCTGCACGGCGTATATGGCGGCCAGCCTGAGCTGCAGCTGGGCCAGAGCATTCAATCGGTCGGGTTGGGACATTTTTCGGTAGTCAGTCTTAAGCTGATGGAAAGTGTCGCCGGTGAGACGAAGACTCGACTCCGAGATACCTGCAAGCTGCAGCGCTGTCGAGGTCTCGGTATCGAGTCGGGGGCCATCGTCTGTAACGGTCAGCAGGCAAGCCGTGCTTGGCAATTGAGGAGAAAGCTTACCCGGCTGATCCTCCAAATCGTTCCCCTCATCATCACTGCCCTCAGAAGGAGTCGGAGGCTCTGGGGTTCCTGGAGCATGGTTGTGCTGGTCGCATGAAATAGTCAAGACCCAGCCTCCTATCGTCTTGCGGTTGACGGCTTTGGCTTTCCACGGGCAGTCCGTCTTTTTTGTCGTGGTCTTGTGCTTTGTGGCCATGCACTTGTAAGGTCGCCCCCCACGATCGCAGACGAGATCGCATCTGACTATTTCGTTTCCTGGGACGTCGGCACCACCCATGCGGGAGCGGTGGCTTCTAGCTTTGACTATCTTGTAGCCTTCCTTTTCCATTCGACCGTTGAGCTCCTTCATCAGGTCTTCGTATGAATTGAAGATGCCCGAATGGGGCACTGCCACTGCCTCCAGTATTCCGAACATGATGATGCGATCTGATGGATGGACGCGTCCGCTATGGCAGAAGAGGTGCCAATTTCGAGTGATACTGTGTGAACAATGAGAGAAGAAGTTGGCGGGGGATGGATGGTTTGAGAAGATACGGCTAGACTGTTTGGGCGGTGAATTTAGCGAGCAAGACAGCGGGGGATTCCAGCTGTGTCACTTGGATGGATCACTGAACGACCCCACTGAAGAGTTCCAGCTTGGAGTTGGCGATCCAGCCAGAGCTTGCCGTTTTCGTTCCTCTCCGAGTGGAAGGAAGGAGCGTCTTCTTCAGGTACTTTCCAAGTTATTCAACGCCGTTGAAGATTTTTTTATATCTCAACATTGTCTTCCTTCACCATATGCCACTCTTGAGAAGTCAATGTAATGCAGCTCCTTTTCCGCATGGCAGCATAATACATTCATCATGTCGTTTGCATCTCCAGCCCCGCCGAGCCCAGGCAGTTCTACATCATCCTACTTTCGCAGTTCCGCCGTTCCACAAAGCTCAGTTGTTACTCATTCTCCCGAAAGCGACGGGTTTGGTATTGATAGCCCAGACTCTGACCCTAGACGCCGGATCGAGTATGCTCCCTCTGTCTCTACCTCGAGACCGAGCACATCACGAACAGACTCAAAAACTACCGCCACACGACTGAGCATTGCTTTAGGTTGCTAGTCTCGACCATCTACGCCATCAATACTCGGAAACACTGAAGCGCACACCATCATTTGCGCAATTAGTGAATCACGTGGGGTTTCCCCCTTAGTTGGTCTCGCCTTTATCAATGTGATTCTGGGTGAAGTCATACTCAGCCAAATATTCGACACTCAATCCTACATCAAGGCCGTTCACAGGATACAGATGGTAGCTCCATCCCACATCCTTTTTACCGCTGCTGCTTGTCCTCCCAACGTACCTGGTACTCTATACTTGCTCCTCAGACACTTGCTCCCAGAAGCACAAATAGAATCAGTTGATAGGTCGGCATGGTCTGCAAGCGCAGGCCTAGACTATCTCCAAAACCTGGCCTTTCAAAGCGATGTGGAACCTATCAAAATTGCCATTCACGGAAAATACTATTCAATATGCAGCCTGGCAGCGGTAAGATCCCGCGTCTTGCTGGCATTCATCGCTAATCACAATAGGCAATGACATACATTGAACATCACTTTACGATGAGCTTTAGCCCTCATTCCTTACGCATAAAATATCAGCCCTCTGATGATACTATGATGATTGACATTGCCACAATCCAATCCTTGGAGATTATGCAAAACCTGAAGAATCCCAAGTCGAAAGAATCCTTACTTGGACTGTTGAATCATACACTAACCCACATGGGATTCCGGATGCTTCGTAGCAACCTGCTTCAACCACCAACAGTCTATGAATCATTCATAGAACACCGCTACCAAGCAGTACAAGAGTTAGTGTCCAACGAGGAGATATTTCGGGAGACCCGAAAAGGTATGGATCCGAGTCCAGGTGCTTCGGTTCACTGACCATCCTAGCTCTCAAGTCGTTTGATGATGTTGAGAAACTGTTGACAAAGGTATTATCTCCAGCTTGTTGAGCTTTAGAGGCTAATCAGTATAGCTCATCCTCATCCGTAAAAAACATGCCTGAATCAGAAGAGGAAATTACTCAGGTCCTCATGGTCAAGAGTTTTCTCGAATCAGTTTCCGAGCTATATCGAGCTCTTCTTCCAGCCCAAAGTCATCTACTGGTCAAATGTTTTGAGTTGTGCGATCCCAAGTGGACCGTTCCCATCTTGAACAATATCAAAATAGTCATTGAGCCTAATGTTAGATACATGAAGTCGGCCCTAGATCTGAGAAATCAGAGAGCATTTGCAGTCAGGTCTGGTATCGATGCCATGTTGGATGTATCCCGCCAGACGTACAAAGAGCTCACCGAAGAAATTCATATCCATGTGGACCGGCTCAATGGTAGTACGTCTTGATGCTACGATATTCTGTACTAACATTTCCCAGAGGAGCACAAGCTTGCCGCAAGCCTCAAGTTTGACAATGGTCGCAAGTATTGGCTTCGCGTGAGAATGACCGATCTCGATGGTGGCCCGTTGCCCGAAAGTCTAATCAACATTGTTAGAAAGAAGGACATCATTCAATGCCAGACGCTTGACCTCGTCAAACTGAATCGCCGAATTACAGACATATCCAACGAGATAGCCAGACGAAGTAGGGTTATCATCCAGGACCTGATAAAGGAGCTCAGAAAAGAGGCTCCACACCTGTTTAAAGTCTGCGAATCTATTGCCCTTGTTGATATGCTAGCTTCTTTTGGCCAACTTGCCAGCATCCGGGACTATGTGTGCCCTGAGATTGGTGATACCCTAGCTATGAACAAGGGTAGACATCCAGTTCTGGACAACGTAAGTCTACCATCCGGGTTTTCATCAAAAAGCTGACTGGTTAGACACTATCTGGAGATTATGTGCCAAATGACTACTACGCGACGCCAGAACAATACCGCTTTCACATTGTCACTGGATGCAACATGAGCGGCAAGAGCACTTATATACGAGCCGTGGCTCTTTTACAAATAATGGCTCAAGTAGGCTCTTTTGTTCCTGCTGAATTCGCTTCCTTTTCTATTATCCACAACATATTTGCGCGAATCTCTACGGATGACAGCATTGAAGAGAGTTTGTCAACCTTTTCCTTGGAGATGCGTGAAATGAACTTTATTCTAAAGAATGTGAACGGTAAGAGTATTGCGATAATTGATGAACTAGGTCGCGGAACGAGTACGAGAGATGGCCTTGCCATTGCGCTCGCCATGTCAGAGGCCCTCATTGACAGCCACGCATCTGTCTGGTTTGCAACGCACTTTGTTGAGCTTGCCCGTGTCCTTGGCGAACGTTCAGGGGTTATAAATCTTCACCTCAAGTCTGATACTACAACCGACAGTAATGGAATGCCTCGATTGACGATGCGATACAGAGCGACGGATGGTACAGTTGACACCAGCCAGCACTACGGTATCAATCTTGCTCGTGCAATGGGCCTGCCTGCGAGTTTCATTCAAAAGGCCGAGGAGGTTGCTAAAGACTTGAGACAGAAGAGAGAAGCTAACCAGCGGAATTCGGAGTCGCGCAAGGTCCTAGCCCGGCGAAAGATTGTCTTGACCCTTTATGAAGCACTGAAGCAGGCAAACAATTCGGATAGCGAAGATGCCCTTCCAAGGCACCTTGAGCAACTTCAAGTAGAGTTTATTAGGCGCATGGAGGAGGTTGAGAGTGGGAATATGTAATGGCACCGATTTGACATTGAGCTACACTACATGTTGCTGATATTTGATGATTCAATTATTATCTAACTCTATCTGTTTACATTCCAACGCCAGTCATGCAAAAGTCTATCATGTATAAATATGTTAACAGCCAGCGACGTGGGCCGTGGGAATGAGAAAGCTGGGCATAATGGGTGCGTGGACAGCCTCTTCGTATATTGTCGGTCGAATTTGTGGTGAGCTATCCTCGAGTCTGAGATCTCGCTTCAAGCATTCCCAGGATTGAGCCGCCCTGTTGGCCATTTCTTCGGGGACAGACTTTTTTGTATCGACCAGTGCCCTGTTGAAAACTTCGAGACTCAGCCAGCCTTCCCAGCCGATGCGGTAAATGAGGGTGTGGAGAATTTGTTGGACGGGCAAGTATCCGCCATAACGGCTCTCGCCGTAGAATAGTCGAGCATTACGAGACCAGCTCATCCGGGAGGGCTGCTCGGCGTTGTAGAATTCGTGGCCCTCGGTCAGAGGCTTGGATAAGCGCTCGCCATCGGCGACTTGAAGGAGGAATATCCTCTCGGCGGGTACGTTTTCCACCAGGCACTCTAGGGATTTGTTCAAGGTCTCGTCGCAATTCTGGGTGCGGCCGGTGGGTGATAAGGGGTCAGCGTATATGCGGCCCGCGATGTTGAAGGTATCGAGGCAGATGCCAAAGTTGCGGCGGTTGACCTTTTGGACAATGTCCCAGCTGCCTTCCCAGGTGTCGACCCTGGTGCCCCAGCAGAGGGCCTCGTAGGCGAAGCGGATGGGGGGCATGGCGCGGGCGCCAATGTCTGCGATTTCGACCATGTCGCTGACTATGAGGTCCATGTCGGTGGTCATTTCCTCGGAGGGGAGGTTACTGCTGGGGAGCATGATGAGGTCGGTCCCCAGGATGTGGGCGAGCTGAACCCATAGCCTCATCTCGTCAAGGCGGCGGCGGTGCAGGGCCCTGTCGAGGAGGCCCTCGTAGTGCATAAAGGGCTGGAGGCAGATGAGCTCGAGGCCGAATTCGTTGCAGTAGGAGCGAATGATGTGGGCCGCCTTGATGAGGTTCTGGGGGAGGCGGAGCTGCCGGGCATGGAGGCCGTGAGGGCGGCGAGGTCCTCGTAGAAGAGCTCTATGCCCTGGAAGCCGTACTTGGAGGCCATTTGGAGTTTGTATTTGAGGGAGTGGCCGGCGAAGCAGCGGCCTAGGGACATGGTGCAGATGCTAGGTTTGAAGGCCATGATGGAGGTTGTGGGGTGAGGTGGGGCGAGGTGAGGTGAGTGGTGTTGAGTATGAGGTGGGTGATGAGATGAGCAGTGAGATGGGTGATGGGGTGGTTGATGAGGTGGGTGGTATCATGAGGTGGCTACTAGGATATATAAGATGAAGCTGTCTCTTCGTTGAGAAGAGAAGAGGTCGTTTGGCAATGTTGAGTGGCCGCAAGTTTGAGCTTGCAAAAAGGACCTCGAAGCTCCTGATAACCGGTCCTCTATAGATATATATGTGCAAATGGGCCCCAACCCACTTTCTCTCGTCTCCATGCACTCCATACACACACACATACATTGACCCGTACATACTCAAGGTAGTAGGTATGATGAGCACCGATGCAAGGACAAGGTAGCATCGCACCCGGCTATCGCTTACACACACACCATGCACACCACACCAGCGGTGAAACAGGGATGGAGCGTCAGGTCGGACAATCTCTTTGGTCCGTTTTTTTTGCTTTTTTGCTTTTTTTTCCTGTTGTCTTTTTGGGGACGCCGACTGATCGGCTGAGGCCGTGGGCTGTTGAGAGACATTGCATTAGTGATGCAGGATGGGAGACACACACACACACTACACACCATACACACTTGAGGTGAGGTGAGACGAACAGCGGTTTTTTTGGCCTTCTCCCTCTATCAGGCAGCCACAAGGAATGGCATTTGTCAAAGTAATAAAATGTCTCACAAGTTTCCTTTGCAAGGGAGGGTGTGGAAACGAAGGGGGTGGTGAGTGCTTCACCTTGGCTTTTTTACCCACACTAAAGCGTTTAGACCTGCTGCTGCTGCGGGCTTAGGAAATATCCCGAAGCAACTGTCCCCCCCCAGTACTGTACTGTATGTTCTTCCTTTCCATCGGATAATGTTCTGGGGAATTATCGGTCGTTGGTCCGGGAGCACATACATACATCTGCGGACCCTGAGTGGGGCCGGGAGGGGGAGGGGATCGGTGTGTTGGATTCATCCATGGTTCCAGAAGGGGTAATTGGATGTATCTACTCCCGTGTGTAATCACCTTTGATGATATTGATATTCTGCTGCGTGAGAAATTCTTCCTTTTCTTCATCAATGCATGTTTCCTCTCTCTCTCTTTTTTTCTTTGCTCTTCTTTTCTTTTGGCAGATAGCATCATCTTTAGCATGACCGGGCTAATTTTGCTCGAATAAGTAGGCCATGTCATTTTGAGCATAGTAGGAGGACTATCAAAGGCCCCCTCCCCTTCTTATTAGCTGTAGTACAAGTAGGTAATGGTATAGTAAAGTCACCCTTGGCACTTTAACCCCTCGCGTGGACATTTTTCCGAGCGAATACTTTTGGGGTGTCTAGGATTTTTTTTTGGAAAGACTCGCGAGCGGCTGAAGAGGTGCAGTTGTAGTTGCTGTCACCGTTGCATCAAACAAGTGCAAGATCCGGTGATGCAGCAGTCGGAACACACGCATGGCACATGGGAGAACAATGGCAGCAAGGGTTGGTGTCTTGCTTTGAGCTGACAAACTCGTCTCTCCTGGGATAACGATCGATCGAAGATCCGATTCCTTGTCCCATATTCTTATCACCTTTCATCATCGAATACCTCGGTTCGGGAAATTCAATTCGCTAGTTGAAGGAACAGGCTTCAATGCTCAATTAGTTAAAGGGAAGAGGGGGAGGCGGCCCGTTGATAGTCGCCCCCCTTCCTTCTTTTTCCTTCTTCCTCTTCTTCTCTAAACCGAAAAAAACAATCCACAAAGGAAATCTTGATCGTCCCGAAGGAGTGGCTCCCGGGGGGGGGGGGATGCCATTGCACACACAGCTTGACAGGGTGTGTATGTGCCCCAAGCCCTCCACTGCCGAACCAAGCTGTGCCTCGATGACACCTTGTCGTCGGGGAACCTATTATCAGCGAATGTACGTACGGAGTGAGGTATGACGAAGAATGACCGACGAATGCCGAGACAGACAAGTTTCGATTTTTAGCCCACCACCGTCGAAGAAGCAATATGTAGTAATGCTTTTTCTTTTTTCCCTCTTTTGGTATGATGGACACTTGTGATTTGTAGTAACGAGGAACTTGGACAGAGGTGGAAAAGCTGGCTGCCCTTTTTTCAGACCTGGACCCTTGTTCTAGACCCAACACTCTGGCACATGCGCGGCTTGCTGTTGGTGGTCGAACCGGCCCCAGCCCAGCCTCTAACGCTGCTGGGATCCCAAGTTTTTTATTAGTTGGTTCCCTCTGCCGGGTAGCAACGACGCTGATCTATCAAGATTCGTTGCATCATTTTGGCCCTGGCTCCCCCCTTCCCACCCCCTCCATCTTCTGATCTCATGGCTTTTTCTTTAGTCTTATCTGCATTGGACACTTGGTAACTCTACTTGTCCCAAAGGAGGCTTGTCCCAAGGGCAGCCCTACATTCAGAAGGACGGACATTCTTTCTTATCTTGCATCTCTCTCCCTTTCCCTTTCCCGAGGCTTATTGTTAGAAAGACACGATGGCGAATGGGCACAAATACCCATGATGATACATGCGCTTAACTGCCTAGGGTTAGAACATTCTATCATCGGAGGTGTGTGGGTGTGGGTGTGGGTTTGTGTCCCTCTCTTTCTCTTCCCTGTCACTCTCACTCTCTTGTCTTGTTAATAAAGCCCACAAAATGGTGAATGCGCCGGTCGTGACAATCGGACGACGCAGAGGCAACGTCAGCTATGACCTTCTCTGTCCCTCTCCCCTTGTCTGAGATTTCCAAGCATAGTATCCATAAGGGACAAAAAAAAACAATGAGAAAAGGCCTGTGATGGATGCATTGCATGTGCCGCCCCTCCCCCTTGAAACAACAACGGTCAACCAACACACACATGCACACACACACACACCCTTCACCACCTGCTTGGATCAGATCAACATCGGGAAACATTCTTCCAAATCTCTGGGATCTTGGTGGGTTCCAGTTTCCTCCATGTTGGCCAATCCGATGCATGCGTCATGCCATGCATGTCTCGTCTCGTCTTGTCCTGTCTTGTCTCTCTTCTCTCTCTCCCTTCCCATGATGTCGTAATCTTTGCATCAGCATCAGCGTTACATTTCCCTGTCGGCAATGTCAATGCCCAGCATATGCAGCCCAGACAGAAACAAGAACCCCTTGCATTTTTTCTTCTTCCTTCCTTCTTTCCCTTGCATCTCAGTGGAAATCTGCACGAGCGTTGACGGACGGACGGGAGAGAGAGCACGAGCTCTGAGGTCGTACTTTGGCCACTCAGGAGCCGACGGCCTTTGGAGGGGAGAGTAAGAGGGACGGACGTAGGGACGGCATTCCAACAGAATTATTCCATCTTTTTTCCTTTCTTTCTTTTCGGTTTGTTCATTATCCCGTTTGGAGTCCTAGATGTCTTTTCTCGGATGAATGGACTAATTATGGGGAAATATATTCGGGACAATTGTCTCTGCTGGCTTCGCAAACTGTTGCCAGGCATAATCGGTCACGGCGAGACTACAATGAAAGATAACAAAATATCCTCAAATCTCATCCTCGAGATGCCAATTTTCCCCCCCAAGGCCCCTCTAATAATAATAATAATAATAATAATAATAATAAATAAAAAAATGTTACTATTCGTGGTGACCCCCCAGTTCCTTTACGTAAAGATTTGTTATTGACATGGATGCGCGCAGCGTTTTGTTTTGTTTGTTTTTGTGGTCATAGCTAAGACATTGACTGACACGGCTGCTCCATTCCGGAATCGAAAAGTGCACATTGCCCATCTGTGCGATTAACTTCGGGATGTTATAGGTGGTGCTTTGAACCCCGGCCTATGACGCGAGTGCTGGGGTGGAAAATATTTGAATTTGTTATGAGAGCTTGACGATGGGATTTTTCGTGGAGTTGATGGGCAGAAGAAGTTACATGTAGGTTTTCATTGGTATTGAGAATGTATAGAGAGAGATTGATTGATTGATGGATGGATATTGCTTTCGTAGGATGCTTGGGAAATGTCTCACCAATAACCAATCTGCTGGAATGGCCACAAGTTCGGCGCCTTCAGCAATGCTGGATGCACCTTATCACCCGCCCACTTCGTCCGCTCACTTTGTGTCCGACGATATGTCCGGCCAATGAGGCGAGCTTATATTACTTGGATGTATCTGCAGCTCCGTTCCCTCTCAGATATGCGACCCATTACCTTGTTCTTTCTTATCCAATAGCGGATTAGAGAAGGGGGATGACCGCGACATAAACAGGTTCTATGGGGGCCAACTCAGACACCCTTGCTCTCGGTCGTCCCGCCTGTGCTGTACAGCAAAGGCGCAAGATAGCTACACTTTTTTATCATAGTAGAGATATTCCTTTGTGCGGTACGCGTATCTGCTAAGGGGCCCGAACTGATAAGGAGGTGCCTAGGTCGTTACAATGCGGTCCGGTCTCTCGCTACTGTCGGCCTTGAAGATGGCTCTCTCCGTATCGAGATTGTCTCGAGGGGGAGTCGTGATCCTTGGTTATGCTTGTGCTGGTATTGGACTTGGGTAAAGGGGGTTTACAAGATATCATGCATGACCCGATATGCAAAGTGTTATATCACTACTGCCAATCAACTTGCTAGTCGGATACCTACGCAGTCGTACTCTATTTGCAGTGGCTACTACCAAGGTGGTTCAATAGAGTCTTCATCACCATTGCAACCAGCCGTACCATACCACCTCTGGTTTCGCATCTTCACAGGTCTACTTATCTAAAACCCAGAGTCACCCCCTGCGTGTACGTGCCTCGTGCTGGTATTGATCTCTCATGAAGCTCAAAAAGAATATAGGCTACCATCTCCACTGCCTAGTGTAATCATGCAAAAAAAAGCGTGCAAGGTGTCTGGCCGAAGACCCATTACCAGCTCGTTGGGCGAGAATCCGCTTGACACCGTGGAGGGCATTATTTAACGATAACGGTAGACTGGCAAGGCAGAATGACCAGGGTCTCCCTAGCGTTCCATGATAAACGTATTCGAATATCGTTTTGGCAATGGAGTTAATCGATTCAGGCTGTTCGTCTCCGACGAGTGCCATGCGGTAGTTGCGAGATGCTAGTGTAGCTCCTGCAACCGTTCATTCTCAAGGCTGGAAGAAAAAGAAATTAAAGAGAGGCAGGTGGTTAGGCAAGCGTGGTAAAGTGTCGATGGATACAGCTGATACCTGTCTGAACTCGCTGGTATGGAACAAGACTGCATTCCTTAGGAACACAGCCTCAATAGAGAGAATCGCGCTTCTTTGATGCCATGGCCACTGTTGAATATGCTTTCAAAACATCGACTTTCTGGCCATGACTTGCCAGTAACATGTCCTGATCAACTTCCATCACCAGTGCGTCTCCCAGATCATCTAATGCATCCAAGTCGTTGTTTGACATTGTGAAGGACATCGCACGGAAACGAAGACTGGCATTTGATCCCCACTGCACGTGGAATGAAGCCTAGATTCGTTGAGAATTGATAGGTTACCGCTTTGTAATAACGTGCCATGACCCCATGGCTATAGCTACTAGACGCAATGGATCTTTTTAGATCACAAATTTGAGACTGCTGGCGAAGATATGCAGCACTAGAAGAATGAAGATGAGGTGGCTAGACGCCACGATTAAGCTCTTGGGAAGAAACCAGATGGCTCGTCACCATGTTGCCTCTTTAGCAAAAGATGAAGATGCGGCAAACAAAGATGCTCTATTGAGAACCTTGGACGTGGAGGACGGCACACTCACTACACCTGATGGAAACGTCGTGTTCGAGGTGAGGGCCAGTTTCCTCCCACGTCTAGTCTGCCATGCCAATGCTAGCATTAGTCTCAGGAGCATCCCGACAAAGCCGAAGCGATTCTCTATTTGCCGAGTATCACCATCTGGTTGAATAGATGGAAGCCTTGTCATAAGAAACAGCATGCAAGCAGAACATGTGTTGATACAATATAGTACTGCTGACGCCTGCGCATTTCCTGTGCTTTCTTGGTGTCTTTAGCTAGACCATTCTTTCGACTGTCTTCCAGCGAGTTCCATCTTTCTCGGCCGACAACGAATATAATACTTGACATATACATGGCGGCGTAATGCGCAAGCAGACGCATCACTGGGGGTTGACACGACCGCATCGCCTTGCAGATGGATGGTCATATCTACATTAGATAAAACATATATACTCTCAAAGCGCCAAAAAAAAAAAAAAAAGAAAGAAAGAAAAAAAAAGAAAAGAAAAGGCCTCGAGCTGAATTAGAGGGTAGAAGTGCATCTCACCAAGATGCGACTCTAAAAAAGTCTTGAAAGATAGAACTTAGACTGCAAGCGTCCATGAGCATCATCACTTGTCCGGTGTAGGGCCTCGATCTGTCACATGTTGGCGGCTACAGTAGGTACCAAGTACTACTTACTTAAGCTTACGTATTGGCGTACGAATCGACACAGGTACGTACCAGTCCGTTGGTTCCCTCTCTCAGTGGCAAAGTCGATTCGTCGTCACCACCACCACCACCGAGACAACTCTTCAGCGAATCATGACGCACCGTTTTCAGCAAAAAGTAGGTGGCACGGGCTTCATCTGGCGTGGCGCAGTGGCTCAGGAGGCATGAATGTATTATTATTAGCCACTTGGTCTGGCTGTGAGATACCGCCTATGTACCAGGCTGCCGCCAAAAGTCGCCTGCCATGCGTATGTATAAAGAAAACAGAATGGATACCTTTCAGTCCTTTTCTCCTCCTCTCAAAGTCCCCCTTACCATCTTCACAAAACTATGGGATCCATGCTTGTCAATCCACCCATGAATGCAACCCTCCCAATGACATCATCCCTCTCGTCCTCTGTGGACGTCCAAGGCCTGGCGAGCGAACAGCGAGGACTCCTAGATCTAATCGACAAGCTGCAATTTGCACAGCTGGACAATGTCAAGCTGCCGCAGATTGTCGTCGTCGGAGACCAGAGCGCCGGCAAATCGAGTGTCCTAGAGGCCATCTCGGGCACCCCATTTCCTCGAGAAGCCGGCGCGTGCACTCGATTCGCGACCGAAATTCGACTCAGACGATCAAAGGAGACGACGCTCAGAGTCTCCATCATCCCAGACAAGAATCGCCCTTACAATGAACAGAACCGCCTCTTGCAGTTTGGCGGAAATGCCAACATGTCCTTTGACTCCATGATGCGGGAGGCAACTGAGCTCATCGCCCCACGAAACATTCCAGGCCGCTTCGCCGCTCGCGACATTCTTGTGGTGGAAAAGACTGGTCCGGATATGCCTCTACTCACGCTGGTCGATCTTCCTGGTCTCGTCCGCGTCGCCAACCGCGACCAGTCGGACGCCGACATTCAGACCATTGAAGCGCTTTCGGAGCGGTACATGAAGAGCAGCCGTACCATTATTCTTGCTGTTATCGGCGGCAACAATGACTACGTGCAAGCTCCCATTCTGCAAAAGGCTCGTCAGTTTGATCCCTCGGGGTCTCGCACCATTGGCGTCTTGACCAAGCCCGACATGACGGAAGGCATCGGTCTGGAGGACAAGTTTATTGAGCTGGTCACCAACAAGGACCAGGAAAACAACTTTAAGCTTGGCTGGTACGTCTTGCTCAATCCCGGCCCTGGAGAATACTGGGGGTCCCCCAAGACCGCACTCGACGAGAGGCCGAGTTCTTTACCCGAACAAAATGGGCGGCACTACCACCCGGCAGATGGGGGGTCGAAGCACTCCGCCAAAAGCTCAGCTCTCAACTACAGCGACACATTGGAAAGCACGTCAAGAGCCTAAGGAGACAAATTCAGCAGGCGCTGGAGCAGTGCGAGGCTCAGCTCAAATCCATGGGCTCAGGCCACGATAGCGTCGAGGAGATGCGGTTCCAGATGGGCGAATTGTTTACAGCGTCAAATAACCTCGTTACGCCTGCGGTGAATGGAAATTATAAAAATCCCGTCGGCGAACGATTCTTTGCCCGACAAACAGCCCCCAAGGGCATGTCAGCGCAGAAGCTCAGGGCACGTGTTCGCGAAGAGAGCGAGAGATTCTCACGGTCATTCCGTCAGCATGGCCGTACCTACAACTCTGCCGGAGACAGCCTCCCCGCCGTGGGGGTTGTTGACGACCCGTCCAAGAAGGAGTTTGCCCAGCGCGAAGTTGAGCCTCTTCTCCGCCAAATCAGGGGCAATGAACTGCCACTCGACTCCAATCCCCGAGCGCCATATATTCTCTTTCAAGACTTTTCTCGAAACTGGCCGGTTCTGGCTCAAGAGTACAAGGACAACGTCGGTGTCATCTGCAACGAGTTTCTCACCGACGTAATTCTTCACGTTTTCCCCACCAGAATGCAGGATCCTCTTCGCTTCCATTTTTTGGAGATGAAGATGAAGAACATGATGGAGAATTCGGAAAACGAACTTGGCAAGTTGGGGGATGACTTGCTGCTCGAGATTCAGCCTTACGATCCAGAGTACGAGGACAGACTTATCAAATGGCGGGCTGAAGCGACGCAGAATGGAGGGATATATACCGAAGCCGAGGAGGTGCTGGAGAAGAGTCTGATATACTACGATCTCAACGCCCGGATATTCACGCGCAATGTGATTACCCAGGTTGTCGAGCGGAATCTTCTTCTCGGCATGCTCGGTCTGTTTAATCCGATTGAGATTTTGCGCATGCCGAATTCAACGGTCGAGGGTATTGCTGCGGAGAATAAGGAGACGCGGGATCTACGTATAACGTTGAAAGCGAGAAAGGCTGCGATTGAAGAGGCGAGGAGTATTTGCGCCAGTTTGGCCATGAGGAGTGATTTGCGGTCGTATCAGGATGATGACGAGGTGGATGTGGCTACAGATGATGAAGATGTTCCCAAGCGTCCATCAGCTTATGAGCAAACCCAATCTCATCAAGCTGTCCATCAACCTACCCATCAACCTGCCCATCAACCTACCAGATCACAAGACTCGACTCAGCGTCCACAAAGGAGAGAAGCGCCTCGTCCATCGGTGATTACCGAAGCAGCTCAACGGACGCCCGCAACAACACAGCAAGAATTTGCCGCCAACGCCACTGAATGGGCGCCCTATTATCCGACACCTCAGCAGCAGGCCGCTCCGACTGCGGTCCCTCCTCCTCCTCCACCTAGACCTTCCAAGGTGGGATACGAAGAAGCCGAGAGGTATTACGAGGCGCCGCGTCCTGATTCTTCTAGGGGAAAGGAGAGTGCGAGACATCGGCTTGCGTCTGTGATGAAGATGGGGCAGGGCCAGACTTAGAAATGGGTTTCTGGGTTGTATCTTTATGCTAGCATTGGGATTCTGTAGACTATTGGGTTCTTGGGCTCGGATTGGGATTGGGATTTGTACTTTGATAGCGTTTAGTGAATGGATTTTTTACATCTTGGATCTTAGCTTCCGTGAAGACACTGCCACCCAATTCACAAACCGGCCCAACCGGATTATTAACTGTATCTATGGATAAAGCCTTATACTGTCGAGGCCCATTGCTTGCCTCTTGGCTTGCAGGAAGAATGGCTACGAGTATGGCGTAGCTCGAGGGGGGAATAAGAAGAAGAAAAAGGAAGTTGAAGAAAAGAAAAGGGAATATGAGATGAAGAGTAGAATATGGAATCTATCTTGCCATGTTCAGCGTTCTGGTACGCATCTTATTACCCCCTTGCATAACCCCTTGAAGAAAAAAAAGAAACAGTAATCATTCCAAGCTCCAAAGCCAGTCCGATCCCATATCGGAATTTCTCGCATCCCTATTTTACGAATCAAAGGCAAGATGTATAAATCTTTTATTTTTTCCAATTTACCTTTACTCTAGATTAGAGAAAAGGCAATGCTTCTTGGCCCTTGCCATCACGACGCGCCGCTACCCCAAGATGATGTTCAGGGTAAGCTTGGGGAATTCTAACCTGCTGGATGGAAATAGTCACCCGGATACTGCTTTTTTAAGCAATGTGTTTTGGATAGTGGCCAATAGGAGAATGTTTGTCTTGACGGAGTTGAACTGGGAATTGGTACTTGCATGGGAGCTATTCCTGAAGTATTTACGCATGGCGTTTTGGATGACGATGGTATGATCTTGTTGGTTATATAAACCCAATGAGTGTCAGCCATACGAAGACTACTTATTCCTGCAGTGAGAAACTTGGCAGAGCCTTTTATTTATTTATTCATCATTTTATATATTTTCATTTATATTTATAACTCATATTTTATTTTATTTTATTTCATCTTCCTTCATCCTACTGGATCCGTCTCAAAAATGTCCCTCCTCAGTCTCCTACGCGCCCAGTACAAACACCTCCCCATCCCCCTCTCCCCAGACGACGTCGCCGGACGAACCTACATCGTCACCGGCGCAAACTCCGGTCTGGGCTTGGAATGCACCAAACACCTCGTCCGCCTTGGTGCCGCGAGGGTGATTATGGCCGTGAGGAACGTGCAGAGCGGCGAGGAGGCAAAGGCGGCTATTGAAGGGGAGACGGGTCGTTGTGCGGGTGTGCTCTGGGTGTGGCATCTTGATCTTGCGTCGTATGGCTCTGTTGCTGCGTTTGCGCAGAGGGCGGGGGTGAACTTGATCGTATAGACGGGCTAATTGAAAACGCTGCCATTGCAAACAATACCTGGCTCGAGCTGGAAGGTAATGCGTCCGACTATACAGTCAATGTCCTCTCCACCATTCTCCTCGCGGCGCTCATGCTCCCGCACATGGAGAAGTCAGCACAAAAGTTCGACATCTTGCCTAGAATAGCAATCATAGGAAGCGGAGCTGCGTTTCAGGCCCGGGCTGTGCTGGACAAGTTGGACATCAACGACATCTTTGGGGATCTGCGGAATCGTGAAAAGTGGGAGCCGCAAATCACCAGCAAGTGAGTATCCCGACACCTTACTTGGGTTTTAACGTCGGACTAATTTCTTTGTGTGCAGTTACCCCCTGAGCAAATTGCTTCTTCACTTTGCCTACCTCCAACTCATCCGCCTCGCACCAGTGGAGCGCACCGGAGTGGTCATCAACTTGGTCAACCCGGGTATTTGCTACAGCGGTCTCACGCGCAATGCCAACATGACTATGTGGTTGCAGGTCAATCTTGCACGACTGCTCATGGGTCGCACAGCAGAAGCGGGAAGCAGGACGTTGCTTCATGGCCTGGCGGTTGGTAAAGAAGGGCATGGAAAGTATCTCTCAGAATGCGAGATTAGCGAGTGAGTGTATCCCCATTGCTTCATTCGAGATAAATCTTTTTTGAGTTGTGCTGATTGCGTCCTTTAGACATCTTGTTCCGGAATGGGTGACGGATGATGATGGGAAAAAGTGGCAGATTCGCGTCTGGGAGCAAGTCTCGGAGATTTTGCAAAAGGAACAGCCAGGGTGTCTTGATGGCCTCTCCAAGTCGTCGTAATCGTCTGCGTGTTTCGGAGCATGAGAGCATCGGCTGTATCCCGTTGTGGTGCGGATTCCTGATTAAAGCTTGATGTCTAGCCCAATCAAATGGAGATGACTCTTTTTCCATGCCACGTCCACCTCCATGACAAATGAGGTAAAGCCAACGCCGATGGCGTTTGTTAGGAATCGAATCCAATCAAGAGGGTGTCAAAAAAACACCTCCAGTTCACCACATACAAAATACCGTTTGTTAGATGGGCGGTGCTTTTTGATACCCTGGGGCCCAACTCACAAAACACCCCTTCTTGGTACGTCAGGACAGCATTCCCCATGTAAATCCTTCAAGCCACATCAGAAGAAACCGGCACAAACTTTACCCCGGAACCATCAACCGAGAAAACGCCCAAAACGCCACCAGACAGGCATCCGAATCCATTTCAAGCCACCCAATGCAACGCTGCAGCAGAGGATCGGGTGAACTCCCCCGCGCGTGGGGCTGGTCGGCACGGCGGCGGCTGGTGGGGAGGGCCGTTGAGAGGCTTGATAACTATCGAATAATACCCGTGATTTGGTGAAATCCCCTCGTGTTTTCTTAATCTGTTCTCTTGAAAAGTGTTTTCAATACGTGGCTGCAGTTTGTGGCGTTGACGGTGCTTGAGATTCGTCCGAATGACGACAGACGATATGGGTAATAGGTCACGCAATATGGGCATCCTTGAGGAAACGGAGAGGGAGCTTGTGGGAGGATAAATAGGCCATCTCGCGGCCCCCGTTGTTCGGCGGAAGCATCTCCCTCATCAGATTCATCACAAGATATCAACCCCCTCAACCGACACTCAACCTGAATCATTATTCTTTTTCCATTCCCAATTCAATTCAACATACTTTGAAAAAAACCCATACCCACAAACTCATAATGTCTGTCACAAACCGCAAAGTCGTCATCACCAAATTCGGCGACGTCTCCAACCTCGCCATCGTCGAGGAGGAACTCGAGGCCCCGGCCCAGGACCATGTGCAAGTCAACATCATCTACGCTGGCTTTGCCGGTGCCGATGTAAACATGAGGTGAGAGTTCATGACTTGATTCCAAAGTTTGTCTTGTTTTGTTTTTCTCATGGGAAAATAGAATGGGAATATACCCCTTCCAGAAACAGGCGCCGCTCACCCCGGGATACTCCTTTGTCGGTCGCGTCAAGGCCAACGGCCCCGGAAGCTCCAAGTTTCAACCTGGGGACATCGTCTGTGCTCTGACAGTCTATGATTCGGACGCCACGTACATCAACATCCCGGAAAAGTACCTCGTCCCCGTACCCTCGGGCGTCGACCTCCAGCAAGTCGTCTCCCTCGTTGTGGACTGGAGCACGGCCTACGGCATGGTCCACCGTTACGCCAAAGTGACAAAGGGCCAGCGTGTCTTTATTCATGGCATGAGCGGCGCCGTGGGTCAGGGAGTTATGCATCTGTGTAAACTCCAGGGCGCAGAGGTGTACGGCACGGCCTCTGAGCGCAACCACGCTGCCCTCAAGGAAGCCGGTGGCCATCCGTTTGTATACACTAACAAGGACTGGATCCCCGCCATGCAGGCCCTGGGCGGCGTGCACGCAGTCTTTGACCCCCTCGGCTTCGAAAGCTTTGACGAGTCGTGGTCCATTCTGACCAACGCCCAGCCTAGCACGCTGGTCGCTTACGGAAACAACAAGAACAGTCTCGGCGACGACCAGCCTCGCTCGCCGTATCTCTCCATTGCCAAGCTGTTCCTTCGCAACGCCGTTCTCTGGTCCAACAAGTCGGCCAGTTTCTTCATGATCACCAGGGACCAAAAGACGTTTGAGCCGGAGCTGACAACGCTCCTGGATATGCTCAAGGAAGGACGCATCAGCGTGCCCATCAAGGGGGTGTGGGATATGGATAACATCAAGGAGGCGCACGAGGCGTGGGGACGGGGTCCTAACATGGGGTCGCTCGTCATTCGTGTCTCGGAGGAGTAACTGGTGTCCTGGTCGAGAGCATGCTTTCCTTTTGCTATGGCTTTGAGCACCGTTCAGCTTGTGATTGTTTGGCAATTTTCATGTTTCTTCTCATTAGTTGTTTGGGTATCATGTTTGCGGGTTTCTGTTGGATGCATATAGACTAATACAATCATCATCTCCTCTTCAAACATGTTGTCTCCTGTGGGTACACGGATAATGCCAGAAGACTGGACCCTTGAAGATCATCTCCTCGATAGGCATTTGCGGAACCTGTGCAGCGATGATACCCGTAACGTGTCAGCCATCCATGTTCGACAATGACCAGGATATCCATTCACGTACATTCCAGTTGGATCTTCCAGCCTATTAGCGATAATGTATCTTCGTTTGCGCTCCATCTCTGATCCAACATCCGTGCCATGTTGTGATGGTTGTGACGTCAACGCCATGACATCACTCCCGACCCAAATGCCATCACCCAGATGACGACTTGGCCACCAGATAAGAGTCAAGAGTAAAAGAGTCCTTCATTCCATCGAGTTGAATACTCAATTGTAACAAAACACAACAAAATAAACCATTGTCAATGCGATACACCAATCTGAAATTCACAATGGCATCAACAACACCACTCCGCCAAGCCCTCGCAACCCAAGGTCTTCGGACCAGCACCACATTCACCCGCCAATTCCACCAAACAACCTCCCTAGTCAGACCCGCCACATCCGATGCCCAGTCTGAGCATGAGACCAGCCCCGACAAGACGCACTCCGGAACGCCCAAGCCCAAGATTTCCAACCTCAGCGTTCCTGGCGTCGACACGTCCAAGCATCTGACGGACGAGCAGAAACGGGAAGTCAAGAAGCACAATGAAGACTTTGAGAAGCGCTTTGATCATGCCGAGACGGCGGCGGATGACAAGGTCGACAAGAAGTTTTGGCAGGGTGGAGGCACACGAAAAGGGCCTGGCACTGAGCCCAGCTCTTGAAGGACATGATACCCAGATTGAACCAAGTGGAAACTAGAGACAACATGTCTGTTGGGGAGCACGGTGAACCGCAAGATGGAGAGCAATGCATTGTATTATTATTTGGGCCTATGTAGTCCGCCAATGAATGACAAGACTTGATCTATGAATCTCAATCATCACTTCTTTGAGAGCTTGATCGGCCATCTTGTCAGACCATGTCAGACCAATGGCTCGAATAGCATGTATATCGCCAGTGTACGGGACCTGTCCCTTAATGTGAACGGCCCAAACATGCCCAGTAGTAATCGCTGTTAAATTCCAGTGCCATCGAGATCAAGGGTCCTGTCATGCTAAGAGATGAATCGCTTTCTGTCACTGACTCAAGGTACGATAGCTGATGCTACTTCCTCGTGGGACATTGTCACGCATAACTTGTGGTACTTTGAACGGATACAAGTCACGGGCAGCTGTATGAGCAGCATGATTCAAGTTGTCTGCGAGCCAGTGCTGGAAGACGCACTTGTTATGCGTTCAGCGGCCTAGCTCAGTTGACTCTATATCATCTGACCAAGATTGGGAGGTTGAATGGACCTAAAGTTCCTGTGAAGAATTAGCTTCTGTCTCGCATGTGCGGTGCAAGAAAAAGTGGTAGAGATTCCAAGTCAGAGTAACTATGAACTCAGCGATCACACAAGGGGTTTCCTTGTCAAATACAATCTAGCGTGAGGTTTGTTCATCATGTGAGGACGAATAGTAAAGAGGCAGCTTACCATTGATCTGTAGTTGGTGTTCTTGACACACTGAAGCGAACTCTTGGGGACAATGCTGCCTCGAGTCATGGGCGTTGATGCCTTCTCACATAATATTCTGGCTCTTCACATTTTCATCACGGCCGGTCCATGCCAGAGCCGGCAATCTCTCCAATCGCACCGCGAATCCAGTCAACCAGTGCCTTGAGCATTCCCTGGTGCTTGTTCTTGCCATCACCCCCACGAACCGGCTCTGTTCCCATTGTAGGCAAGACATTGTCACCCGCAGACAAGCTCACGAACAAGGCGAAAGGCACCAGCCAGACACACAGCCCAAAGTACGATGCGATCATGGTGAAGCTGGGGACATCGGCTGCCTCATAGTACGAGGAGCGGTGGTAGGCTCGGGCTTGGCTCTCGGAAAAGTAACGAAACCACACATAGTGATCAACAAGAACGAGGACTATGGTCTGGTCAGTTTTGGGTGTCTCTTCTTGTTGCTGGAAAGGGAGGGGGTACACATACGACAAGACAAGAGGAACAACGGGTCGCTGAGCCTGACAAAGGGAAACCGCCTCATGTTACCGAGATAGACGACATGAGAAAAGATGCCCAGCAGCGAAGCCCAGAAGGGAAACCCATCCACAAGCCACAAGAACGCCTGCACGCCAATAATGGTGTAAATCAAGCGAGTCAGGAACCGCTTCGCCAGAACTGTATGCTCCTCCACGAGCTCCGACAAGTAGTAGAGACCCGACGCAATGGACAGAGTCAAGAAGCAGAAGCCAAGAATGCCACCGGCATAGCCAAGCAGAGGAAGAATCCACATCTTTTTTCTTTCAATGGGCGAGCCCGAAGAAGCTTTTCACAAGCAGCGCAAGAGTTTGTGAGAAAGAAAGAGAAGAGGAGAGGAAGAAAAAACTTCTTGAGCAGGGGAGCTTATTGAGGACACGGTGCAGGCACGCGAGCTCCTGTTTCTGATATCAATTGCGGGGCCTCATTTCTTCCGTTCCGTACGTATCAGATTGCAATCGCTGTGGTGAGAGACAATTGGGTACGTTTGATATGGTGAAATGTGAATAATTAAATCAATCTCACTACTTTGATTCATTGGATGCATTCTTCAAGGATATTCTCCAACACTGGAGTAAAGTCTGTACTCTAGCACCTCACATTCAGTGCATCGAGAATTGCTCGTCCTGTATCTTCTCGCCTTGTCCAAATTTAGCATGCAGATTTCTTATCGATAAGATGCCCGTCCACAAAAAAAGAGGCAATGACTTCTCAGTCGCATCGATTGAATACTAAAGAGCTTTCCAGGCCAGACTCCGTCCCTGCAATACATATATCGCATCGCGTTGAAAGCGAGCTGCTGTCTTTGAGCGTTTTGAATCAATCCCCAATCTCCCATAGCCGCCACCATGTCTCGCCCCGAAGATTCCTTGTACGCTCCCCAACCCCACCTACCTCCAATCGCATCGCATCGCAAGGCTAACAGATCAACAGGGCGGCCGACGTCCACTACGACGACACCGAAGCACGCAAATACACAACCAGCTCCCGTATCCAGAACATTCAGGCCTCCATGACCCGCCGGGCCCTTGAACTCCTCGACCTCAAGACCCCGTCCTTCATCCTCGACGTCGGCTGCGGCAGCGGTCTCTCTGGCGAAATTCTCTCTGCCGTGGAGCCAGAGGACGGAGGGCCTCATACGTGGATCGGCATGGATCTGTCTCCCTCTATGCTGGACATTGCGCTGCAGCGGGACGTGGAGGGCGATTTGATGCTCGCAGACATTGGCCAGGGCGTGCCCTTCCGAGCAGGCACCTTTGACGCCGCAATCAGCATATCCGCCATCCAATGGCTCTGCAGTGCCGAGACAAGCGATACCTCACCCGCCGGCCGCCTCAACCGCTTCTTCAACGGACTATACGCCTCCCTCCGCCGCGGTGGCCGCGCAGTCTGCCAGTTCTACCCCAAGAACGACACCCAGCGCCACATGATCACCCAAGCCGCCATCAAAGCCGGTTTCGGCGCTGGTATCCTGGAGGACGACCCCGGCACCAAGAACGTGAAGCTCTACCTCGTGCTCACGGTCGGAAACACCGACGAACTGGGTAACAAGGACATTACCGGCATCGTAGAGGGCATGGACAATGTCGACGTCCTCGACGCCAGAAAGAAACTCAAGGCCAACAGCGGAGATATGAAAAAGGGCAGCAAGGCGTGGATCATCAAGAAAAAGGAGCAGATGGAGCGAAAAGGAAAGGTCGTCAAGACCACGTCAAAGTACACTGGCCGCAAGCGTCGCATACAATTTTAAGCAATTTGGGGGGATTACTGGGAAAATGGGCTGGGTTGCATGGCACAGGAGTTATGGCGCTTTACGTGGACACGATCTTTCGTTTATAGAGTGTCGATACCCTCTATTAGACAAATTAGTACAAACAATTCTCTGAAACTCGCATTTCCTCCTGCCCTTGTGTGTAAGTCATATTGACATGACACTCTAGGTAAATAAACCACTAGGACTAAAGGGATTGAACAAACACCGTCTTTTTTGTATTCTACTCTACTCTATTTTCAAGCCTTTTCTTGTTCACCAGCGTTCTCTGCTGGCTTATCTGTCGAGGTGTTTGCCTCGGGCTTCATTGTGGGGAAGGCCAAGACCTCTCTGATACTGTAGTTGTCGGTCAAGAACATCATCATTCGGTCGATACCCATACCCCATCCACCGGTAGGTGGCAGAGCGTGCTCGAGTGCACGACAGAATGTCTCGTCGACAAGCTGGGCCTCGTCGTCACCCTGAGCCTTCTGTCGGGCCTGCTCTTCGAATCGCTCACGCTGCTCAGCGGCGACGTTCAACTCGGTATAGCTACAATCGTCAGTTTACCAGTTCATGAGTACTACCAAGTTACTTACGCGTTGAGAATTTCCTTCTTGCAGACAAAGGCCTCGAAACGCTCGCAAAGACCAGGAGTAGTGCGAGAGCTCTTGGCAAGAGGGGACATCATCTTGGGGTGGCCGGTGATGAAGGTGGGGTTAATCTAGAAGAGTTAGTCACATGCCGAAGGCCATTGAGATGGAAACTTACGCATTGAGATTCCAAGAACTCTCCAACCAATGCATCCAGCATTCTAGCGTTGGTCAGAGGAGCGCTGCACTCAACACCCGTCTTCTTGAGGATTCTCCTGAAGAATTCATTGGTTTCATCGGTGTGGAGTTCATCAGCAGGAGGGAACTTTTCACCGACAGCCTCTTCAAGAGAGGGAATCATTTCGATTCGTCGCCAAGGGGCCTCCCAGTTGATCTCGAATTCTTCGCCCTTGACACTGTGGTACTTGGTCTTGTAAGAACCGTGGATGTGCTTGACGAGGCCGGGAACGAGGTCCTCGGTCATGGTCATGAGGTCTTTGTGGTCGGCATAAGCCATATAGAACTCCAATGTGGTGAATTCTAGAAAGTGTTAGATTGGCCTGTCTGTTCCAACCCAAGGAAACCTACCAGGGTTGTGAGTGAGATCCATGCTCTCATTTCTAAACTGTCGTCCCATCTCGTAGACTCGGTTCAAGCCACCCACAACGAGCATCTTGAGGTACAGTTCAGGAGCAACACGAAGGTACATGTCGAGGTTGAGATCGTTGTGGTGGGTAATGAATGGCTTGGCAGTCGCACCGCCGGCAATGGCGTTGAGCATGGGTGTTTGCACCGAGATGAAGTCGCGGTCGTCAAACCAGCGGCGGATGTAGGAGTCAACCTTGGCTCTGGTGATGAAGACTTGTCTAGCATTTTCGTTCATCATCAAATCGAGGTAGCGCTGTCGGAATCGCTGTTCGGGATTCTTGAATCCATAGTGTTCATCGGGAATCTAAAACGTCAGATGACTTATGATAGAGAGTCTCAAAGGACCGTTTCATACCTGATGCAAGCATGGCGACAGCAGAATCACCTCGGCGGCAGCAATGGACAGTTCGCCAGAGAATTCGCCAGTGCCCTGCTTGTTCTTGGGGTTGGTTCGGGTGGGGTATCCTCGAATACCTAAACGACGTTAGATATTGCCCCTTTTAAAAAGGAGAGTGGCTCACCAATAATGTCACCTCGGCGGAGGTTGAGGTGCTGGTCTTCGAAGCTTGGAGTTCCCTCTTCGCGGTTATCAGCCTGCGCGAGGACTTGGAGTCTGACACCCTGCTACGAGTCAGATGGATATTCTGAACGCAAATCATCAATCGCTTTCCCACCTCGGATCGAAGATCGTAAAAGTAAAGCTTGCTACCAGCCGATCGTCGAACGTATACTCTTCCAGCGAGAGAAATCAACTTGTTCTTGTCGTACTCGCCGTTCTTGAGGTGGGAGAAGTCGTTGTCGAAGTTGCGAATATCGTATGTGACGTGGAACTAAACTGGGTGTTAGCAACTCGTTTGATCGCAGAGATGATCGACATTAACCTCCCTTGTGGGGGTAAGCCTTGTGCTCCGCATGTAGCGCATTAACAGTCCTACTACGAAGCTCAAAATACTAGCACTTGTGTTAGAGATGAAGCAAAAGTCGTGGGATCTTGGTGGATGAACCTGGTTGGCTGTTAGCTCTCAAGCACAAGTCGCAAACCCTCGGGATATCAAACCTGGTTAGGAGTAAGCTCCTTCTCGGCTGCCTCTCCAGCACCAGCCTTTGGCTTCTTGTTCTCTAATTGCGGCCCCTTCTTCTCTTCCTTTTCTTGCTTTTCCTTGGCCTTCTGTCGGGCCTTTTCTCTCTTCTTCAACTCGCTCTTGCTAACAGCTTCTCCAGTCTGAGGGTCAATATGGAGCTTGGCGACCTCAGAGGCAGCAGCGTCGACCGCTGAGTTGGCTGGTTGATCCGACATGTTGTCTTTGGATTCGAGAGATGGTGATGGACGATGCAAGTTTGATGGCGGGGCTCTTCGAAGTGACCAAGAAAAAAGGGCTGCAACGACAAACGACCCCGCCACGCTTCAAATAGGTTGGTGGGGTGAACTGCCCGCACTAAACGTGGTGAGTCAGCCTGAGCGATAGCGGAATCGAATCATCGACGACAGTCATGTTTTCAATGTAACAAGGAGTGACAGAGAATGTCCATAGTGCATCAATTTCACCTTGTGCGTAATAATTAACGTGTTTAGTTTCTTGAATCCTTAGCGCATAATTTCAAGCAAAACTTGAGTCATTCGTGTTATCTGTAGTGCATTCATCCAGACTCTTTGACACAGGCAATCGCAAGGAGCAGAAAGAGCATTACACTTGTTGCGTTGTTTTTTGTTGTGTTTTGAAGCTGAAAACCTCTTTTATTTAGGATGTCATGATTCATGATACTCTGTGGTCAATTGCAAAATCAATTCAGTTTGAAACATTCTCTTCTAACTGCACCGGCCCATTTGCTGAACCTTGGTCCTGGAACCTGTCCGCGTCGCCTACCCTATACCTTTCGTACATCCACACAAACCTTTCTTTTCTTTTATGCATCGTTTTCCTCTTTTTACAAATCTTATAGACGTCCTCGCATTCTGAGATATTTTTTTCGGTTATCCGTAAATCTTTAGTCTTCTTACGCTTTTGCCTCGCGGTTGTCTTGAGGCTGATCCATCCTCTACTGAAGGGCTAAGAGGTTTACCCTCAAGCTTCTTATTCTCTTCATTTATACAGCCATCTATAGCAATTCTCTTACAGCCACTCGATTAATCTCACAGACAGAGCCTATGTGGGTCTGATGTTAATTGTGTAAGAATGGAATAGGAATTACTTTACGTGGCCAAGATGCCCAACTCAGAGGGCTTGCAGCCGCCTCTCTTTGCCATCATCAGAGCGCACAAGGTTGAGGGGCGTGACAAAGATGCGAGTGATACTAGATATGAACATGAAGCTTTGATTCATGTGGGAAGCGCTACGGGCTACATTGGATTATAAACGAACTTGATACGGTATCATCATACATTGATAGATCTGACTTCATCCCCAATGTGGCATTGCCCATACTGATCACTAAAAACATGAACAGGGTCGCATGATTACAGATTGGTGCTACACCTCCTATATATGACCCATATCACTTGTTTATAGCTGCTTTGAGATGCTTATCGAATCGATGTTAAAGGTGTTCATTTTGTGTGGCTTTAACTAAGCATCCATTGTTTTCAGTAATGCTTGATCAACAATGTCGCGCTTTGTGATGCTTTGGGGGTGATTGAATGTTAAAAAGGATAGAGCCGGCTTGTAATTTGGTATCGGAAAGCTACCGGTCGATTAGGAGGAGTGTTGTATCGAAGGTTGGTGTCGGTGGGAGTGGAATGATCTCTTCATCTGAATGAATTTGCCACATATCAGATCTGAGCGAGGAATGGGCGCGCCCAACGAATCGACGCAATGGGATACCAGAACAATGTTTCGGGGTTGAGTTGATCGGTGATGCTAAGATCTTGGGTTACTGTGCTTGTGGCGACACTATTAGCAATCAAGGGGTGGAGGATAAACACCGGAGCGCTGAACATGATGGACGGATTCGTAGCTATTACGTCTCTTGGTTTCTGGCGTTTCTGTCTGTTTCTCTTGTGTCTGTCTGTTTCTCTTGTGTCTGTCTGTTTCTCTTGTGTCTGTCTGTTTCTCTCGTGTCTGTCTGTTAATCGGGTGTTAGTAATTACCTTGCCATAGGCTCTGATCCAGGGCAGCATCCCGACCAAATCTAATAAACAAATCTATCAAATAGTCAAACAAATGAAGCTATTCCCAACTATCAAATAAATAAATAAAGATAGGTCAAGATTTGATAGATTTGATCAAATATATAGGGTATTTTATAGACCGGAAAATATATTATCCGGTAATAAAATAGCAATAACGACTAATACTAAATTCTTCCTCGAACGCGAAAACACCACGAATTTAATCTTACATTGCTATTTTTATCACAATTATGACTTTTCTATTATATCACAACTTCGTTATTCTATTATAACTCCAATGAGTCTCACTATCTTTCAAGCTTCCCGCCCTGTTAGTATACACTCGCAAATCGCTGCTACAAATGAAACTGCTTCCAATTCCGATTCCGCTCCTGCCGGTCAAAACACACTCGAAAACCTACCGATCGCGAGATGGCGAGGGCGACGTTTTATCCCTGAGCGATATCTATCTCGTAAAAGCTCAAGAGGCCGTACAAGCTGGATTAAAAATGAGGGGATCTTTGTTCAAGAGCTCCTTCAAGATGACAAGCTTGGAGAGGTCTTTTGGATCTGCCGACGTTGTGATGAACAATATACCCTCGGATTGCCCTTCAAAGCCTCAGCAACAACCTCCGCAACCGATCATCTTCGAAAAAAGCATCGTATCATAGAATCTGATCTAACTGATCTATCTACTGGTTCCGAATCCGAAGACCCTAGCCTTCATCCTCGTAAACGACAACGATTTCATACTACACCTCTCTCAAAGACCCAGTTATTGAAGATTCACGAGCTTCTTGCTGGTTTTATTGTTGATACAGACCAACCCTTTTCTATCTTCGATAATTCGTATATTCGGAAGGTCTTCCTTGAGTTCAATCCGTCGCTTTCAAGTCAAATCTCTTGGAGTCGAACAAGTCAACGTCAATGTGTTGATACCCTCTTTCTATCAAAGAAAGAGATAATAAAACAGGGACTTCATAACGCTCTTTCACAAATCCACCTTGGCTTTGATCTATGGACTTCACCAAATCGACTTGCAATAATGGCGGTTACAGGTCACTTTCTCGACCAAAATGGTCATCAACAACAACGTCTCCTTGCTTTACGAGAGCAGCCTGGATCCCATACAGGTATACACCTTGCTAATACTCTTCATACGATAGTTGAAGACTGGGGAATATCTACTCGACTTGGAACGATCGTCTCGGATAACGCCTCAAATAACGATACGTGTCTTCAACACCTTTTCAATATCCTAGATCCTACGATGACCTCAGTAGAGATATCAGAACGGCGAATGCGATGCTATGGCCATATACTCAACCTTGTTGCTCGTGCTTATTTGTACGGGGAGAATAGTGAATCCTTTGAGCAAGAGTCACAGGTTCATACGATTACAGATAACCTTGATAATGAGCTTAATCATTGGAGAAAGAAAGGCCCAATTGGCAAGCTACACAATATCGTTAGGTTCATTAGAGCCTCGCCTCAACGGTCCGCCCAATTCAAGAAGATTGTTCCCGAAGAACATGATCATAACGACTTTTTGTTACATAACGCGTCACCCCGTGAAGTTGAACTGCTTCTCAATAACGAGACACGGTGGAATTCAACATATCTAATGATTGAACGCGCTATAGAAAAGCAACAGCAAATCCAAGGCTTCCTAGGGCAGAACCAACTTGAAACAGACCGAAAAAAGCGTATCCCTGACGAGGATATTCTTACGATTGAAGATTGGCGGCTTTTGATAGAGATTAAAGATATCCTTAAGCCCCTTTGGAGTCAAACGATGCGTTGCCAAGGTTGGGGCAAGGGAGATAGTCACGGCAGGATTTGGGAGATCATGACAGGCATTGAGTTCCTTCTTACACATCTTGAGCATTGGAAAGTGTTCTTTACCCCCTACTGATGAGGAAATCGAAGAGACTCAGAGTCAAATACAGACTACAAATCGTACCCGAACAACACGAAGCCAACAGCCTTGTTACGATCAGCCAAGACAACGAACCTCACGATCAAATCCGATAAATAAGCTTCCAGAGCATACAAGAAAGGAATATCTAATACAGGGGGAACGGATACAAGGCCTTGTTGATGATTCAAGATCGTATCTTCGGCTTTCTATTCTGAACGCTTGGCAAAAGCTTAATTTATATTATACAAAGCTTGGAGAATCACCTCTCTTTGCTGCTGCAGTTATCTTACAGCCTAACCTAGGTATTCGATGGCTTGAAGATCGTTGGAATAGTGAGGAACAGCTTGTATGGCTTCGTGATGCAAAGAAAGGTCTTGCTGCATACTGTGAGCGTTGGTATCAGCAACATCCTGATCCTGATCCTATCATACAAGCTCCAAGCCTTCACGATACCCTCTTTTCCCAACCACCAAGTCTTGATAGTCTTTACGATGATTGGCTCAACTGTACGACCGTACGGCAAGATGAGGGCTCTGAGCTTGAGAGATACTATCATCTTAAGCTTACACAACGAGTTGATCCAATTCCTTGGTGGATATCTCAAAGGGAATCGTTTCCAATACTCAGTAAGCTTGCCTTGGATATATTGGCAATTCCTGCGATGGCTTCGGACTGTGAGAGGGCATTTAGCTTAGCAAAGCTTACACTATCGTCTCAACGACTTTCAATGAGGGCCTCAACGCTTGAAAAGGCGCAATGCTTAAAGAACTGGCTAAGGCGAGGAGCAGTTACGCTTGGAGATCCCTTTTTTGTACCAGAATTATAGATTAAAGACTAATACAACCTTTTGGGGCTCCGGAATAGCTTCACATTCAATTGATTCAAATCTATCAAATCAAATCAAATCGAGCCAAATCAATCAAATCTACCCTCTTAATACGATCAAATAGTCAAATCCCAATGCCTCATTTGCTTTGTTTGGTCGGGATGCTGCGCTGCTCTGATCCGGTGTTTTTCTTCTCCCGAGTGGCAATTACCCTACTGTGGGATAAGCTAAATAGTATATCCTCTTCAAGTACGAATAGCCCTGCCTGTAAACAGATAGCGTATATAATTGTTGAAATTTTTTATCGTGATTCAGTTATGAGCAGACAACATGAACCTCTGCCTCCTTTCTAGCATATGATTGAGAGAGTGTGTGTATGCGGGTGTGTGTGTGTATGTCGGTCAGGAGGGGTGGTCAATGGTACTGACGCAGTGATCCGATAACCCTCTCTTTGCCCATGCAAAACTCAAACCCATTAGGCACCACGCTCAGTTACTCCCTAATGCGCTATAAATAAAGTGAATTTGTCAAGGTACCTGTAAGATGGTATTTATGCCCGCCCCGCAATCTCACATCTTTAGGCACCAACGGCCCTCAGCCTCCTCCCACCTCTGGCTCTGAGACTGACAAATTACGTGCCGCTAGGTAGCACCATTGTATTCACGAAGCTGAAAAATGGGCTCCGGTTTCTTTGGCAAAGCGGCCAAGAGATTGACGGGGAAGCTACGCAGCGTTCCGAGATCCAAGGGTCAGGAAAGCGAATCGGATGCTCATTCAAAGACGCCTGAGCCTGAGCAGCAAGGAACGTTGACGAATCTCCGACTTGAAAATGTGCCGATCCGGCAGCTGTGGAATGCGGCATATGAGAAGCTGCGGGAGGAAGATGGAGAGCTTGTCGCAGAGTATGAGACGAAGTGCCAAGGGAACGTCGTCGCCGGCCTGGGGTCAGTACTTGGGTCGAAGGTAAGTATAAGAGACCGAATGCAGGCTATACTGGAAACAAAGATGAAAGAAGTCGACAAAAATGTGTGGAAGTTGAAGTTTAGGAGTTCTGAAGTTGAAGTCAGAGAAATCGTGCAGCCTATCCTAGGTGTTGTGAGCTCGGCTAACGAATACATCGCCGGTGCGGTGAGTGTGAACCCTTATGCTTCTCTGGGTTGGGTTGGCATTAGTTTATTATTACCTGTAAGTTGGGTGGCACGGAATAGCCTTCCGTCCAGCTCAGAGGACCAGCCTAATCATACGTGTACTAGCTCTTTACGAATTCATCAACTCAAGCTGCATCTATGGCAAACGGATTAGCATTCGTCTCATCACTCATCGCCCAGAGTCGAATGAGAGAAGAGCTCTATTTCCGACGCTATGAGTCGAAGGCTGATGAAGAAAAGCAATCATTTCAACAATCCCATTGCGAATATAAAAGGGGCCTAGAGAGGCTCTACC
Source organism: Cladobotryum mycophilum (assembly GCA_036429605.1). Lineage (NCBI taxonomy): Eukaryota > Fungi > Ascomycota > Sordariomycetes > Hypocreales > Hypocreaceae > Cladobotryum > Cladobotryum mycophilum. The sequence goes on from JAVFKD010000015.1 coordinate 84,218, forward strand.
GCGAGATTCTGAAATTCCAAGCCACGAGTTACTGTTATTACGCTAATCACTCCGCATTTCGTCTCGGCTTGGATATTGTCAAATGGAACGATTGGGATGCCATGGTTGATAGCATTCGTCAACAAGAGATGGAGTTTGCCAGGTTAAACGAGGCGTGGCGCGATATTCAATATGACGAAGAATGCACAGCGGCTGCGAACCGGCACCAAGAGACCATAAAGCTCTGGTTCTCCATCGGCGCAGATGTCTCTGGCTTATTACAAGCTGTCAGGATAGCGCAGTTGGATAACAATCGTGCTAGTTTGTTGGATTGGCTGTGTGATATTAACCATACTGAGATATATAATGGTGCTCGCGACAGACACGAGCCTGGGACTGGTGAGTGGCTGATCAAGGATGCCGAATTCGAGAATTGGGAAAAGAACCACGCATCCTTCTTATGGCTCCATGGCAAAGGTGTGTCATTTATTATCTCGGAGTGGTATGGGTTTGGTTCATATGAACTTCTAATCTGATTGTCTCGACACTGTAGCCGGCTCTGGGAAATCAATCTTGAGTTCCGTTGTCATCAAGCATTTGGAAGATCGCCACAGCACGGATGCCTCAATTACGCTTGCGTACTTCTACTTTAGCTTCAGTGACCCGAAAAAGCAAAGAGTAGATGGAATGCTTGCATCGCTTATCAAGCAGATCATCGCTTGCCGACCGTATACACCGCCATCGGTGCAATCTCTTTTGAAGCATATAAGAACAAAGGCGGGCGTCCAGAAACTAAAGTGCTCGAAAAAGCCTTGATTGATTCTATGCAAGGATTTTCGGCCGTATATGCCATTATTGATGCTCTGGATGAGTGTCCAATGCTCGGCGACCAGCGTAAGAAGCTGCTTGCTAGCCTTGGCCGCGTTCTCAAGGCGGCGCCTAATAACTTTCACCTATTGTGTACAAGCCGCAAGGAGACAGATATAGACAAAGAGATAAGGCCGATTTTGTCTACTCCGTTGAGGGCTGAATTCGATCTATCTAAACAGCGAAAAGTTCTTGATGACGACATTGAGCAGTATATAGACTCGACTTTAGCAACCACCAACTATGACACGTGGCCAGACGATATTAAAGAAGAGTCAAAACTATCGCTTCTTAGACAAGCAGATGGCATGTAGGTTATAAACAGGATCAATGAAGCGTCGAGCTAACTCGTCCAGGTTTCAGTACATTCGTTGCCAGTTCGAAATCCTTCAGCATCTCTCCTCCAAGAAGGCGATTCGTGAAGCTCTCCAAAACCTTCCCGATGGACTTGATGAAACCTACGACAGGATGTTCCAGAATATTCACTCTAATTTCAAACACCAAGTCATGAAAACACTAAAGTGGCTGGCCTTTTCAATCAAACCCTTGGATATCGACGAGCTCGCAGAAGTCTTCGTCCTCCCCAACAGTGAAGATGGGTTTGACAAAATGGAGCGGCTTTTTCTGACAGAGACGTATTAAAATACTTCCCTGGCTTGGTCATAGTCGATGGAGAGAGTGTCCGGCTAGCCCACTTCTCAATCAAGGAGTATTTGACATCTGATCGAATCTCTGAAAGGCCCACATCTACATTCTCGTTCACAGAGGCTGATGCCCATATGTGGATTGCGAGTTCGTGCCTTGCATACCATTTACATGTGAGCTCCATAATCGGAGAGAAAGACACCTCTGAGTATAAGTTGGTGGGGTATACAGCCCAAAACTGGATAGAGCATCTCGAGATGATCCCCCGCGCGGCCTGGCCCTCTCAGGTTTCACGAGATGCGGCGCTTGCGCTAATGGCCAACAGCCACAGCTTGGCCTTGATGATCAGCCATACTAGCACATACTTGCTCTTTAAAGACAGTGCCATGCGTCTATCTCCTCATAGCTATACCACCGCACGCGGCTGCCACCAGCTGACCGAACTGCTGGTTTCCATCAACAAGTACCTGACGCAAGAAGATGTAGACATTGGGCTCCGAGATGCAGCGAGTTTCGGGACAATAAACGCCGTGAAGCTCTTTCTGGACATGGGCGCTGGTGTGAACCAGGAGTTTGCTCTGCAAGAGGCGGCGGCTCGAGGACACACGGCAGTGGTGGAGCTGCTGCTTGATCGAGGAGCCGACATCAACGCGTTGGGCGGCGAATTCGGCTCAGCGCTGCAGGGTGCGGCGTACAGTGGACATCTCGATGTGCTCCAGCTTCTCGTGCGACGCGGGGCCGACGTCAACAGGCAGTCAAATGAGAGAGATTGCGCACTTGCACAGGCTACGAGGTGGGCGCCTGGTCTTGAATGTCTCCAGTTCCTACTCGACCACGGCGCCGACATCAACATGCAAGGTGGCCAGTTAGGCACAGCCCTTTGTGTGGCAGCACGCTACGCCAACGACGAGGCATTTGACCTGCTTCTTGAAAGAGGTGCCGACATCGAGGCGCCAGGCGGGCTATTCGAATATCCTCTTCAAGTAGCGGTAGCAGCTGGTCAGATTCGCCCAATCCAGCGCCTACTGGACCTCGGTGCTGACCCTAACGCTCAGGGGGGTTGGGGGGCACTGCCTTGCAGATTTTATGCGCTCAATCATTACCTGTACCCGAAACCGACAAACTTGAGAAGCTACAGCTCATCCGCTCTCTCATCGCTAAATGTGCAAACATCAATGCTCCAGGGGGCTATTACGGAACAGTCCTTCAAGCAGCATGCTCAGCAGTTAATACAAGTCTTGTAGAATTATTGCTGGAAAGTGGTGCGGATGTCAACGTTCAAGGGGGCTTCTATGGCAACGCCCTCCAAGCAGCCTCTGCATGCTTGAACTCTGAGGAATTACTATGTCTATTGCTGGGAAACGGCGCTGACCCCGATGCCAAAGGCGGGGAATATGGCACAGCCCTTCAAGCTGCTTGTGCAAACGAAAATATTGAAGGGGTTCGTCTACTGCTCGAAAACGGGGCGGATGTGAACGTCAAAGGCGGGAAATATGGAACAGCGCTTCAAGCTGCTTGCGCGGTAGAGAATATTGAACAAGTTGGTTTACTGCTAGAGAAGGGAGCTGACGTTAATGCGAACGGCGGGAAACATGGAACAGCTCTCGAAGCCGCTTTTATAAGAGGAAATACAGATGTGGTCCGTCTACTACTAGAAAATAACGCTGATGTCCATTTGGAAAACTGTCGCGCTTGGCATGCGGCTGCCGGCTCCAGAGTCGACGATACGCTGCTGGAGTCGTTTCTTGACCGTGGTGTCCATGTCAACGATGCGCGTGGCCCACATGGTACCGCCCTACATGCTTTGTTGCGGGTTGAGATTGAGAGGAGCTCTTATGTCGACTGGTTTAATAACAGACTCCGCTTCTTGCTCAAGCGTGGCGCCGATGTGAATCTCGTGGCTGGAGAATATGGCCCTGCGCTTCAGGCCGCGTGTGCCATGCCTTTAGGTGCGTATATATATCATCACAAACTTGGCATGGATGCCGGTGTGCTCAAAACGAAATTGCTTCTTGAAAATTGCACAGGCATAGATGTTAATGCACAAGGTGGGCTATTTTGCACAGCCCTACAAGCGGCGGCATACACAGGCCGGACAGAGTCGATAGCACTACTGTTACGGAAAGGAGCTCGAGTTAATATACGCGGCGGCAAGTATGGCAGTGCGTTAAACGCTGCTATTGTAAAGGGTCATTGGAACATTGTCCAGATACTGCTTGATGCTGGTGCGACGCCTGACTGCCACGAATTACTAGAGCCCGGTAAGGAGTGGCTTGATAGCGTCCGTAAGGAGCATGGCCGAGGTGCTGTAGAGAGATATGAGAAGTTTTGGGAGGTAGAGAGTAGAGGGGGTAGCAGTGGTTAATTAGCTTCCCGTTTCTATAGACTCCTTGTGTATCCTGAATCTCCCTGGTCGCTGTCGATTGCTCTCGTCCCCCATCCTTCTCCGCCAATCTATGGTCAGAAGCAGAGCCCCGCTGATCTGCACCTCTTTTTGCTGCGCATTCTTGTTCCTTCGTTTTCAATGGGTATCTATCATTAGAAGATTACACCATCTCAAAAGCATCGATTGTTCTCGTTTTCGCAGTTATCTCAGTGCTAGACCATTGGGTCTTGGCGTCATCAGTGCGGTAAGAATGATACCTATTCCTACCAATTCCCCTTGTTGCTACAGATTACCCTTGTTCCTCTGGATTACTCTCGTTTCTATAAATCTTTGTTGTTTCCACAGACGTCTTATTACCACTGATCACCCTTGTGCCCGCGCGTTTCCATCCGCCACCTCTACATATTTCCGTCATCTTTACATGTCTAGTCATGATGCTGAGCATTGTTATAGGGCCCCGGCTTTGGAAAAACCTCCGTCCTCGCAGTTGGAACTCTCGCTATGGTGGCCACTTTTGAACAGATCTACTGTACAGCACCTACCAATATCGCTGTAGAAAATTTCGCAACACGCATAGTCCAACACGACATCAACGTCGTTGAGCGCTATAATGAGGGTAGACCAGCCGAAATCAAGCGCCGCGCTCTTACAAAGCTTCTCGTACATGGCCACGAACTCGAAGACGAAGTGAACACTTTCCTAAATATTCTGCGATACTCTCCAAGGGGACCTTGAGACGACGCTACCAGGAAAGGCGATCCTAAAGAAAACAAATACCTCTCTCCTGCTTACTGGCTCCTTGTACTGCTGCGACACCCTGCCTTTCCGGAACTACGCGGTGACTATAGCGCTGTGCTACATGTCATGCAGTCTAATATTGACATCGACGATGGTTTGAACAATCTCCGCGAAGTAGCCACCCAGAAAATCACTTGGGAAGAATATCAAATGGGCAGAAGGGCTACCAGAAACGTCATTAGAGAGCTTTTGAGGGAGATTCTTGCTGCAGCAGATATTGTTTGTACGAGCCCCTCCCTTTCCTCACTCAGTCCTTACAAGGAATGGAAGCAGGAAAGGGCCAAGGGAATCGCAGTCGATGAAGCGGGTAGTCTTGATAGGGCAGACCTGTATACCGTATGGGGAAATACTCTTCTGCCATGTCTAATTGCCGGTGACGATGATCAGCTTCCCCTACTGTGATGACGGAGGATGAGAAGGACAAAGATGATAACCCTAGAAACCGATTTGCTGAAGACGCCAAAATCTCCTGTCTTACATTTTCCCGGTGAATCGGATGGCCCGTCTTCCGCCTTAAGACATAGCTTCGGATGGCCAGAGGCTTATTCGACTTCTGTCACAAGGAGATTTATCGCGATGTTCCGTTCCGGTATGGCCCCAGTTGCGACATCAACTTGCCGCATCATGCAATCGGCCGGGAACTGGAAACGTGCGTACAGAAGGCCTACCCCGATATCCGGCCACCGCCAGAGGGCACTTTTCGAGAGATCTGGATTCATTGTGGAGGGTCTCAGACGTTTATCGATCCTGTCACTCTATCTCGGCGAAGCCCTGATCAAGTCAAGATTGCGCTGGACTTCCTTTCCACCTTTGTCAAGAAAACCAGAGTGGACGCAGCCGAGATATCAGCCATATTCTTCTACCGAGGCAGTCTAGAAGAGTTCAGCCGCATGCGCAAGCAGTCCGAGTACGAACAGGCTCTTGCCAAACTACCGCCCGCGTGTACTGTTGATTCCTACCAGGGACACCAAGGGAAGATTGCTGCCGTCATCATGGGTACTAGCGACTTTGACCCTGGCTTCGCGGCACACAAGAACCGCCTGAATGTGGCGCTCAGCCCTCACACCAGCGGGCTGATCATCTTTGGGGACATTAACATCATCAGGGAGGATAAGCGCAAGAGCGCAAGAGCTAAGGAGTCGGACACCATGGTTGTTCAGGATGCGACTGGGGGACCGCATTTTATAAAGATTAGAATACTAAAAAGCTTAATTAAGATAATAATAAAAAATCAAAGAATAATTACAGTAAACATTATATATAAAATTAAAAATAATAATAAAAAAATTAACTAAGATTTTAAATATCTAAAATAAAATTAATTTATTAGTCTTATTATTATTATATTAATTTATATATTCTTATATTAATTTTATATATTATTAAAATATATTTATTATTATTTATTAATTAAAAAATTTTTATATATTTATAAATAATTAATATTTTAAAAACTAAAATATAATAAATAATCATATTTAATATAAAATTAAATTTTAAATTAATATAATTATAAAAATAATAATAGTAAAATTTTATAAATAAAAATAGTTTAAATATAAAAATATTATTTAAGATTTTATAAAATTAATATAAATTTTAATAATTAATAATATATAAATTTTAAAAAAATTAACTATAACTATTTTATTTAAAGGATAAAAATATATTATATATTTTAGAATATATAAATAAAACTATTTAATATTTATTATATTTAATTAATAGTATTTTTAATAATAAATAAATTTTACTTAAATTAGTTAGATATCGGTAATTATCTTAGGAAAAGCTTATAGTCTAAACCTGATGGTGGTGTATGAGTATAGGGTTTTGCTAGAAGAGAGGGGTTTCACTATGATAACTGCCAGTATCCGGTAGTCCCGCCATTGCAATATATGTGAATAATGTGGCCACACTGTCATTATGCATCAGGACATAACGTCATCACTCGTGACGCACATTTCCGTGGGTAGTCGCATTCACACGATGTGGCTGTCGGTGGAGAGTGGGGAGGCTGATCTGGCTGCGTGAGTGAATAGGAGACATGCTCCAGCCGGCTCATCACTACCGGCCCCTTCTCTTGTTGCCATTCAATCGACATAACGGTTAAAAGCTGTTTATGGCGCACTATCAGTTCTACTGCAGCGTTTTTGTGGTGTCTCCTCAGCCTTTGTGCGCGAATTCGATGGTGCTCGGATGGCAGAGCAGAACCATACGGTTGCCTGTGGCTCGTTCGTTACGTCAAGACACGCAGCATTATGAGAGAATAGAGGTTTGCACTTTCACGTTCTGTACATCCATCACTTTGCTGCACGTGCGTTTACGGTTTTCATCAATTCGATGGCAGTTAACGCTAACAAAACCTACATAGAATCACCTAGCCTTGACTACGAGATACCAGAGTCCCAACGCGAATGTTTTTTTCTTCATGATGGGCTCATGGAACAGAAGCGAGAAATGCCAAGCTTTCTAAGAAATCACTCGAAGAAGGACAAAGTTTTAGTGCACGACGAGAGTCATGGTCTAAGTTGCATATCTCACAAACAGACAATTGATTTGAACAAAACCTATCCCGACGATGCGGCTATGCCTCGCTCTCCTCCTTCTTCGGCACAGCAATGGTGATAACGCGGCCATTTATCAGACAACGTGTGAGTCACGCTCTTCAACATGGAGATTTTCACATAGCGCCTCTCCCCAGCAGTATCGTCGATCAACACCTTGTCTGTCTCCTTGCCCTTGCCCTTACCCTTTCCCTTGCCTTTGCACTTTTCCTTGCTCTTGCCCATCCCGCCCACAACATTTATGTCGCCAAAAATGGCGAGGCCGCTTGTCTGGCGGCTCAGCGCCACGTTGAGACGATTCTTTTGGGCCGTAAAGCCCGGGTTTGGGTTGCTGGTGCCCATTATCACCACTGAGATCTTGCCCTCTTGACCCTGGAAAGAGTCGACGGTGTGGGCAGCAGGCATTCTATCAAGCACCCGATATTCTGGCCTCTTGCGCATGCGGTTGAGGATATCGAGGTTGGCTCGATAGAACAGGACGACAGAAATTTCGGCGGCATCCACCCCCGTCGTGGCGACAAAGTCAGCCGGGAAATCCAGCGCAATCTTGACTTGGTCGCGGCTTCGTTTTGGCTTGGTGATGCGATCAGTAGTGACGCGGGCACCCTCACAGTGGACCCAGAACTCCCGCAAATTGTGTTCTGGCGGCGGCTGGATGCTGGGGTACTTGGTCTGCACATACCTTTCCAATTCCCGGCCAATTGTGTGGTGTGGCAGATTGATATCACTACCCGGGCCGTATTGGAAAGGGAGGCCCTTGTAGACCTCGCGATGGCAGATGTCGAAGAGGCCCCGGGCCATCCGGAGCTGGGTCCGCAGTCGAAAGATGGGGAAGCCGACCGCCCGAAAGAACATCAACGCCGAGACCTTGCCATCGTCGGCAAACCGATTGAGCATGTTGCCTTCGCCGTCCTTTTCATCCTGAGTCATGACGGTGGGGGGATCTGGTCGTCGTCGCCGGCAATGAGGCAAGGCAGGAGAGTGTTGCCCCAGACAGTGTACAGATCGGCGCGGTTTAGATTGCCAGCCTCGTCCAAAGCGACAGCTTTTGCACGCTGGTTCTTCCATTCATCATACGGCCCCTTGGTGGAAAGGGCGGGCGTCGTGCAAACCATGTCTGCAACCTCAAGAATCTTGGCTAGGCTGATCTTGACGTCTCTTTCATCTACTATGCCTCCCTTCTCATACTCCTCCCACGTGATTGTCCGCGTAGCGACGTCGCGGAGGCTCTTCCACCTATCGTTGCCATCAATCTGGGCCTGCATGACACGCAGGACAGGGCTTGCATCATCGTGCAACTCCGGGAAGGCAGGGCATCGCAGCAGCACCAGGAGCCAGGAGACAAGCGATAGGTTGGGCTGCCACTTTGATTGACCCCTCCAGAGACCCTTGGGGGCGGCATGTCTTGGCTCGAGATGTGGATCACGTAGCAGGTTCATGAAGGCGCCAACCTCATCGTCGAACTTGTAGCCACGCACGATAATCTTGCAGTGGGCGCGGGAGGAAAAGGAACCGGCAGGCTTGTCCTTGTTGTAGCGCTCAACGACATTGCGATCGTGTTTGGCAATTCGCACCGCAAAATTATCTACTGCAACGTGCGTAGGTCCGCTGCCGTACATCTTGCCGAAGGTCTGCAGCATACCGAGGGTGCCAATGCTGAGCGATGACGTCTTTCCAAAGCCGGGGCCCTATTATCGATATTAGCATGCTTTCCGGAAGCTGTAGATACATGTGAATGAAATGTTAATAACTTACCGCACTGATGGCTCCAAGTCCGAATGGCCTGGCGCTCAGGTATTTCCGGAAGGAAACACGGTCCTCAGGCAACGCCTCCTCGATTAAGGCATCGACGAATCGTTCGTCGTCAATACGAAGAAAGTTCTCTGTATAATCGAGGGGGCTTTGAGAGAATAGAAGCCGAGTCCACGAACAAGAGCACGATGCACCACCATTCTGCGATAGACTTGGGCAGCCATGATCTGCTGCTCCGGGCTCAGGTTGGGGCGACGCTCTGCAGGTAAGCCAAACACAAGGGGGTTTGTAGGCCTGGCCCCGGGTTGAAAGGTGCAAACCGCATGGATCTTTCGGGCACAGTCATCCAGGATTGAGTGGAAATCGAGACTGGCGCGGCTCTATCGCCCAGAATTCTCCTCCAGTGCTTGGTTGGCGTCTGATCGGTTTGCAAATGTGAGGACGTCGAAATTGGAGCCCGGTTTCGTTCTGTCAGGACGACGGACGTAGAGGACCAAGTCGGTCTCTTTCTCGAGGGGATGGTCCACCTTGAAGGCATCAATGCCCTCAGGGTGATCCATGATCTTGGCCTCCCATGGCACCGCTGTCTCTTCGTCACCCTCCTGCTCCCAAAGTTCGAGCCTCAAAGGATTGCCCTTGGCCAGGCGACGCCAAGGCGACTCAAAGCGGTCCCGGAACTCCTTGGGGAGAGGCATCACGACATAGTACCTCGACCCGTCCTGGCTGGCGTCCACAAAGTAGACTGGGAACTGTTGCTCGCGGATGGCCTTGGCTGCCTCAGACACCCAAATTATATCCTGGGCGACGGACTGTGTCAGGACGGTGAGGTGGGCTTTGTCATCTTCGAAGCCCCAGGCAGCAGGGAAGAGGGCGCCTTTACTTGCTTGGATGGTCTCCTAGTAACGTTCAGCATCCTAATCAAAGATGTCTGCGAACGATGAGGTTAGAGTTGAGCTAGGATCGGGTTGCAAGGGACAGCTTACCACCATAGGGATATGACCATGGAGCAGGAAGGCCAGCCGCATCCAGTTGCTTCACTAGTACTTGGTCCCTTTCCTCAACAGCGAAACACAGGGTCTCCTGCTGCAGGATGTCCAGCAGAGTCTTCTCGCCAATCACCGGTGCGCTGTCGTTGAGCCATGCGTCGCACTCGTGTCCAGGGTTACTGTAAGGCATCCCCCAATTGAAGATGTTGACCTTTCCCTTGAGGCAGATGGTCAGATGGGTGAGCCTCTTAGCACCGGGAAAGCGATCGATCAACGAGCGGTTGGCATGCTCGGCGAAATGAACGAATTGCCCAATTGGCAGCTTGACCCTGAGTCGGAAGTTAGGGGCGACGGCCACTGCTCTGGCGTGGCGGTCATCTACAGTTTAGACAAGGTTAGAGTTGCTTCAAAATGGATGGATGAACTGATCACTCGCAAAAATGACGGACACCGCGTCCTTCCTCTTCATCCTTGGTAGCATCGACAGGAAACTCGAGGTCAAAGCAGATGCTGGGAATTTCGACAGAGGCCCTGATGGCGAGGAGACGAACGTTGATATCAGTGGATGCGCCGAGATTTTTGCCACCAAGAGCCTGATTTGCTTGAAGAAGAAGCGCACAATTTGCTGTCCAAAGTCTATGGGAGAATCCAGGGATGGGAGTGTCAGCTAGGGCGGGAGGAGAAGCGACGACGGTGGGAGGAGTGGGAGTGGCGAAGATGTCATTCGATTGAGACATTGTGATGGCGGGGAGATGCGTTTTTGTCTTCCCAGGGAGAGGTAGGAGGAGAGGAGAAGAGTTTTCGCTTTGGCAAAGGAACCCGGGAATTATCCACGGATGGAAATGGTAACTCAGCTCAAAAAGAGTCTGAGATGTGGGAACCTAAGATTAGTGAAAAGAGGGGGGAGTGAGATGAAACGGGACACGCTGCAAGCAACACGGCCACAAGCAACTGACACCTCAGAGTGCACAAAGAGAACTCGTATAGTCCACGGATGTAAAAGAACTCAGTTCAAAAAGGAGACTGAAAGGTGAGAACCTTTGACTCGTCGTCGGCGAGAGCGAGCAGCAGAAGCGAGGCAAGACAAGCGAGGAGAAGGAGGAGCCGGCAAGAAGAAGAGGCGGGGACGGCAAATCGACAGAAGACAGAAAGCAGACACAATTTCTGCAGCGAGAAAAGATAGCAGGAGAAATAGTCACTGAAGATAGTGACTGGGCGCGGCAGCGATGGTGGCGATGAAGACTGAAGAGGGAGGGAAAAGGTGGGTTGGGGAACTGCCTCAAGTAGAGGTGATTTTGGGCGGTGGCAAAATCACAATCAGTAAATCAATCAGTAACAAAGGCGGTGGCATTATTGATCAATCTTTATTTTGCAATCAGTCAAAAAATGGTGCGGCAGTCGAAAATATTGCCCTGGCAGCTGGTGGCCAGGTGGCCAGGTGAAAATCCAATTCTGCCAGCTCTGCTGCCAGAGATTACAATTACAGTGTGCCGATTTTTCTGATTGGCCCAGACTTTAAGAGAAGGAAATGCTTTTACAATTATGACAGAGGCTGATTCAAACAAGGCTCCCACACTGGCAGTCTGCAGGGTGTGAAGGTTCATAGCCCCTATTGAATCCATACCATCAATTTGCAATGGATTCGGAATGTAAAGCATTAACCCTAATGCAGCACAATCATATGACTATCGAGAATTCATTCGGTACCTAAACTATATTTAGTAAATCAGTAACCACGGCTACGGCAACGTTCAGGCAACCTATGAGTGAGTGACTCTGTCAACTCGATCATTCTACTATGGGTCAAAGGTCATCAAAGTGAGCTTCGGCGTCCCCCGACACCTACGTTCAGGGCACTTGAGAGTTCTTTGACATTGGTCGGATCTTTTATACAGCCTGCCATTCAACATCTCGTCCTGTTCTCCAGTTATTAGCACAAGTAGGTGCCTAAGCTGTAACGCATAAACCAACAAGATCCCGATTTTATGATATATCACCGCAGGCAATCTTCAGTCGATAGTAACATAGAGTTTAACTAAAAGGATATGGATTTTATGAGAAGTGGCTATGTGTTATTCAATAATACGTAGAGACACATGTGAGAATGGTATCGAGGAGAAGAGGGGAACACTCTGAAATAACCAACGACATCGTCGGCCTCCTAAACGTAAGCAATAGAGAGTTTGGTCTAGCGAGTTTGTGTACTAGCATATATCTGAACCGAGTACGCACCTGAACAGCTACAGGTTCAATCCCAACGTACATGTTCCGTGGACTAGGTACGAGGTAGGTCGATGGGTGATACCCCTTTTTGGTATGTGGCGCTAATAAAACTGATGACAGGAACGAAGTGTTGAGTTCTGTTGCTACTGACTGGATCGCCAATAGGAGTTTCAAGGTGAGGATTCTTTATTTCCAAGTATGAAGGCTACCTCAGCTGACGATTTACTACAGGGTGCGGTAAATATATTGCAATGACTCGTACCTCTCTCTGCTTTTTCTACCTCTTCTTGAGTTTGCCTGCAGTCGCTTCTGCCGCATTTCAATTTAATTCAATATTTGATAGGAATTTTCATGTCGGACTCTGGGCAAGGGACGGACGAACGCAGAGATTGAGCCATCATAATTTTAGGCTCAACAACCACCAAGCCCGAGCCGTCGGATATCTCATCAAGCAAACTCGTCTTACCCAGCTTAGAATAACTTTGAGCTAACAGATACGCTTGATGACGATGGCTTGCTAAATGGACAATCTCTAGGACGATAACTGGGCTACTGCTGAGCCTCTGCTGAGCCTACAAACAAAGAAGAGGGTCGCTCTCCTCCTCTAAAAACATGGGCACTCTCTGGCATATGGCAGATCATATGACCTAGGGAACCTTTGGGTCTCTAACATTGAAAAGGTCTTTTGGCCGCATCTCTACTCTTTCTCATTGATACCGTGATTTCATCAAAGGTGCAGAAATATCCTTGTGCTCAAGAATAATCATAGATTCTTAGTGTTTGTTTGCATTCACAAAACTTGTGTTCAACTTCAACTCATCGACCCTCTAAGCTCTTTTGTGCGCTTTAAATGAAGGCGAGTTATTACTCCCGTGTCTGTTTTCGTCGTTGTGCAGCATGTCTTCTCTCCCCTGCAAGCGCCTTGTGTGGAAGGAAGAAAGGCTTAAAATGGCACACAAAGACAAGGCAGATATGGATATCACGGGGAATTCAAGGAAAACGGGAGTAGCCCCCGTGGCAACAAGGGGAATGTGTCGTAAGAAGGGAAAACTAGGTCAATGATAGGCCTCTGATCCCTCTTGTACCCGTTCGATTCTCTTGTTTCCAACCTATTTCGCAATCGTTATTGGCTACCCTACCAGAGACACCTTTCGCTTCCCTTACATGTCGACTAGCATGGCAGTAGCCACAGAATGATATCTCATCGGTTTTAGTTCCAGCATCTCTCTACCTTTCTAGCGACTCTAGTAAGTGCGGGGATCTCACCAACCCCGCTTCTGACCTAGCTGGAGGCTTGTCCCGCCTCCCGTCTCACTAATTTTGACGCCAAGTTGGACCCCACATGAGCATAAGTGAACCGCCCCCGGTTGAGGAACCGACTCCCAGACGACCATGTGTGTTTTATGCCTCTGTGGTAGCCACGTGCTCCTTGGAGGGGAACACCAATCACCTTTCCCTACATTCATGGTGAAGCTTTTTGGGAGCATTATTAGTTGTATAAATCATGTCTACCGTCGGTAAAAACAGCTCAAATGGACACGACGCGGCAGGCAGTCTGGCTCTTACTTTCTCAACCGTGTTCCCTGCGGCTGCAGTATCATGATAAGCTGATATAGACCGTGTCTATAAAAGCGGGCCGTCGAGCAATTTCGAGGTGTACATTGCTACCATGCGGATAGAGGTACAGCGCAAATGACATAATGCCGTGCATATAGTCGAGTTCCCCTCTTTGTGCTCCGCAAAGCAATCAAAGATCCGCCACACATGATGGCCATTTCATCCTCGGCACGTCATCTCAACCGGTTATTGCCTTGGGCTTCAAGTCTTGGGATTGGCCAGAGGCTCGTATACTGTGGCATGCATAGAGAGGATAGAGGGAGGAGGGGGCTGAAGACGAGGAACAATCGAGTTGCACTCTCATTGGGCATGCCTGGTTACATAGAGAGTGGAAGCACTCCATCCCGGCGTCCGCAATATATAAAGTCCTTCATTTATCTATTTATGCCCCTCACTCCCCATCCTCCTTCCATCTCTCCCAACTCTTCCTTCATACATTGAGCGAAGAACAGAACCCCTTTTTCTACCTTGATTACCATTCCTTTCCACCAAAATGCCCTATAACATCGTCTTCAAGAATATGAGTGGTCAGAATGCTCAGTATTCGATTTTCATGGCACCCCCGGACTTCTCTGGGAACGAACAGCTGTGGATGACTGTTTGGTACACAACCACCGCCGTTTGGGGTGGTAGCTTTGAAATCAACGTTAACGACGATTCTTTTGTGTGTAAGTAATAACCTTGGCTGATTCAAGTTGCTAGTTTACACCGCTGTATCTCAAAGGAAGCTAATAAGTAATTCTTTAGGGTCTGGAACTGTGCCTACGAAACCTGCACAGTATGCTGTCGTGGCCACTAGCGGGTATGAGATATTGGATTTGGGCACAGACACAACACCTGGCGGTAAGCACTCATCCGTGTGCATTATACTTAACGATCTGGCTACTCACACGTTCTACAAAGATGCTTTTACTCTCGTATTGAATCCGGTTAGTAGTTTCGACTTTCGACTAGGCGGTCCACCTTCTGCTCCTACCGGCTCCTTTCAGCTTTCTACTTACGACGATATTCCCACGCCTAACAACACTTATCTCGCTGGGTTTGCAAGAGCATATGGCAAAGATAACGTTAACCCTGTTGCAGTAGTACGTTGGCCCATCTGACCAACCTTGGTTGACGAGTTTACTCATTCCGATTTAGTTTGCTCCAGGAAACCACGAGGTTCTCCAGATTACCCCAAAGATGAAATTCTTTGTGAATGAAGCCTTTCAGCAACCGGGTGAAATTGTCAACCAGGAGGACGTTGAAGCGAACGGTGTTACCATTGACTTTGAAGTAGGCGATGGGGCGGGCAAGACGTTTGCCAAAGTGGTTCATAACGGCGAAAGAGACTTTACAGTGACATATTCTGACGCCCCCGAGTAGAGTGGGCAAGTGAGAATGGTCAAACTGTTTTGGTACAGAGACATGTTGGTTTGTGGTACTCGCTCAGATACTTTTAACCTCGTTTTGGACAAGCGCACAACTTTCTGTCCTAATTATTATCCTCTCCCTACTTCAATGGTCTCGTAATCCTGATTGAGATGTTTTTATTGTATAGTCAGATGGATAGTGTAAAGCTTTCATTTTGCGGCGTCGTTGGTGCAGTACTGTCCTCTCCATGATCGTTGGCCTGCATGTTAAACACACCGGTGACGTCCCCCTGCGCTCTTATATCGACGGCATCTGGACTGTAGCAAGTGAATGGCTCTGTTGGCCCAATGATACTCACTTGAGAGCCGGTATTATGGGCGGATGTCTGAGGGGATGCTGGGGTTTGCATGCCTTTCTTATCAGCATGCATGAGTTTTAATTGTTTGGCTTTGATATATACATCGTGGTTAAAAGAGACCTAATCACAGGTCCCCTGAGCCAGCCTTATCCGTCACCGGCTGTTCCAAACACTGTACAGCTTTAAGAGTCCTTGCCGTCGCGAATCGTCATGAAGGATGAAACGCAAGTCGATATTGCTATCCCCCCCAAGAAAAGTTGACCAGGATACTGAACGTTTTGGTCAGAATGCTCACATGAAGGACTTCATGGCAATTTGATCAATACTATCGTTTTTTTCCATCTACAAAATTTCTGTTATGAGCCAATAGTGTATGTCGTCTGCCGGTCTGCAGTCTGCGTTGCCGACGTTGCCTCTACCCCTACTGCCTTTGTCTTTTTTTGTTCGGGCAAGCTGTCTTTGCTCTGCTTGTCCTTCTGATTGACAAGATTCACCTCGTCCCTGCTGGTTCGTTCATCTAGATTTGATACTGCAGAGATCCCCAACAGGCATCAAAGGCCATCATATTTCGTCGCGACTTGTCGCTCTTTTTGCCCAGACACCAACGCCTTTGCACCTTTTCAATTTTCGCACTCTGTTTCCCTCGCCGCCAATCATTCTAGCAATCGCATGGTCATGTTTTCAACAAGCAGGCTCGCCTTGCTCTCAAATCACTCATGCCTTTGGTTTAGTCCAGCACTGGGTCTTTCCACTCCCCCTCTCTTCTGGCAAAACCCTATGCTCACACACCACCACCAGGTTCAGACTACAAGCTTTCCCCAAGACAATTGCCGGTGTCCAACCAGTCCAGGCAAAATTCATTTACTACCAAAGATACTATCAATCAAATATAGCAAGCACCGGACGGTCTTATTTGTACATTCTGGAGTATATGGTGTATCTTTGCCCCTCGGACGAAACGGTTGCAGCCAATTTCTTCCGGGATTTACACACCGTTAATTATTAAGACTCACGCTGACTCTATGGGACACCGGATAACGTTTTTATGTCTGAACTGTTCTCATCCACAAAGTTTCACTGTCGTCATTCTCATAATCACACCAATTTGAAGTTTGACTTTGTGTTAGATGCCGTTGTTTATTACATCCCGGCTTTCGGGGCGTCAGTCACTTATAAATATGTGAAGAAAAGGCAGCTGGCTGACAAGTGATAATAAGTACATTCCAATAATACGTAGAACCGACGTGGGGGTATACAAGCTAATATAACAGTAGTGAAACTGGTAAATCAACTCCGCCTCGGACGCTTAAAGCCCTGGCCGCCCTCCCTCTTACTACCTTCAATCTTGCATGTGACGCTTGCTGTAATCATCCTCCGATTTCTCACCACCGTCTTAATCAAGCTCTTTAGTATCGTTACCTTTACGAAATACAGTCCCCTAGTCGCATCCCAAACAACCATAGTGTCCGACTCCTTAGCTGTTATATGCCAGCGCGGCAGCGGCCGGCACGAGGGTTATTCTATCGCTAATAGAAGAAAACTTATAAAGAAATATAAGAATTATAATTAAATAAAAATTAAAAATTAAAACTATTATTAATTAATATTTATTTATAAAATTATAATATAATTTTTATAATATTGTTTATTTTTTATTTTTTTATAATTTAAATTTAATAAATTAAAAAAATATTATTTATTTATATTTATTTATTCTATTTATATTATTTATATATTCCAAATAGAATATTATAATAGCTAGTAATAGCTCTTGCAATGCTTAAGTATAGGGCTAGTTATAAAAAAAGAAAATTATTTTTTAATAGTGTACTTTTTTTAATTATTATTATTTTATTTATAAAATTAAATAGTTTTAATAAATATTATAGATTTTAAGATTCTTTTAAGATTTAATAAATATTTTAAAATTAAGATATTTTTTAAAAGTTTAAAAAACTAGTTTTTATTATTTTAATATTTTATAAAATAACTAAAGTTTAAAAAGAAATTATAATTAAATTTATCTCTCTTAAAAGACAGGTCTTTATAACTTATTTAATTACATTAGTTAATTATAATAAATAGGTTTAGCTTTATTTTATTAAAATCTAGATATTATATATTTTAATAAAATATTTATTATTTAATTATATAATTAAAGTATTAATTAAATAATTATATATATTATTATTTTAATTATTTAAAACTTAATTATTTTTACTTTTATAAGTTTTTATTTAAATTATTTAATTTTCTTTAGATTTTATAATTAAATTTAAGTTTTTTATTTATTTATTCTTTTTAATTATAATATTATTTAAATTACCTAAACAATTAATCTTGTTTAATTATAGCTATCTTTTACTATTTTTTACTTAATCTTATTTTTAACTTTAGTAGAATTTATATTTAGCTTTTTTACTTAAGTTATTTTATTATATAATTAGTATATCCTTAAAACAGGATTATTTCTATTATTATTATTATATTTTATTAAATAATCTAATAATAAATATACTAAAAACATAAGTATTAAATATTATATTTACTATTTAACTATAAAATTAAAAACTATATAATTAAATTTATATTATTACTAATTATTATAAAATTATTTAAAAAAAGATTTATATTATTTTAAAATTATAAAATATTTGTATTATAATTATTTTTAATAGTTTTAAAAGTATTATATATATTTATATTAAATACTTTTATATTAATTAATATTTTTAAGTTTAAATATATTTTTATTTTATAAAGAAAATATATAAATGTATTTTATTCTATTTTTTAATATCAAACTATTAAAGTATATAATTACTATTAAAAAAGTATTTATAAGTTTTAAATTAACTTATATAATCTTTTTTATTTAATAATAAAAAACTAATTATTTAATTAAGTCTTTTTATATTTAAGTATATTAAAAGAATTTATAAGTATATAAGATTAATATAATTATTTTTTAAAATCTTATAAGCTATTTCTTAATAAAATAAAATTTTTAAGTTTATTTTTTTAAAAAAACATTTAATTTGATAAATAAAAATATTAAAAAATAGTTTTTTATTAATTTTATAATTATAATTATATTTTATGATTTTGATTATGTAAATAATATTATAATAAACATAAATTTTAATTTATAATATAAAATTAAAATTAAAATAATTTTATAAACTAAAGTAATTATTTTAATTATTATCTTTATTATTTTATTAATTTCTCTTTATTAAATATTTTATTTTTATTTTAATAGTTTTATCATTTATATTCTTCTTAATATAACTTAGCTATTAAACTTTAATCTTATAAAAACTATTAGTAATATACAGATTTTAGTTCTAGTAATAATATTATTAAAAAAAGGTTTTTTTAAGTTTTATTAAAACCTTTAAAAAAATTAATTACTTTTAAAGGTTTAAATACTTATGATTTTATATATTATTTCTAGGATAATATATTATTAAAAATTACTTTTAATTATTTAATGTTTTTTTAATAGAGATATTTTAGCCTTAGACTTATAATAAGTGTTTTAGGCTATTATTACTTTATAGTTTATTAAAATATATAAAATTAAGTTTTTTTTTAAATACTATTATATTATTAATATTTTAATAAAGAACTTTATTTATTTGTTTTAATTATTTTATGTAAGCTTTTTTTAATATTATACTTTATAATTAAAATTATTATATTATTTATATATTTTGACTTTTTTATTTTATACTTTATTTTTAAAAAGAATTATATATATATATAATATAAAAATAATTAATAATAATAAAATCTTTTATAAATCTTTATAAAGTAAATATATAGTATAATAACTTAATCTTATACTTATATTATTTATAAAAGTAAAATTTAATAATATTTATATAAGTTATTAATTAAAATATAATAATAATAAAACCTTAAAAAATATAATTAATTATAATTAATTTAAATATATATAATAACTTAAATAAAATTAACTTAATTTATTATAATTATTAAATTATTAGTTTATTCTTATTAAAATAAAACTTTATATTTATTTAGATTATAATAAACCTAATAATTATATATATCAGCTTATATTCTTTTCTTATATATTTAATTAATTATTAATTTAATATTATTTATTATTAATACCTAATACCTAAACTATAATATATTAAACCTATTACTTAACCTTGCCCTAATCTACTGCTAATATTAACCACGATCTAGGTTATTCTTATTACGAAACGCCCGGAACGTTATAGTTATTTTATTATATGTAATATAGTTAATAACTTGATTTAGGTTTAAGTGCTTTAGTTATTTACTTAGTTACTAAGATAGTAAGAATAAAATATTTTGTAATTAGTATTTGTGACTTTAACTTAAATAAGAGTTATAGTTATTAATTGTGTGTTTTTATATATCATTTACTATTATAGGTAACTGTAATATTAAGTGTATAGAAAGAAATCTATTTATTTATAAAGTATAAGTGATTTTAAGGCTTTAAGTATTTATAGAAGATTTAGCTTTTTAAAAGTTTTTGTTTTTTAGTTTATTATTTATTATTATAGTAAACATATTATATAAAGAATATAAATAGGTTTAGATTTAATTAGATTAATTATTTAAATTTTAATTTTAATAATATAATTAAAGTTTTTAATATAATAAAAGATTTAAGAGATATATTAACGTTTAGAGTTACTTAATAGTTTATAGTATTAATCTTATTTTATAATTAGAATATTCTTAAAGCAGGATTGTTTTTATTATTATTATTATATTTTATTAAATAATTTAATAATAAATATATTAAAAATATAAGTATTAAATACTATAATTATTATTTAATTATAAAATTAAAAACTATATATATATATTAAATATTTATTAAATTATAAAAAATAAAATATTTATTAAATTATAAAAAATAAAATATTTATTAAATTATAAAAAATAAAATATTTAATTAAATTAAAAAAGTATAAATTTTATATTTAATAAATTAAACTTTTTTAAATATATTATTATATTAAATAAAATATTGATAAGTTTTATTAAAATTAAAATAATATAAAATTAGTTTAAATTAAATATTATTAAAAAGATTTAAAGTTTTTTAAGTTTTATTAACTATTATTAATATTTTATAAAAACTTATAATAAAATTATATAATTATTTTATAAATTAATTAAAAAGAAATTAAGTATTTAAATAAATAAAATAATATAATATGTTTTTAAATAAATTAAAACTTTAATTATAAAAAATTTAATATTTATAATATTTAATTTAAAAAAAAAAACTTAATGTAAATAATAAAATAAAAGTAAGAAATTGCAATTAATTATATTTTATTTATGAGTTTTATATAATATTAAATTAAATTATTTTATATATAATAAAAGATTTTTAATAATTATTTTAGTTTTTAAAAAATAAAAATAAGATTTTTTTAAAAATAAATATAAAATTAAAATATATATAAATTATAATAACATTTTATATCTTATTATAATTTAATAGTTTAATAAATAATAAATTACATATATTAAATATTTTTTATAATTTAATTATAGTTTTATTTATTAAAAAAGATTAAAAAATAATAAAATAAACATTTTAAATAAATAAATAAAATATATTTAAAATAAAATAATTATAATAAAATAAATTTTAAATATTATTTTAAAAGAATATTATTTATAACATATATTAAATATTATATTTTAAATTAAAAATAATAATATTTAAATTTATTTTATTAAACAATATTATAAAATTTAAAAAAAAGTTTTTTTAAAAAGTTTATTATAAATAATAAAAACTTATAATTATATATAGTATTTAATTTTATAGTTAAACAATAAACATAGTATTTAGTGCCTGTATTTTTAGTATATTTATTATTAGATTATTTAATAAAGTATAGTAATAATAATAAAAATAATCCTGTTTTAAGAATACATTAGTTATAAAATAAGATTAATATTGTAAATTACTAACTAACTCTAGACCTTAATATACCTCTTAAATCTTCAATAATCAAGCCATTAAAATATTATGTTAAAAGCTTTAATTATATCATTAAAATTAAGGCTTAAACAATTAATCTAACTAAACCTAAACCTATTTATGCTCTTTATATAATATATTTATTATAATAATAAATAATAAACTAAAAAATAAAAGTTTTTAAAAAACTAAATCTTTTATAAGTACTTAAAGTCTTAAGATTACTTATAAATAAATAAATTCCTTTTTACTAACTATACTTAATATTATAGTTACTTATAATAACAAATTATATATAAAAACACATAATTAATAACCATAACTTTTATTATTGTGATAGCGAAAGAAAACACAACAACAAAAAGAGGACACAGTGGCCCAAAAGCTTCCGCCGGTCCAGGGTAACCCTATTGAAGCCGTAGCCGTTAACAAAGCATTGTACGATATCCAAGTAATCAACACGATTTAGATTAATTGTTAGAGGTTAGATTAGTCTAGAGGTAAAGGATAATAATAGATCTGTATCTAATCAGTTACTTTAAACAAAGGAAATAATAGAAACTGGCGTTTAAACGCCGTAATTCTAAGAATAGGAACAAGATCGATCAAGTTGAACAAACAAAAGTAAAGAATTGATTGTTAATGCTATTATACAAAGGCATAAATGATCCCTTTTTATCCTTTGAGCCGTCCCGGTACCCGTTTTTTCGGCCTCCCAAATTGGAAGGTAAGCTCTCCTACGCTCAAGTACACCTGGCTCCATCACATTATCTTAGTAATTAAGTAAATAACTAAAATACCTAAACCCAAATCAAATTACTAATTATATAACAGAATAACTCAAGTAAAAGAGCTAAACAAAAGTTCTATTAAAGCTAAAAACAAAATTAAATAAAAAATAATAAAAGATAATTAAAATTAAAAAAAGATTAATTATTTAAGTAATTTAAATTATATTATAAATAAAAAACAAAATAAGAAAAAAAGCCTAAGTTTAGTTATAAGATTTAAAAAGAACTAGATAATCTAAATAAAAGAAAATAAAAATAATTAGGTTTTAAATAGCTAAAGGTAATAATATATATAATTATTTATTTAATACTTTAATTATATAATTAAATAATAAATCTTTTATTAAAATATATAAGATCTAGATCTTAATAAAATAAAACTAAATCTATTTATTATAATTAATTAATATAATTAAATAAGTTATAAAAACCCATCCCTTAAAAAAAACTTATAATTATATAAAAATAAAATTTAAATTTTGTTATAATTTTAAAAAAGTTTTATTAAAAGGATTAATTAATATATTTTATATAAATATAAAGAAAATATAGAGAATATTTAAATAAATTAAATAAAACTTTAGTTTTTATAAAATAAAATAATATATTTAAAAGATTATTTTAATATATATGATTTATAATTAAATAAAAGTTTTAAAATATAAATTATATAAATAAATTTAATTATTATTAATATTTTAAAAATTATAAAATATAATTAAATTAAATTTTATTATAAAACTATTTAAATTAATTAAACTGATTATAAAAATTAAACATTATAATACTTTTATAATTATTAATAAACTTATAAAATAAATTTATTTTTTATTATATTAAAAAATTATAAATATAAAAGACTTTATATATATATTTTTATATATGTTTATACATATTTACTTTTTATTTAAAAGAAATTATTTTAAATTAAAAATTAATTAAATAATTAAATATTAATTAAATATTTAATATAATTTATTATTTATAAATTAATAAATAAATTAAATAAATAAATTAAATTTTAAAAAACTAAAGTTTTATTTAATTAAAAAGATTATTTTTAATAAAAAGAATATAAAATAAAATAATTTTTAATTATATATTATAAAAATAATTAACATTAATATTTAATTAAATAAAAAACTATATTAATATAAAAATATATAAAAACTTATTAAATATTTAATTTATTTTAAAATAATTTTATTTTAATTTAAAATTACTTAAATCTATTTAAAAATAATTTATAATTTTAAAAGATTTTAAATATTATAATTAAAAAGACTATTAAAAGTATTTTTATTTAACTTTTTATTAAATCTTTTAAATTATATATATCTTTAAATTTAGTATAATAAATTTTAATATAAGACCAAAAATACTTTTTCATATAAAATAATTAAAAAAAATATTTTAAGAATATTAAATAATTAAATCTTTTTTATAAAAACTTTGTTTATAAAAAACTTAAAATATAACGTACTTTATCAGCGAGTGGCGCATATCAGCGAGTGGCGCACCTTCTACCTACAACCTATATAAACTGCTTAATTATACCATAAAATATTAAATAGTAACTAAAATACTATTAGAATCTAATAAATTAGATATTTCTATGGCTTTTTTATAAGTTTGTATATTATGCCTAGGTTTACTATAATTGCTATAGCGCGGAGTATTCGTCCGGCCTAACCCTTGTTAACTATTACTTTAACGATCTTTTTTTATTTGTTTATCTAGATCCTTTTGATCTATTAGATCTTGTGTATCTTGAATAGTAAGAGAGCCTTTAAGCCGCACACGTGTTTTTTTTGCTCTTCGGTACTTGCTTAATGCCTTATTTGCTGTACGAAGTGATAAGACTTTTTTATATAGAAGAGCCACCTGATGTATTATGGCTATTGCTCTTTTCGTAAACTGATCTATAGTAGCTAGCATTGATGTAGGAGAGTTATTTTGATGAGTAGAGATATAAGATTTTATATGCTCTGATTACGAGCTAGCCTTATATATAGTTTATGGTGTCTTCGAGACCTAAGGCTATTTAATCTTAGGCAAAGTTATTAAAGGTATTAGTATTTATAGCTAGATATAAAGCTTTAAGAGAACTCTTTACGGGTTAAATAGCATAAGGCTAGTTCTTGCAAAGCCTTTTTATATATTTTTTTATTATTAAAGAAAAGAAAACTATATAAAAAGCGTAAAGGAATTTAAGTTTATTAATGTATATAATATATATATGTATTAGGGTTTTAATTTACTGGCTATACGTTTATTTAAGTGGTCTAAAGTAATTAATATTAAGCGGCTAAAGGATATAAAAGAAATAAGTAAGTATATAGATTATAATAATCTTATACTATTAATAATAGAGCTTAAATTCTATAAAGTGGTGGCTCTTATGGCCATTAAGGATAAGCAGCTAATATATACCTTTTATATAAGATACTATATAATAATTAAAATACTTAACCTAATCTAGGCTAACCTTATTAATAGTCTAGCTATTATCTATTATTATAATAACCTAATCTACTAGAAGATTATATTCTTAATATTAATAAAATAGGTGATATTAGGCGGCTAGGATAATAAATAGTAAAATAGCTTAACCGTATGTATTAATACCTTAGATTATAGTTACCTATTCTCGATTACTAGGCTAAGATAATTTAACTTTTATACAACTATTTAATATTATAATTATTATACCTATAAAGATTAGGCCTATTATAAAACCAGTCTTATTAAAGTTATAACTATTTTTATCTAGGATACTATACTTAGTCTTAATATTTTATATAAAAGCAAACTAATTATTTATTAGTCTTAGATCTTTATATTTAACCTTTTAATAATTATATTTACAAGAATAATATATATATAACTTTAATTAATATTTAATAAATCTATAAGCCTAAAGCTTTTTAACTAATAGTATATTATATACATATAATAATTAATTAACTATTTTTTTAATATTATATAATTTAGGTAAAAATAATCGCGTTAAGAGTTTAATTATATATTAAATAATAGTTTTTTCTTTTGATTTGGTTAGATTTGTTGTATTAGGTCTAGTATTGTGTCTGGCTGTATAACCATCGCGATGATAGCGGATTATATTAACTAGCATATTGTAGATCTTGGCTACGGCTCGAATACTAAGTGATTCGCTATTTTTAAGAGCTTAAAAAGCTATAATTATCCTGGCTTTATTTAGAAGGGATTCTATAGTTAATTATGGAGGAATTTAATGAGAAGGTAAGTTATATATGCTGTGGGCGGAAAGTGCGCCACTCGCTGATATGCGCCACTCGTTGATAAAGTACATTAATTCTTTTAAAATTTATAAATTAATATTTTAAAGATTTATTAATAAAGTAAAATTATATAATTTATATGATTTTAATATAATATAATAAATAAAAAATATAATTTAATTTAATTAAATATTTTTCTTTTATTCTACAAAACGCTATAAACAGGCACGCCTAGCTCCAGCTGACCAAATACTTAAATAGACTTTAAATAGGTCGTAAATAATACTATTACTACTACTATTACCTAGGCCCTATAGACTTCTAAGCCCCAGTCAGACACATTATACGCGGTAAAAATCAAGGCCATGGCAAAAAGGGAAATCCAGGGATACAGAAGGGAATCCAAGGCCATAGAGAGAAATCCAGGCATATACAGGGAGATCCAAAAAGCCAGAGGAATACAGAGACACAAAGAGGGATACAGAGATACCGATGATTCGTAGCAGCAACATAGATTCAAAGATACAAATGTACAGGGCATCCATTCTTTGACACCAAAGTTTCGATTCAGCAACAAGAGTCTTCATCGCAAACACTGGATGCCATAGTTGCCATTGATCTGCCGGTAAATCCGATATGAGTTTAGTGCACTTTGTGATGACGGTAAAATACACTATCATCTTTCTCACCATGACCACCGTTTCAAATGAGACCTTGGGCTTTTGGGACTGTCCGTATTGGTGGGCTTCCAAGCTTTGTACCGCTATCGGGTCTTGGGAGTCTGCGCCAGATGCGAGTTTCGAATCATAGGTAACCGTAAAACGAAGTAAAATCTCTGTCAGCTATCCCGTCTTGTCGAGTTGTTGTTGTTTGGCTATACGTTTTGTTGCCATACCTAATGGTGGACTTGGAGGCGACACAAATATAATCACCTGGCCTTGACTGCGAGATACCAGAGTCCCCACGCGAAGCGCCATAGACACCTTGATGCCAACGCATACCTCTCTGTCTTGACCTCTCTGGAGCTGATTATCTGTACGAATAATAGCAAGTAATGGATCTAATACTCTATCATATCTGTATTTTATTATTACTATCTCAGGTTCCTTTCCGACCATTTAGCTTTTGATAGTATATAATGTCTGGAGTAATGTTCAGAGTTCTCTAGTAGTAATGATTGATTTGTTAAGCCTAGACCAGTTTATTGATCACCTACTTGGAATCTTGAGAATGCTATATGTGGTAGTGAAATCAATTAATCATAAGGCTCTTTCCACAGGCATAAAGCGAAGAGTATGCTAGCCTTTTCTTTACTTTGGGAGTTAGGAATGGATGATAATGGCTTTAACTGACGGCCAACAAAACCAACAATAGTCTCGGAGGAGCGATATATTATAGGGTAATTGCTACACTCACCACGATACCACCAACGTTAATCTGCCACTAACACGTACCCTACAATTTCAATTGTGCCAGTTGGGAAATGTTCGGAACATCTGGCGAGGACCATCCACTCCATCATAATACCTTACCTAATGGTGTATGTTTTAACCAAGGTGTGTGTTTTGCCCTGCTTGCTTTGGACCTTCACTTCTCATTATTTCACGCGTGAGACAAAAGTGACAGCCCTGGCCTCCTTTTTCGGCAAGAGACGGAACTGACGTAATACGCAGGAGACGACACAGGGCACTTGTTTGAACTACCGGAATCTGGGGTCGGGTGGTCGGACGTACACGTCTACCTACCAGTACAGCAGCATATTTTGACAGATTCTCGTCGCAGATACTTTAGCTTTGAGTGATTGGACGGACCGCTTGCATCGAGACCTCCAGGGGCTTGGGTTCTTCTCGGATCCCAATTAGATGGTAGAACAAAAGGTTCCGCGTGAGGGGTTTTCTGAGACCTGATTCCATCGACACGTGCCACTCTGCTGTACCTAGTCCAGCAACATTGTTAGGCGCAGACACGGACCATCTGCCGTGTAGTATACTAAGGGGCAGAGAATAAACAACCGGAACGCGGAACGTGGTAGACAAGTTCGTAGCCATGATGTCTCTTGGTTTCTTTTGTGTCTGATGATTCCTCTTGCAACCGTTTATTTCCCTTGCTCCTATCCATTGCTTATCTTGCCATGGGCTCCGATTCCCTTCTTTGTTTGTTTGTTTATTTGTTTGTTTGTTTGTTCCCCCTCCGTCGTAGGTAGTAGGTAGATCTCAATAGTTTGGTTGTAGCCCGAGTGCGGGGGTCTCCAACCCCGCTTTTGAGTTTCCAATGCGGGAGCTTGTCTGGTACCCATTGTTTGCCGTCGGTTCGCTAAATCGGGCTTACGTCATGTACTAAGACCTTAGTCTTGTTGTCTGAACCGCGTTCCATGTGGCTGCTGCGGTATCGTGGTTGCATGGGAAGCTGATATGAGTTTGTGGTTGGTATAAAAAAGAAAAGCGGACCATTGAGTAATATTGGGTAGTTATTACTACCATGTAGACAGTAATATAACCCGAATGACATAATATCCTGCATTTGACTAACGTTTCTTCACGAAACCCAGCCCCTTCTCCCCGCAGGTCTGCAAGCACACTTTCCTCTACAATAACCAACACTTTTTCGCCCGTCTATTTATACCCCTTACTCCCCTTCCTCTTTCCATATCTCTCTTATTCTGTCTTATAGACAATAGGCAAAGAACAAAAATCTTTTCATCGTCATCGACATTGATTCCCAGCAAAATGTCTACCAGATACACCATCGACGTCCAAAATAGACGTGGTGCTAACACCACCTATGCAGTCTTCATGGAGCCCCCTCAGTTCACTGGGGGATTGCAGTCCTATCTAAACGTGTGGTATACCTCGTTCATCCCTTTCGGCGGATCATTTTCCGTGGAAACAGGGGTTGACTTTTATTCCTGTACGCAACCTCGGTCAATTCAGATTGCCAGTTTAGGAACTGATATGATCTTCTAGGGGTTGGAACTGTGCCTACAAGCCCTGCACCGGTAAGTGGAGTACTTTAACCTGTACCTGTTCCTATTCCTGCTAACATATTGTAAAGGGTGTGGTCGTGAACAGTGGGATGTCACTGTTGACTCGTCTTGGCACATCTACAACTCCCGGATGTGAGTTATCTGAATCATACTGTCCATCCGGTTACTTGAACTAATGATACGTTCTCAGCCACGTTTGATCAAAGTATAATTCAAAGCTTTCCAACAATTACGGAAGTCTCCTCGACTAGTATTCCGGGCGCGTATGAGATTGATACGGGAAGTGACTTCAACGTCCCTAACAACACTTATCTCGTTGGGCTTGCAAAGGTCAATCATCGGGGACAGATTGCCCCTGTTGCATCAGTATGTTTTGTCTATCTGGGCAAAGTTGATTCATTACTGATTTCTACTTTAGATTGCCCCACTCAACAACATGAAGATCCAGGTCACTCCAAAGATGAAGTTCTTCGTCTCTGAAAGCCAGGCAATAGCTGGTGAGATCGTTGATTATTCGCGAATTGTTCGTGATGGTGCTACAATCGACTTTAGCAGCGGCGACGGCTTAGGCAAATTTTATGCCGTGGTTACACAGGGCACAGACGGGAAGTTTGAAGTTAAATACTATGACAACTTTGATGAGGAGTAGGGGTAGGTGGGTGAGATTAGCTATTGGTTTACTGCAAAAGTGTACCACGACGGGAATATGGCCAAAGCTAGTTGGGGAATGGACGTTGGGTGACTGTGGACTTTGTGTCTATAGTAATGAAAACCTAGTCATACATAGTATTGCTTCGTTCAAGGGATCATCGTCATTCAAATAATGCCTGGCATTTTCAGATGTAGTAGACAACAAGGCTTGCCACTGTAGCTAGGTCAGGTAGAATGGGTTCCATCATGTCAACTGCAAGCATCCGGTAGTCCCGTCATCGCAACATATGTGAATAATGTGACCACGCTATCATTATGCATCGAGACACCACGTCATCACCAATGGCGACTAGTTTCACGGATAGTTACATTCATACGACGTGGCTGTCGGTGGAGAGTGGAGGGAATGATATGTATGCGTGAGTGAATAGCGGATATGCAGCTGTGAGGGGAGGAAGAGAGTGAATGAAGATCGAGGTAATGTTAGTGTTTCGGTCCACACAAAGTGAATAGAGGCGAGAGCTA
Source organism: Cladobotryum mycophilum (assembly GCA_036429605.1). Lineage (NCBI taxonomy): Eukaryota > Fungi > Ascomycota > Sordariomycetes > Hypocreales > Hypocreaceae > Cladobotryum > Cladobotryum mycophilum. The sequence continues at coordinate 113,975 of JAVFKD010000015.1, forward strand.
GAGGCATTTTGAGCGCAAATAATGAACCCGAGTGAATAGAGGCAAAAGTGAATTACGGTCATGTGAATCAGGTTGCCAATAACTGATAAGAACAGCATCGATAAAGGTTAGCCAACATCTTTTCCTTCTCAGTTCTCAGCAGCGCTCACATTAGAAACAATCTAGCACACACCAGCTTACTGAATGAAGACCTCTTTACCAAGAGTAGTAGAGCCATCAACTTTGGCAGACCAACGCCAAAGTATGACGAAACAGAAACCGACAGAATGAATAGGCGACAAAACGCTTCAACAAATATCGTCCTCTGAACTTCAAGCACAAACGTATATAGGAAAATTACAAAACAAACATCAGAGTACTTCCAAACAATAGGCCATGCAATATCATGGTATTCTCGACGGACAGAAAAATAGAACGAGCCATCGAGAAGTTGAGAAGGCGATATATCGTCATTGAACAAACATCAAAGGCACAAGACCAACGACGCAAAGTCATCAGCGGCTGCAAAGGTTCTTCAAGAATATATTCATTCGCCCACAAGAAGACACTTGGAATATTCGACGGCTTGCTCCAGATCAATCACCAACTTCAAATCGATGGGATGCTTCATGGCAACATTCATATAGCATCATGTGCACAAAGAATATGGAAGTTCATGAAGATTGCAAAGATCGCCTCCGTGCGATTTCTTCGCCCATAAAAACGTCTCTCGCTCCGCAAGGATATCAGAAGGAGGGGGGTCATTGTCCGTTGCGGGCGCGTTAAGCACAAACAGGAGACAAACAACTCGCAGTGGCTGCCCTCTGGCCTTGTCGGTACTACCTGTGTACAGGATTGGCCTTTCTACCAATATGGAAGAGGAGACATTGTACCTTACTCCTCTGATGCCGAATCAGAACAAGTTGGAGACGAAGTTCAACTGCCATGGAAATCTTGCACTTCAAACGCAAGGAAATGATGAAACGAGCTGATGCACGAGGCTAGGGGCAATGGAGTCTATCAGCGATAGAACTGTCCTCTCCTCTTGTTTAATCATTTTATGGCTATGAAAGCTCGAAAGTCTAGAGAACTACTTCCAGACCTTTCTCCACACTGTTGGATGAATGGTTCGCTTCCACGAAGACTGTGACCACGCAGAATTTGAACTTGGAGTATTACCGAGGCTTTCAAGAAGAACACCCAATGAGGTCTACAGATATCTCAATCTATGGCAGCAATTGGAAACAGTGACTGTGTTGACCTAAAGAGGGCCGGGCATACGGATTAACTGGTAACGTGCGAGCTACGATTCGGACTGGGCAAGGAGTGCTCAAATGCAAGACCAAATTAAAGCATTGCGGTGGAGCAAGATCTAGTTCAGACGTTGAATTCGACCCGCTAGAGCATCCTCTTTTTCACCACGCTTCTGTTCCACCTGTCAGCCTTGTCTTTATGCCAGGAATCTGCGTAATCCTACAGTGCAATGTCTAGGAGTCCTATAACATCCCAACCACAGATGGTATCGCGTCGAGTCAACTAGTCAAGGCCGACTTGTCAACTACGAAACGGTAGATATATTCTCCAACGAAAGAAAAGGGAGCACATTGTTTCTATGAATGCTCTACGAAAAGGCCACATTGAGGCGGCCCCAGGTATTCTTTACAGTCACCTCGAGGAGAACCATTCTACCATCAGACCAATGGCGCAAACGTATTGTTTTAAAATCTCAGTCTCGTTTATCATATTAACTCTCCAGAACGATATCTAGAGACCAAAACGCAAATCCTCGGATACGAAGGCCTAATTGATCTCCTAATAGAAGAACCTCTGTTAATCCTGATAGCAAAGACGCGTACACCTTATGAGACGAGGGGCATGAGCCCACCCGCCATCATCTGGAGCGACATCAATCAGCTCGAAGCAGGCTAAAAGGAATTTGGACGAAAAGCATGCATCCGAACTTGGAAATAATACAAGAGTCCGATCTCGACCTACTGCTGGTGGGGAAAAGAAACAGGACGGTGCGCTGTTCAAATCAGAATGCCAATCACAGCCAAAGTAAACCCGCCATATCGTAGCCAAGTATCAATACATATATGACTAGCGGAAACTCATCGCGAACGAAATCCGCGGAGCGACACAGTTACCTCTTCACCAGATCCATTGCGGCCACTCAATCCGCGACCCAACCAATCCTCGAGCCAGTAGGCCACTTTTCATGAAGACTGTAAAGCCAGACCTGTGGCCATGAATACAACAAAAGACCATCAACAGTGCCCTTGTGTGTGTGGTGTGAATAGTGGAAAGACCAAATGGACGACGACTCAAGGGAAAGTGTCCGTAGTATTTTGGGGTATCTAACTAAACATCAGTTCGTACCTTGATCCAACGGGACCGACATTCTCATGTTGCGAGAATGATATGACGATGTAGACCACGCTCCATGACGAGAGGGCTACTTAATGGCGATTCATCGTAATACGAAGATGGGTGACAATACATGCGAACAAACTCAGCAACTGTACTTGCTGGACTATCACGAGGGTTTCAGCACTAAACGCCGGCGTCGCCATAGCCCTAAGCTTGCCACAAGAGTCATCGCATTCTTGGACCACAAAGTTCAAGACGACACATCAGGTGGCTCAACCTCGCATAACAACCATGAAAGGTTTAAACGCAAGACCTGCCAGATAAGGCAATAATAGGAGGAAGGAATCCTCAACTACACTAGAGGCGCACTCCGTAGCAACAGAACGCAGCACCGAATGATGCGTCAAACCTTGCAGAAATATGATTGATCACATGCCTTCTTTTCAGCGTGGAGTATTTATTAAGATATGTTGGATGGTTAAAGACCACGATGGCACCGGCCCCCTGTGTGGTATATCGACCTTGATCCATTCGACAAAGTTATGGGTCCCCTGGGAGCATCATCATCGGCAACGGCAAATATGGGTTGGATACAGTGCTGGCCGGCATACTCAAACACTACAACAACGGTCCTGCGATGCATATAGATAGATCTGATACGAAATGATGTATCCGATATGCAGATGGGGCTGCTGGCAAGGAGGTGCTTTAGACGGGCGGCTGATCCCAACGTCGTCATTCTAGCAGCAATCACATACTTTTGACATTCGATCTTCATGCACTGTCATTGGCAGATCCAAGTCCCGGCGTTTGGCAAATTGGAGAGTTCATCATATGTTTACGGTGTACGATTTCGAGACGTCCACGCCTTCGGGAGAGACGCCTGAAAGGATTCGTCAACCTCAAAACGAATCACAATCTCCAATAGAGAACCCCCCTTATTTGTAGAAGATGACATCAGGGATCCAGGGGGGATGAAGAAGGGGACGAACAAGACGAAGAATAGATCTGAAGTCCATGATAAAAGATTCTGTGAATATTGGACTGACGATATGTATAAAGATACCTGGCTTATGTCCACCGAGTAGAGTAGTGTCCTATTACAGGGTTGACAACATACAGACAGGTTGGATCATTATGACTCGGCAAACTTCCATCATCCTGTATATTTCTGTCGTGTCCAAAGATTTCCCAAATGTCTGTGCATCTCCCATCATTTCTGTGTATATCCCGTGCCGCCGTACACCCCTTGTGTTTGTGTTGCCGTACATCACTCACGTTACTGTACGTCACCCACGTTGCCGCGTGTTTCCGTAATTGCGTATCCTAACTCGAGACCGAGTGCCTCTTTTACCAAACAGTCATGTAAGAAAACTCAAAAATCATAATAGAAATAGGAAAGCAGCCCAACGTTTGGCCAGATGAATTGCCAAGATAAATACATCGGATACTGGCAAGCCATCAGGCGGTTGTATCCTACAATCCGAGCATCCCTCCACCGTCAGGTACACAAGACCCAACTTATCTCTCTAAAAATTTCATTTTCTTTATTTTTTATTATTATTTATTTTTACTTTCCTTTTACCAGTGGATATGTTTCCATCATAGCCATGTATCTTTGTCTCACCCCTTTCTCATTGAAGGGTGCAAGCTTACCCCTAACCCGAGTAAACCACGCCGAAACGCCCGAACAACCGACACAGCGTCAAATTCGGACACATCGCATGTCTCGGCACCATCGGAGAGAAATATCTCATGCCCGGCATTACCCCCGTGCGTTTTACACGAGGATTGTGACCCCCTTTGACTCAAAGGTTCACGCAAAAAGTAGCCTCAAAAAGTCACAGAGCTGTACTGGCCCGCTTCCTCGCCCGGTAGAGAGGCCAGGTCCACCAATTGAGCCGTCCCACATACCTTCAGCGTTTCATGATTGTACTGCCAACCACCCCCACACACACGCAACGGGGGCTCAGGGGAGACAGCCATTCCTGGTCGCAAGTTTTGTCATGTGTCTAAACGAGATTGCTCATAAACTGAGATTTGGGTTCCGATGACCACTTTCAGGAATGAAGGATCTACTTGTTTTAAGCACTTGGAAGAAGCCTAACAAGGGTTCTTGGAGACATCGCCACAGTGAGCCAGTCGGAATCTCGATATTGTCCCTCGTATCGAACCATGTAGACCCCGATCAAGTCCCAACCATGTTCTCTCGGCACGTCTCAAGGCTGCGTCTTAAACATCCTATTCTTGTTCTACAGCACAATCAGTATGTATGCCACTGTTCCAGTTCTCAAAAGTCTCTATTAGTCGTCACTATTCTCTTTCCCGGGAACCTCCCGTCCATTCCAAGGGGTAATGACGGATGTGCTCAAGGATAGTACTTTTGTCCGACCCCCGTATAGCAAACCTGGGAACGGCTATCGGAATGGAAAACAAATGAAGGGCCAAGCAACGAGTATCGGGTTTCCTACCCACTAGATGCAGGTGCCAACTTCTCCCTTGGCAATACCGGAGAATGTCGCTACCCGGCCAAGTTGACCATCTCAGCCAACCTCTCATCACTACATCCCCCTCAACAAATCCATTTCCCACGTCAAGCCCTCATTATCACATTACTTGTCATTATGTCTCTCACTGCATTAGTCTCCGTAGTCAAAGAGAAAGGGCGGATGTCGGCACCCCACCAGATTCATCTTCACCACCCAACATACTCCCAACTCAGCAAGGCTTCACCATCTTCGCCATCTTAAACAGGTCTTCAACTCAGAGGACCATTTTCTTTATGATACCCCTCCTTCATACATCATCCCATCCAAATACCCCGCTCCTACCCCACCACCAAAAAAACACCCTCACCACCATCAACACCCTCACCACCATCAACACCCTCACCACCATCAACACCCTCACCACCATCAACACCACCACCATCGCCAACCCAACCCAACCCAACACCCTCAGCCCAACCCATCAAACCACAGCATCCTGCGTAGCCAACACACTCCCAGCCTCAATCTCCGGTATAAACCTAAGCTTCGAGTCATGCCACCAAATCTGATCAATCTTGCCATTCAGGTGCGCCGCCTCGCCATCCAAGACACCCGCCTTGACGAACAAAGCACCGGGAAAGATCTCCACGTCGCCCCAGAGTGGAGACCCACAATCACTACAAAAGTAGCGGAACACGTAATTACCCGAGTGTCCCTGCTTCTTCCATGACTTGGGGGTGCCTGGGTAAAGGCGTCAGTCGTTGATATGGTGAGCGTTTGGAGGGTGTAGGAGCATCCTCTCTGCGTTGAGTCATGCCCGCCAAGTGCCAGTTGATACCGATCACCGGGGGAGCTTAGGGGAACGAGGGAAACGGGGGCTACAAAGAAAGTCATACCTTTGGTGATTTCAAGAGCCTCCTTGGGAATAATCGCATTAGTCGTAAAGGCGCTACCAGTCCACTACAAGCCAGAGTCAGCCTACATCCCTTGATCAGCAAGATTCCTTTCCTTCAGAAACCATACCTTTCTGCAAATAGTGCAGTGACATATGCCAGTCAGCTGGGGCTCTCCTACGCTCTTGTTAGCCCACCTGGTAACGGCATCCCATGCGTTTTCGCCCATCTAGTAAAAACGAATCATATCGTTGCTACGTGAAGTCAACTCCAAGGGTCAACTTCAAGAATCAAGTTCAAGACCAACTGCATCTCCCACATCATGACAATGAGGGGATATCGGTTCCACTCACCTGTATACTGAAACTGAATAGCATCACAAGCGCAAGAGCCAGTCGTAACAGACGCCATTGTAAGCAAAGATACCTCTAAAGGTTCAAAGATCAACTCAAGTTCAAAGGGGATCAAGTAAAGTCAGGTAAGGTCAGGTAAAGTCAAGTGAAGAGGCTCAAATCTACTGAGCAAGGACAGTTCAAACCCATCAGCAGAGACCACGAACCCCCTTATATACTTCATCAAGCCCCCGTACATATCCTTTCAAACCCTGCACATATCTTCCAATCCCGTACATATACCTTCAACCCCATGCATGCCATCAAACCCCGTACACATCTTCCAAACCCTACATGCCCTTCACCCCCCGTCCTTCAAGCTTCACCCCTTCAAACCCTCACCATCCCCCAGTCACATCCATTGCAACCCCCGTCAAGCATACCATCTCCAGCCCATGTCCCAAGCTCGCACCAAGTAACACTCGCCCCCTCCTCCCCCATTCCTCAACAACAAGGCAATCGTCCATTCAATCGTCCATCATTGTTCGCGCGGCCTGTCAGTCCCCCCGACTTCCCCTTCAACCGTGAGGGGCTATGGATCGCTCACCCCTTGTATCCTTTTGCCCGTGGGATATTAACAGCAATGTATGATGCAACGGCGGGCGCTCATGCAATGTACGCAACAATTACCCAGAAAGGCAATAAGCACATACCTCACATGGTCCAAGCCCCCAAGGATATGCATCTCAGCATGTTGAGCCCCACGCGGTAGCCCTGCAGCTGTGCCTGTCAGTTCTCAACCGAGTCCGGGTGCGAGGCTTCATTGTCCCGAACAAACCCGTTGATTCCGAACAGATCATATATCCGAAAGGGCCAGGATATAAGGCTCGTACCTATAAGCACAGGCCACATAAACTGACCATATGCCATGTCAAACACCAAGTGAATTCACACCAACCAAATACGTAAATATATGCATTCAATAACTGCACTGCTGTTATACACATTCGCCCCTCTCCTTCCTGTCCCTGACTTCCACCCGTTCTAAAATCCGAGGTATCACAGTTCCAAATATGCCAGGATGCAAAAGGGTATTATTTTTTTTATTTTTTATTTAAACCACCTCCAGCTTGTCGAGAATGGCCCTTGTGAATTCGTGGGTTGTGGACTCGCCGCCCATATCGCGAGTGCGGACCTTGCTATAAAACGAGTTAGCAGATGAATGAACAACAAAAGACAGAACAACATACCCCTCGGCAATGACGGCGTAGATGGCCTTGGAAATACGGTTGGCGTGGTCGTCGAGACCAAGGTGCCTCAAGAGCATGCTGCCAGAGAGAATCATGGCGGTGGGGTTGGCCTGGTCCTTGCCCTTGATGTCGAGACCGACGTGACGGCAGCCGGGCTCAAAGACGGCAACCTCGCGGCCCATGTTGCAGCCGGGGACAATACCGGGGCCACCGACCAGGGCTGCACCAATGTTGGAGAGGATTCCACCGTACAGGTTAGGCATGACCATGACGTCAAACTGCTGAGGGCGGGAGACGGCCTGCATGGAGGCGTTGTCGACAATCATGTCGTTGACCTCGAGGGTGGGGTACTCCTTGGCGGTCTGGTGGAAGGTGCTTCGGAAGAGACCGTCGGCGAGCTTCATGATGTTGGCCTTGTGGATGCAGGTAACCTTCTTGCGGCCGTTAGCGAGGGCGAAAGCAAAGGCAAACTTGGCGATTCGCTCAGACTTGGCGCGGGTGATGATCTTGAGAGACTCGACGACGCCGGGGACGCTCTGGTGCTCGAGGCCAGAGTACTCGCCCTCGGTGTTCTCACGGATGATGCACAGGTCGACGTCCTTGTGGCGGGTCTCGTAGCCGGGGATGTTCTTGATGAGGGAGATGGAGGCGTAAATGTCGAGCTCCTGTCGCATGGCGACGTTGAAGGACTGGTGACCGGAGCGGCTGACGGGGGTGTGGAGGATACCCTTGAGGCCGAGCTTGTTGCGCTTCAGGGAAGCAACGCTCTCGCGGAAGGCAGCCTCGGTGCGGGCGGCGTTGCCCTCCTCGACACCGGAGACCTCGATCTGCTCCCAGTCGATGGGGACATTGTCGGCCTTGAAGACGGTCTTGACGGACTCTGCGACCTCGGCACCGATACCGTCACCGGGGATGAGGGTGACGGTGTACTTGCCGCCAAACTTTGCGGGCTTGAAGATGTCGGACTGAACGGTAGCAAAGGAGCGGGAGATGTTGGCAGTGCGGAGGGCCTAAGACGTTAGTAATGGATCAAGTGATTGTTGAAGTCGTAGATCCTCCTCATCCTCATCCTCCACCAATACCACCATCACCACCATCATCATCATCATCATCATCATCATCCGCCTCCTCCTCTTCACTTCGCGCAACCCCCCCACCATGCACAATCACATGAGCAAGCACAACACATACCTGCGCCGTTCTAAGAGAGCTTCGTGACAGCATCTTGTTCGATTATACCCAAGAAAATTCAAGGCGTACGTAAAATAAGAGAGGAGATTGTTCGTCGACAAAAGGGAAAAAAGAAAGAGAGAGAAAATAAAAAAAGAAGACGATCAATTTTGGAGAAATGTTTTTTTTTTCCTTGCCAGCCTTAATGCCGCATCGCACTGGCCGGAGTGTAGTAACGTTAAAAAAAACATGCAGCCATTGAGCCGAGAGTCTTTGTCCCATTACCCGATTTGGCTTGGCGGTTTTTATTTTTTGATAAAATCAATCATAAAACATCGCCTGCTTTTCGGATATTCGATCGGAACACGAGCAAGTCCGGGGTGTCCGCATGCCATAAACGGTTTAGCGCCCTTTGATCCATAACAATGACATTTCCCGAGGTTCATACTTATAATACTCCGTTACAGCCTTCAGAGCTTCTACTCTATTACTTCAATTATACAAATCAACTCCTCCGGTTTGTACCGGCCAAACCATGTTATACCAATCCATGCTGTTCATGACAATGTATCCTTACACGTAACCCAGTCTGCTCACACCTCCTCCTCATCCAGTGGCTCAACTCGAACCAGAATCTCCTCCAGCAACCCCTCGAGAAAGTTGCCCACGTCTCGTCCCATGCCCACAGGCTCGGCTTTATCGTAATGGTCAATCTCTTTGCAAACATGCGCTAGCTTGTACACGAGCTTGCGGAGCTTCTCGTGCGCCGCCTCTGCCTTTTGCTGCTTGGGTGTCATCGCCGTACCCGTCTTATACAGCTGCTGCAGTCGAATCTGGCGTCGCTTAAGCGCCTCCTCTAGAGCCGGAAAGATGACGTCGTTGAGGGCATCGAGCTCCCCGTTAGGGTTTGCCGGCGCCGGCGATGGGAAGTTGTTGAGAGCGTCAGACGATGAGGGCTGTGGGGGTGGAGTCAACTTGGCCGGGGTCCGTTGCATGGGCGACTTGTGCGATCCAGACGCCCCTCTAAATGGAGGTATCTCAGGCAGATTTATAGACCCAACTCTCGAGCTTGATGGCAGCACTCCGTGAGGAGGCGGTATGGGCCGGTCAAACGTGGGAGCCTGCAAAATGCTCGGTGAAGGCGTGGGCGAGGGGTCCGATTTCAGGTTGAGACTCAGATTCAGTATGGCCAAATCACGCTGCAATTCGGCCTGCAGCTCTCGATCATAGTCATCATGCTCCGTCGGCGGAATCACCTTGAGAGGCTTGGGCGTTTCTTGTGGATCGCGACTCTTGACCGGAGTGGCTGGTAGCGGTAGTCTGGCAGGTGAATTGGTCGCCACCTGCGCCGGGGGAACTGGTTTGCGCTGTGGGCTCGTCTGTCTCGACGTCCCCGTGCTGGCCGGGTTGGCCGCTTTGAGAGTATCGCTCGGCAGCAAAGCAAAGTCTCTTTTGCTGGGGCTGATATCGCGCCGTCTCTCGCCGTAGTCTTCGTTTTCCGGTACGCGCGATGCTCTAGCATTGGTAGCGCTGTCATCCAAGGGACTCAACATGCCAGGTCTATTGACCAAACCTCCCCGGTCGCTAACGAGCCTGACTGTGCCAAAGTCCCACATGTCCTCATCCACATGTTGCCTGGGGACCGGCACATTTTCATGTTGTTCCCAGCCTTCGTCGTCTTCTGCCTTGTGCGTAACCGCCCAACGGCTGTGGCGCTCAATCAGTTCCGTCAGGTATGTCGTCTTCTTGGCTTTTCGTATAAATGGATGCCGTAGTAGATCCCGGGCTGTAGGCCGTTCTCTCGGGTCCCGCTGCAAGCACAGCTCGACAAAGTCTTTAAAAGCCTTGGTAAAGTTGCCCTCTAGTCTCGGGGGCGGATTCTTTGGGATGAGAAACAAAACCTTCATTGGGTGGATGTCAGCATAGGGTGGTTCGCCATTGGCCAGCTCGAGTGCCGTGATGCCAAGCGACCAAATGTCGGCCTTGTGGTCGTATCCAGATTGCTTAATGACCTCTGGAGCCATCCAGAAGGGTGTGCCGACAAACGTATTCTTTTTCGTCATGGTCGCAGAGAGCTGGCCCGAAACGCCAAAGTCGGCCAGCTTGACCTGACCACTCGCTCCGAGAAGAACATTGGCAGCTGCTCCGTTAGCGGGGGTTGACCCAAAGTTCTTCAAGACGCCATCATACCTTTTATGTCGCGATGCAGCTTTTTATCCGTGTGCAGATACTCCAGCCCAAGAAGTAGCTCCCGAATAATAATGGCAATGTAGTCCTCGCCAATGAGCCCCGGCTTCATCAAGTCGGCGCAGCTACCACCAGCGCAAAACTCCATGACAATCCATAGCTCGGCGCCTTTGGCATAGGAGCCATAGTATTTCGTCACGTACGGGGACTGGAGCTCGGATAAAATGGCAATTTCCTGGATAATGTCCTCGACTTCGTCTTCTGCGTTTTCAATGTCGATGACCTTGATGGCGACGGCCTGGCCGGTGCGCTTGTCGACTCTGCAAGGGAGAGTCAGTCAGTCAGCCATGTATTTATTTATTTATTTATTTATTCAAGGGGCGCGCGAGCAAGGGAGAGCAAGGGATAGAGACCAACCCTTTGAACACCTTGCCAAAGCTACCACCGCCTGCAACAGTCAGAAATGTCATGGCATGGTGACTGCAAACTGACCAATGCAGTATTCCTTTGTATAGAGAAGCTCCGGGTCCAGGGCCTCGTTGCCTTCCTCTTCACGGTGCTGCTGCGGCTCCATTACGCCGAGCTCTCCCTTGTTCATTCTGTAGCCGTCGTAGTCGCGGACTGCCGACAGGTGCTCGTCCGGGTACTATCTCGTATGTCATAAAGTCGTAGTCGTAGTCGTAGTCGTCAGGTTCCGGAATCGGGATCGGGGATCGGGGACCAAGTTCGTTATAAAGTTGTGGGAGGTATCACGAAGAGAACCAGTGCAGTGCCTGGCAACGGCATTTGAATGTGGGCGGTGTAAACCCCCACTACGATAGGCGCAAGTTAATCTCGATATCGATTCGTTCTAAAGGCCAAAGAAGAGAAAAAAGTATAAGAGAGAAAAAAAAGAGAAAAAGAAAAAAGTCCAAGTTCCAAAACGTTGTAAGACGAGAGAGAAAGAGTGAAAACAAAAACGTCAAGCTTCAGGCTTCCATCTGACCAACCAAACTTGGCTGCAGCTCCCCCTCAAAACAATCAACCCTCCCTGCTCGTGGGGTAGCCAAGGGATAGACGACCAGGGGGTGTGAGCCTCAAGCCCTTGCAGTAGCAGCAGCAGTTACCACTACAGCGGCTATAAAATAGCGGTATCGCGCTATAATCATAGGTCAGGGACACACGCCAGGGGACCAGACCATTGGCTGAGTGCATCGAAGCGCCTTCAATCTTAACATGCACGTTTGAACAGCCCAGATCCTAGACTCGAGTAATTGCAATCATCAGCCAATCAATTCACTTGCACTCTTCATTCACTAGACGTTTCATCAAGAGATTTGCTTCACTATTCATATTACTAGCTAAGCACTTGTCCTCATGGCGGCACTGGCCAGCGTCTTCCCTAGGTACTGTCTCATTTATCCCTTCCCAGCCATTCCCTGAGATCCTGTCGTCTATCATGTACATGTCGTGTCGTGCCATCGTTGGTTGGGGTGCTAGTCACACCAAAGCATAAGCCCTCATTCATCCGTGATAAACTCAATCATGACTGTCCCTTGCTTCAGCCCAGTCTGCTCAATAGTTTGATCCAGACTCCCCATCAGGTCTTCTCCCTGTGGCATCTTCTTGAGCTCAAACTCGAGGCCCTCCTTGCCCTCCAGGGGCTCGGCCTTGAGCCACTCGTATATCCTGTAAACTTGATCTTGTAGGTTGAATCGCCGGATAATTCGCCCGCTGGGGTGCCTAAACTGGATACGCGTTGTTGTTGCGGGATTGTTATCCGGCTCGACGTGGGGGTTGGTACTTGATATCCGCACAAAGGGACTTTCGGGGGCCTGTTCGGGCTCCTGTGCTCCCGACGCCTTTGTCAATGCATCTGGATCGTGAACACTTGGTGTTGATGCTGCGGCGCTTTGAGATCCACCAGCCAGGCTGTTCTTTAGCGCCATCTCCAACATTTCCTCCTCCGTCATGCGATCCACATCCACAACCTGGGGCTTCCTAGCTGTGGCCTGAGCCACTGGATTCTTGCTGTTGGCCGCAAGGCTGTATCGATCTAGAAACCCGGCGAGCTCCGCATGAAAGTCGCTAGAGTTGGGGAATGGTCGGCCGCTCCAGACCTTGACTTGTTCGCCCGTCCGGGGGTCGATGATGGAAACATGGGGGTAGTTTTCCGGGTTCTCATGCTCCCTGTTGGGGAAGTAAAAGGTAATGTACTCGTCAGAGGCAGGATAGTCCTTGTCGTACTGCAAGAAGATGAAATTCTCCGAAACCAATTCCTTAATGGCCTGATCCTTCCAAATGTCGCGATTAAGCATCTGGCAGTTAAAGTCAGACATGTCCTGTAGATTCACCATGATCCACTTCTTCTCTTCCTTGCCCAGATCTCGAGCCTCGTCCCATGAGATTCGCGCAATCAAGTCGTAGGGTGGACGGAAAAGATCCTCGAGGCGTCTAGCGTGAGCTCCGTTCTCGCTCGTGCTTGCGGCTGGCCTGGATGAGGTGGCGTCCGCCCATATCCGCTGTCCAAACGGGCCCGCGGTGCGTGCTGTCCAAGTTAGCTACTAGTATGATTCTCCCAATCTCAGACACGTACGTGGGTGTCGTCTTGGCCTCATATGGTCCAAGAGAGACGTCTCAAAACCACTCCCGGTCCACGAAGGATCTGGAGCCACCAGTGTTTCTGTTGTCCTCGCAATAGGGGCCCTCACGTCATTGCTTGCGGACCCAGACTCTTGATATAGTTCCTCCTGCAAGCGTTTGGCCATGGCAGCGTCTTCCTCCTCCTGAGCCAACGCGGCGGCCTGTTCAGCGACAGCTCGGTCGTCTTCGTCGTCTAGCCCGTCGTCAAATTGCATATCAGCATCCTCATCGTCGCTAGATATGTGGATGACGCCACTCGAGTCTTGTCGGCCAGTGTTGGTTTGGGGTGGGGCAAGGCGGGCCGAGCTGGTACTGCTCTGTACGCCAGCACCAACTAGATCAGGATTCTCAAAGAATAGCTCAAGAGCACGCTCAGTGTCTCCGCCTGTAATCTCTAGGAAGCCCCGGGCCACCTCTGGGCTTGCGTCGGTGACGGCAACGAAGAGGGAGATGTTCTCCTCCATGATGTATCTGGTCGACTGTAAACCGTCTCGATTCGGCAGTAAGATGGATTTGTATGATTTGGGTCGTGTGCTGGAAGATGCAGGTTTAAACTGGGTTTGCCCCGTTGGGTTTCTTAAACACAAATGCCGGTCAACGGTGCCCCACGGTGAATGGCGACAGCTGCAGTACTCCGTAGTAGATGAGATGAATAAATTTCTTAAATGACGTGCGTTGAAATCGAATATCGAGCGTGAGGGTATCGAGGCAAAGATTTATAGCTAGAAACGTCTTTGTGGTTGATGACAAAGTAAAAATGCATTCGCATGCATGGTGGAGGTGTAACTGCTGAAGGAAAGCACAACTATTCCAGGTTCCTTTGTTTGCGTCATGCCCCTCGATTGTTATCATCAGATAGGGAAAGCGCGGAACATTAATGATCCACTGATCCTTGTAAGTCATCAAGGCTACCCTGAAGCATCTAATCTTCTCCGTTCCTAAACCATTGAACACAAAGGAATCAAAGGAATCAAGTTGAACATTCATTGAAATGAGAAAGTAAGTTCGTATTTAGAAAACTAAATTGCAACAATACAGGATGTATGAGTTCTTTCAACTCAAATCTGCTGTACAATGTATTAGTGGCGCCCAATGAAAGACAGCATACAATGAAATACTCTTTAACCTGTACAAGGTTTGGTCAACTTAATATTTCTAGCCTTCATCTATAAACTCATTCCATTGCGTTGATTGTAGAATTTTAGCTTCAACCATCATTTATCCCTATGCCGCCGTATTCTGACGCCTCGCATCATGCAAATTCTGCAAAACCCCCTGCCACGCACGCTGAACCTCTGGAACACGCTCCTCCTGAATCGCTCGATTCACTGCCCCCTCCAACTCCTCCATATGCGCGCTCGACTTGCCAAACACCCCGTGGATATGCGCCTTAAGTGTTGCCGAGACAGCATTCGCTCTCCTTAGTCTCTGTGCTTCTGTGCCAACCTCTGCCTTGTCCACATCCAAGCTTCCAAGGTAGGTAAGCAGCACGCCTTCGCTGTCAAAGGTTGATGTCTCGGCATGTGGCTCAGATGGCGTGATGTCAGCCATCAGGTCACAGACACATTCGTACCAAACCTCCCGCTTTATGGCATCATACTTGGGACTCATTAAGTAAGGCTTTAGGATCTTGGCAATCTCGCCCACGACGATATTCACCTCCCTGTTGGCAGAGCGATTGTATCCACGAGCTACAGCCTCGAGACCATTCTTGGCAGTCTTGGTAGCCAAATCCTCCTTGGAATCAATCTCCATCTTGTCTCCATCTTTTAGTTCGTCCAGATGCGGACTCACAATATCAGCAATGTCTTTGAGTATATCCAAGTCACCTCGCGACTTGACAAACCGCCAGAGACAGCGGAACGCGTAAACACGGTACTCCTCATTGTTTCTCTTGGCTTCGCGAATGGCAATCTTCTTCATCTGTGCCGCAATAGCAGAGTCACTTCCCCACAAAGGCTTGCCCTTTTCCACAAACTCGGGATAAGCTTCGAGCAGCTTCTCCTTGCCGGGAAAGGTCTTTAGGGCCAGAGTCTTGTCAAACACAGGCCAGATTGTCTTCAGGTTTGCCTCTGAAATGGAGCCAGTAGCGTCGCTAGCACGAGCAGCATCGGATACCATGGCAGCCACCGTAAAGGCGGCTGTATGTCGTAGAGCCCACTGTGTAGTGTCTAGACACCTCTCCACGAGAGCCACAATCTCTGGGACATATCGTACCACCGTGCGACTACTTCCCGAGTGCTGATTCCATACCTCTTTGAAGATCTTACTTGCGTACTCATCGCTATCATGGGATCCTAGATAGGCAAAAGGCAAAAGTACTGTCTCCTGAGTGGTAAAGTGATCTGGGGAGACCTTGGCCAACGACACAACTACATCCGAAACTTTTTGTCGGCGAATCTCTTCCTCTGCTTGAAGGTACAGATTGACCAGCCTCTCAGAAAAGCGATGCTTAACGTCATCTGGAACAACCCTCATGATGTATGCTGCAGCGCGAGCATAAGCCTGGCTAACCTCGTCATTCTTGTCCAAAACTTGCTTGCCGAGCAAATCTAGAAAACGGCCTGATACCGATTTAATCTCATTTGTATGCCGAGTAAAAAGTGTTGTCAGGACTCGACTGCATCCAATCTTGGTCGGCATTCCAATCGTAGTTTTGATGGTATTCTCCAACCGGGGCGCAAGCTCATTCATTACATCTTCGTCGATGAAGCGTAGGATATTCTCAATGGCCTCTGAGATTGGAGACTGGTTAACCATTTGTGATCTCAGTTTGTCAATCTTATCACGGCTATCCTCGCCGACACGTTGGTAGTGATAGTTGATCTGTTGTGGCTCGATCGTGCTGAGCAAACCAAGTAGCTGAGGGATCATGTCGGCAATAAAGGGCTTGAGGTTCTTGCCGCCATGTTTGGCAATTTTGAGCACAGTGATGGTAGCAAACACCTGCACTTCTTGTACTGAGCTTTCAGCTCCCTTGTCGGATAAGAGAAATGGGAGAGCTTCTTGCATCATGGCCTTGGCCGCTGCTCCTTGAGTACCCTCTTCGAGTTGTCGTACCAGCGTGTTGGACAGAGCAATACATAATCTAAGGGCAGCCTCTCGAACACTGCCCTTAACGTCGTCCAGAACCTTGAGTGCAGCCGTCCAAATATCTCGGTAATACTTCTCATACTGAGGGAACGGTCGTCCCGAAACGAGATCAGAGATGGCACCACAGCTGGCCTCACGTACTCTCCATTCTCGTCCAAGAATGCTCTTCAAAAGATCCTCCATGATGGCATCAAAGTGAGTTTCTAGTGTAGCACTCGAGTCCTTGACTAGGGCCTTCCAAATATCGTCCATGGATCGTTGAACATTGTTATTGGGGTCAAACCTATACCTGTAGAGCTTCGGGTACAGCTTCGGGTCAACTTCAGAATCTGAGAGAATGTTGCTGAGACCAAAGCGACCAAAAGCGGAACGAGTCGACCACGTCGCGGCATTGGCGGCTAGAGACATAAACTTGTATACTAGTCGTTGATCGCCTACCTCGTTGGCCAAGTTGACAATATCCTTGTAGGAGGTGATGGAACCACCCTCTCCAGTGGGCAAAGCCCCAGGCTCAAACAGCTCCGTCTCGTTGTCAACCTTGAGCTGTGTGCTAGACCCAGTGAATGCGGATACAAGGTCTTTAACCAATGCACTCTTGAGATCTGCATCGCCTCTTTCATATACCAAGGAAAGACCACGAGAGGCTGTCTCTTGCACTAGCTCATCTCGTGCACTAAGAAGGCGCATGAACGCAGCTTGGACATAACGCAACCGCGACTGAACCTGTGAAAGATGGGAGCAGTACTGGACAATACAGAAGAGCCAGATGCCAGATGCCTTGAGTAGAGAAGGCTTAGTCGCCTTGCAATCTTGAAACAGCTTCTCGAGAACACTAGCAACGAGCGACTCTCGGGCGCCGGACTGAAAGTCCGTACTTCTAGGCTCAACATCCAAAGTGATCTTGACGTAGTTGGAGTCCCACCGAGCAATAGCAGCTGTAATTGCGTCTCCGACTGTAAAGTGTACTTCAACTCGCTTAATCTCGTGAAGCGCAAACAACTCCTTTAATATGGTCCCCAATGCTCCGCGAGACCATACTTCACCATCTTCTGATGTAGATTCTAGATCCGGCAGGGCAGCCGCCAACTTCCCTAGGGCGCCAATGGCCTTTTCGTTACCCTTTTTAGCCTTCTCAGATAGCTTCTTGATGACATTCTCAAGTGAATGGTCTCCTTCGGATGGAGGGACGGCAAGTTTTGCCAGCCAGAGCTGAGAGAAGGCTTCCAAAGCAGCATCTAGCAATGAAGGGGCAATATTGTCACCGACAAGAAGCTCAAAGGGGTATGTCAGGTCGGTCAAGGTCAAACTATAAAAGACGGACCGGGAACAGAGATATCCATATGCCAGGAGGGCCCCTTCGGCGGCATTCAAATCAGGGCCCATAACGTTGGTAGCATTCGCAAACTGGGCACCCAGAGTCTTGCACCAATTGCCAACACTGTCTGGGTCGTTCGCCGGATGAGCCGCTAGTATTCCCAAAGCCTTGGCACTCAAGGCTCGAATCTCGCCATCATTAGATTTGATAAGGGGCAGGAGGTTAGAGCTAAACTCGGCCAGATAGCCAATAGCCCCCCTGAGCTTAGAGATGCAACGTCGACAAAGCAGCGAAGACATTCTTCCCTGATTGGCGCATCTTCAACGAAAGCTCCATCAAGACATGCTTTGAGGTAGAATACGACAAAAGCACTGTCAATTGAGCGCAAGTATGCTCGAACCTTGTCGCGGGTCGTAATATCTGTCTTGACCAGAGCGTCAAGTGCCTGCATCCAATCCGGCTGGACATTGAAATCGTCAAGAGCTGAAAGAAGCATCATGTGTTTGCAATATCGAAGAGCAAGAGGAAAAGCCATTATCCTGGTGCTGTGGAAGTTTTGAAACACTGTTTTGTTTGGCAAGGTGACTAGGCCAGCAACAGGCTGAGAAACGGGGACATTAAAGGGTTGAATAGGGGTATCAAAATAGGTGGTAGCCATTTCCTTCCAGTCAGGAATAGAAGTCTTTGTATCGCTGTGGGCAGAATAGGTCCAAGGATCCAAGCCCTTGTGGCCTTGCTCAATCACATCACTCCGTTCGTTAGGCCTTCCTGCAACCGCGAGTATATCGATCCATCTACCATGTATGTCAGAAAACGGAAGACATTGGTTAGCCCATTTGACCGCCGCATGACGCGTGCTGCGGACTGCTGGGGCCTCTTCCGGTGCGGCCATGTGTGTAAGAAGTAGAGTCCTCAAGGTTTCCTCCTTGCCGCCAATGGCTGGAGGAATGTTTGCCGTCAAGCTGGATAGAGCCCCATCAATGTTGACAACCATGTCATTAGTCGGGTCTTGGGCGAGCGAAGTAAATAGCCATTCCGCCAAATCGAGACGTTCTGTCACAGTCAGATTGGCGGACGGAGCCAGCATGCCAATGGTTTCATAAGCTCTTGAACGAAGGGATACCTCGTCGTGTGATGCTTGTTGCGATATAGGCCAGCCCTGGGTGACAATATATGATCTCATGCGTTCAATAAGCTGCGGTCCAAGTGAAAAGCCAGACTTTGACGTGCTGTTGCGGGCAACCCAAGCCAGATAGTGAAATAGGGCATTGTGAAGCTTTGTGCGTTCCAGAGCGCTGGCTGGCTGAAGGGCCTGGCCAGTAGGTGTTTCGGACTGCGAGGGCGCAAAATCTAGTGCCACAGCATCCATAATACTGCTTGTCAGTGTAGTCGAAAAGACAGACTTTGCAAGCATGCCCAGAATCCTGATGCGGTAAGGCGCTGGTAGCCGCAAATGGGCCTTGAAGAGGTCGTTTACCAAACCGGGATCCTCCATTGAAACAGAGCTCCGCTTGATGATTTCTTCACCAGTGGTAGACACCCTAGAATCGGGACTAGATGAGGCAAAAAGGGCTGGCAAGAACTTTTCTTCATCAGCGAACGCTGCACTGGCCAAGAGCGTCACCAATTTCGCCTTTAATTCGGAAATACGCTGAAAGGTCTTTTCCATTCCCGCACCGTTTGCAGGAAAGAAGGCGAGTTCCTCTGGCGAGAATGTCGGGTTTGACTGGCTTAGAGTCTGCATACCAGCTGGTACTCGTAGTCGGAGGAAGAGGGCAATGGCTTTGGACAGATATTTCGCGTCGGCTTCATCCTCAAGGCCGATAGACGCTCTGAAAGCTTCATCTTCTTTACTGCCACGTGAAGGTATCCGGACATCAAGCAATAGTAGAAGAATGACGTTGAAAAAGGTCGCTGCTCTTGTACTTCCTGCATCATTGGAACAGCCACGGAGGGCTATTGACACGATGTCTCGTCTGTCATCGACATCCAGTCGTTGTACGCTATGCAGGATAAAAGATAGGTCAAACTGCTTGATGATGGGAGAGTCGGTGGACTTGTATTGTTCCAGCAGTGCCTTGACCGGCAAAACCACTCTATTTACTGTCAGCTCCTAACACTTCGCCAAATGGCCAAAAGTCTCATACGCTGGTGGTTGGATGAATGTTGTCAACGTAGCCAGTGTTCGTATTATCTTGGTTCGAACCGAGGCATGCTGACTTGCGGCTTTTAGAATCAATGGAGGCAGATATCGTTGTAAAAGCTCATGTAGCTGGTTTTCTTTGTTTGCAACCTCGAGGATCCTAAACTCAACCCTTTCCACCAGTTGCAGCTCCTGCTGCTCTGTTGAAGACGCTGCCATGGCAAAGTGCACGTTTTGCTGCTAGGCGGGGGTGAGTACGATCGTACGGCTAATTTGAGCGGCACAAGTGAAGAATCAATCTTGGAAAGCAGAATCTACATGAAAAAAGACAAATGAATTGGGCAGAGCACAAAGCTGGTAACTATAAGGACGTAGGCAGCGTTGGTGATGATTGGGCTTCATATGACCATCGCCGTTGCTAGCCAGCAGCGAAGTGACGACGTTGACATTAAACGCATGACTAAGCACATGCGCAACGGATACCAGACCAACCACGTGTGACTGTAGATTTCCAGTCAGAATAAAAAACAAAAAGAGTAAAAAAAAAGACCAAAAAAAGTTTTCTTTCCTTATTCGTTAAAGAATTCAGATTTAATATCTTGCTAGAGGGTAGAACATTTGCCCATCCATCTCAGATATACCCCAAAGTTTGTCGACCTCAAGACTGGGGGCCGCTGCCCACTATCCAATGAACTGACTCGTAGATGCATTTGACAGCCCGGAACAATGAACTAGGCTAATCAAACAAACAATACTTTTTTCATGTGATGGTCAAGTTGGAGGATAATAAATACATACGAAATGATGGGAAATAGGGAACAGAGTGAGAAGAATCCGCAGGGAATCAAGATGAACACGTGAAACCATGAGAAACGAGAGAAAAAAATAGAGAATTCAGGATGGCTAAAGGCAATTGAATAAATAGGAAAATATCCAGAGTATAAAAACTAACCATTCTATTCACTCCTATGCAACCTGTTTCCCTCTTCCTTAACTAACTTGATGCAATCGACATGTAAATATCAAGGCATTTCCATGAAAACTACTACCTTCCAGTTCATCATGTTATGTTATTCCAAGATTTCTTTGTGAATACGAATGGACAGATATAGTTAGCCATGTTCGCGCGCACACTAGAGCAGAGGTAACCTCGACGGCTCGGATAAAAGGCATCACAGGCCAGCATATGAGCAACCTCTCGAGTTGAGTTGTAGTGGATGCAATGATGTTATGATGACATTAGGGCTGTTCAGGGATGTCATTTTCAGAAGCCATGTTGCAGGGGGAGAATGAACGCAAATAGCAGCGGTGCGTTCGTCAAGGATGACCTGCCGGCTCGGCCTTGTCATCAGTCCCTTGCAACCCTCCCGATTCCGGCGCGGATGACATGGGGGAAGACGGAATGGCCGGAGGAGACTTCAAGTCTGAACGAAAGAGACACGGTTGATATCACCAAGGTTTGTCCATCCTGATGCAAACAGAAAGAAAAGAGAAAAAAACCTGCCGAACTCACACACCAACAGATTCAAGACAGACCGACGTGGGTATTCCTACAGAGTTATGCATGCAGTAACGCCCGAAGCAGTTGGACCAGAACCGGCAGGACAAGCTGATAAAAAATCTTTGTGGGTGCTTTGGTGCGCGCACAAGAGGTTGAGATGGATGCTGAGACCCACGGCCCTCGTAAGACGCGGCCCAATGACCGCCCTAGGTTTGCAGCGCGACCCATTCGGCCAACAACGCCAACAAAGGTCATGATTGTGGTGTGGGAAAAGCTTTGCCAGTTAGCACTAATGAGGGCCCCGCCGCAGTATAGGTACACGCCTCAAAATGAGGGTTAAGAAACTTGGAAAAGCCTTGTGGTGATGCTGGGTAACAGCCGTATCCGGAACTTTTTTCGTTGTCGTTTGTGGAAAAATAAAAATAAAACCAGAACAAAAACATCCTTCAAGGTGCAGCATCCGAAAGCCTTGTTGTCTTGTCCGGAACCTCGAGAGCCTGGGAAAATGGCGGTGTCTTAAGCTGACACGCGCTGAGTTTGACCTCAAGGAAGTCATTCTTCAGCTGAGCGTGGATGAGAACAGTTGCAGGGATGTGTGGGCGATCAGCACAGGGCTCGAAGCCCGACAATGGTTCTGGGGGGAAGGGGAGGGAAAGGGAGGGGGTGGATGCCGTATTTCACGGTGAACCGTCAAGGCGGCCAGCCAGGGCTTGGACGAGAACGGTGGTTGTCGTGACCTCACCGTTGCCTGGCCCTCCTCCATATCTGCAGCCCTATCGCCAACGATATGGGAGCTGTGGGCCACGAAAACGTGAGACAGTGTACAAGTAATTCTTGGGCAGCTGACTTGAAAGGCCAACTAGTAGCACCGGCCATTGTCATCCTTGTCAAAGCCAGTTGGTTCAAGAGATAAACTTGGCCCTAATGAAGCGTCTGAAATACTAATTGCATAAAGAAATCTCTCACAAGATGGCCCACCATGAAGCAAACGGCTCCCAAATAGCTGGAATCCGTTCCCATTTGCCAATTGTTTGCGAGCTTGTGCGGACGGTGTTGTGCAGGGCGCCACTCTTCGCTCCAGCCCCTACCAGCCCAGCCAGAATTTAAACCCAAGCCCTGTGGCTCAAGACCATTGGATGAGTTGCAAGGGGGAGGGGTGTCTCTTCTTTGTTTGCGTCCAAGGAGGAGCCAGGGGAGAGGGGTAGAGTGCAAGCAAGTGCAGGTGCTTTGGATCGCAACGAAATTCGAAACAAGATCCAAACCGCCCTTGGGTGGCGGGATGCACGGCTTGGCCACATGGCGAATGGACCCCTTTACAGATCTGAAATGCGTTTGCAGCTTCGTTTGCAGCAATATCATGTCATTTCATATCGAGGAATCGGAGCTGAAATCGAGAGCATATCACTTTCGTAAATCCGTTTGCCGGCTGTATCCCCCGGGCGACGGAGCAAGGTGCAGCAGCAGCAACAGGGAGAAGACGCAGAGCTGACCCGGTGCTTATTGGATTTGAGACAGGCAGGAAACGATCGACCGAGGCCGTACCCGTCGTCGACTGCATCGGGTGCTGGAGTGGTAATTGCAAAGAATGGCCGAGATAACATCCGGGAGGCGGCATCGTTCCAGTAGGTTTGGCGAGTCTCGATTCGCGTCTGGCCTACTCCAAAAGGCGGCGCGACGTGCAATGTGCAGGTATCTGACCGTCTCTTCTGGTAGCACTTAACGTATGCAGAAGGGGGAGGGAGGGGGTCAACGATGGTAGCAAACATACACGATTCCACGCACGCACGCATGCATTGCGTGAGACGTTGCGCGAGGGAAGCCAAGACATGCTCCAAGTTGCTTTTGTCATAGTCTTACAAAGGCAACACGCCTGGCCATATACCTTGTTAGGGCAGCATCCTTGGCAGCTTGTTTTTGGCATGGGGCATGGTTAGTGCTTAATATATGGCATCATCATCATGTACCCGACATAGGCATGTATATTAGAGTTGTGCAAACCACTTTCCATGTCTCTGATGCTCACCCACAACTACCTAAATCGACTTGTACAAAGACTTTGAACTGGGGTTATTCCCGTGCTTAATCTAGTAACTCTAATAAACGAGAGGCCCAAAGCGCGGGAGTGACTATTGCAAGTATTTGTTTGCAGGGTGGTATGAATCGTTTGCCAAGCTGCCCTTCGATGCATGCCAAGTCCCAAGCCAGCACCAACAGCCCAAGCATATGACTAAACTAGACGCATGAAGGTATGCAGAGAAATGAATCGAATATACAAACCTTTTCTGATACAAGTAGATGGAGATTCTGACTTGCAAGAATATGCTTATGCCAGTTCAACGTAACATTCAACTTGGCGTCGTGTACATGGCGGTACCTTTCTGACGTGCATATCGATCCCGCAAAACATTGTTAGGCCCCCCCCCTTGTCACTCCCTCCTCCGCCTTCATGCGCAGGCTTTCTTCCTGATTCCAAAAGTTGCTACGGAGTACCTGCTTGCCCTCTAATGATCCACTCGAAATAACTGGAAAAAGAAGAGGGATATTGTGGCCATTCAGAGGAGAACCTTGGAGCTCTAGGGCGAAGAGGTATTGTGGGCATCCATGGCACTAACATGTTAGTGACACACCCACCACCCCTCGGGCAACTGTCTGAGATGAAAGGCTCTGACTCTCTCTCAGCCCTTGGCCCACCAACGAACCAAGATATTTTATAAAGAAAGTACTCGCGTTAAGGACGATGGATTCCTTTGTTTCTCGGAGCGCCCATTAGAGCCCACCAGAGCCTTATGCCCAGAAGCAGAAGAGGCCATATTGCCTGTCCGTGGTGGAAATTGCCTTGGCCGGCTCCGGCCATGGATCATGTTCGGCCTCAGACCAAGACAGACAGACAGACAGACAGATAAACAGTGTGCAGGTTCTTATTGATTACCCTTGCATATGCGTCGCGTTCCCTGGAGCACCTATTTGTTGTGGAATTTGTTTACGCATGCAGTCATCTTGGCATGGAACGCAGCGACCGAGGGAGAGAAAAAACTAAAAAAAAATCTGGGGAGGGACATATTTGTATGTACATTCTTTCTCGTCGCAACGTTGAGGAAGAAGCAAAGTTAAACATTCATCCATCCATCCGTCCGTCCATCCATCCATGTAGGTACGGCAGACTCATCAGATGGTACCTACATTATCCGCGCTGGCATCGACGGATACCAGTTGGTGATGATGCGCCACCAACAACCCCCCAATGAAGAACCGGTGCGACGCATACACCTCACCAGGACGCAGCATCTTCACTTTAAGCCCCCCTTTTCCCAATTGTCACTTGTATCGTCAGAGCGCTCAGCCCGAGCTGTCTGCTTTCTTCTGCTGCCTTGGGGGCATACGTATTTACATAGTACAATCCCTTTTGTTCGTTTGCCAACGGGATCGCTAGGAAATGACATTTTGTTTGCTTGCATGTCACAAACACGTATAAGCCAGCGTAGCAAGTACCTCTCTATCCACTCCAAGGTAGGGAGGACGTCGGCATCAGCCTTGGCTATCAAAATTTACCTTTACCAGGCCCTGCATGTTACTTGTAGATACTTCCCGCTCCTGCTATGTAAAGTAGAGGGTATTCCTCCTCTCCCCTCCTCCCTCCATCCCCTCCCTCGTCCTGCTGCTTCCTCCTCCTCCCTTCCCCCACAGTGTGTTTCTTGTTCATCATTGATTGCTTTTCTCCCTGCAATTGCAAAAAGGATTTCAATACATCTTGTTGCCATTGCGTTGTCTGTGTCTTGCTCTTCTTCCTTATTTTTCACCTCTTCTCTCCTGATTTTTTTTTGCTTGTTTGTCGCTTTGCGCTCTTCTGTCTGGATTCATTACCTGATCCGATATATCGTCGCAAAGTAACATCGCTCTATCGACGTCACGTTTTTTGCTTGCTCCTCTTTGGCCTCGAGGCAAGGAACTTGACTGCGCTGCACTGCGCTGCACTGCACTGCACCAAAGCACAAACAAAGCACGCAGCACGTTGCACTTTGCTTGTCAGCAGTGTCTAGCCAGATCTCAATTAAGGAAAGGAAAGAAGGAGAAAAATAAAGCAGAAAAAAATATCCACCAGGGCTCTCGCCGCGGACACACAGGCCCCCCTCCCCTCAAACAACGCGCCATCATTCGTCGCCTCGAATACGTTTCCTTGCTTCTTCCTCCCTTGTGGGCTTGTTTCTGTGGGTGTTTCAGTATGCCCTTTGTGCCACACACCAAACTTATCCAACCAAACAGGACCCGAGATCGAGGGAAAAAAGATCGCCTTGTCGCGAACAGGCATCGCCCATCCAACCCACACGCCCACACGCCCCCCGGTCGATCCTGGTCGATAATTTGACCCTGCCCTCTCGCCTAGCTAATCCCCGCGCAACCCGGTCTAGGCTGTGCAGCGTCGCCGTGTCCAACGAGAGACGAGAGAGAGAGAGAGAGGGCCAGCACCAGCCAGCCCAGCCCAGCAGCTGCTTGACAAGGGAGAGAAAAAAAAAAGCTCGCCCGTTTCTGCCGCCGCTGTCCCGCGACAGATTCTTGATTCCCATTCACACAACTTTCTTCCTCTTTCATCCTTCTTCTTTTCGTCGTCACCTGCTACGGTTTTCCCTTGCGCGTGTTTCGGAATATTGGCAGAGAGAGTTACGGTTGTTTTTGCCGGCGCTTAAAAGTAAGTTGCTTTCATTCTTCTATTTTTCCTTTTTGTGACTTCTTCCTTGTCCGTGCTTTGGGGTCGTTGTGTGCGCGGTGTTGTGCGTGGGATGTTGGATCGGATTCAGTGCTACCCCTCGGCGACGATGACGAAATCGACGATATGAACAACGACGACGATGGAGTCCCTTTTGTGGTACTCACAAGATGTTTCCGGAGCGGCGCAATAACTCACTCGGACATGTTTTCTTTGTGTCGGCGCACGCAAGATGGGATTGCCATGCTGGTTTGCGCTATTGTCATCTTGTTCCAAGCCTCGCGCCTCTACCAACGACCAATATCATCAAAGGCGCATCTATAACGGCCCGCAGTCGCGCAATCAGCCTCCATGCCCAATATTCGAATGGCTAGGATGATAGTGGACATAATGCCCATGCTATTGCTGCCGATGGATACTTTCTCCCGTGCGATTAAATGGAGAAGAGCTTGCGACAGACCCTCCTCGTCCAATTCGATGCGAGCAAGGCGCGAACCTCTTCTAATACCATCAACTTTGCACATACATGCGAGAAGATGCTATTACTCAAGAATTGGACAACTTTCGAAGCTATCAGAACACCACGACTGCCGAGCTTGCTTGGCCAAGAAAAAATCCATACAAGTCCTCCCTCACGAACCACGTAACTTTTGCGTCAAAGCCATTGCCTTGTTGACAATGCAATCATTATCACCTATACTGTTGCAAATTTGTTAGAGACGCATGGCTTCTTGATTGGCTTTCGCATTGCTTTGTTGGGTCGTCTAAGCTCAGATTTCGACTTCGCACCGGGTCCTTCCCCGCACTGCAAAATCAGAGCTTGGAGATTGCGGAGCCCCATATAGCTCGATGCGGCGATCTGGCGTTTCTCCAATATTTTGCGCAGTGTGAGACTTTGAGAATGCTCTCCAGCAACCATGGCGGTATTGCTCCCTCTCCCTCTCACTGTTCTGCCAATGACTTCTACATGAAGCTATTGGCTGTGCAAAATATGACCGGGGGTTTATCGCGGATATGTCTCAGCACCTCTTCGCTTTTTTGGGGAAAAGGTTGTTGGTGACGTTTTCTGCATCAGTACTCATCGTTTGGGATGCACAACGTGGAGGATATATGGAGAGATCTGATATTGTGGTCCTACTTTGGGCCGAATCCTCAGGATATTGTTGAATTGTGCATACTGTCTTGCAAGTTGTGTAGAGAGGATGTTGGGCGGTTTATGCTGCATGACATGGCCCAAGCTGGGACTTGAACTAGTGTTCAAATATAGTCGTGTAGTAGTCGTCTGGGAGTGTAGCTGAAAGGGGATACTGCATATTTAATTAGCCCTTGGCCCCTATGATACTAACAGATGGCAAAAGGTTCTAGTGATTTCGAGAGCGTTTCAACCGTTTTACCACTTTCCTTTGGGATTTTCGGTAGAACTTACGTTCGGTCCACGATATCAGCTTGGTACCAGTTAAGACTCCGGCTTCACAGTCATTATCAGGACACTGTTTCCGTCAAACGTTGCATTTCCTCGTCTTGAAATATCCCTCTAAGCATTCCTTGCTTCTTTCAACGCGGCGTGACGGAGTCTTGAGACATTTTTGTCTGTTCAAATACTTTTCGGAGTCTCGGCATTAGGTCTGGATACCAGCCTTTTTCGATTCGTTCCCAATTCCTGTTTTGGTTCAGCGAATACGTGTCTGTTTTTTTGGAAGTAGGGCTGGCCTGAAGGTGTGTGCAAATAGGATCTATCACATCGTCTTGCCCAAACTAACCGTTCGACTTTGTAGATCTCAACGGTGATAATACCCAGATCTTCTCTCACTTGGCTCTCCATCCAAAGGTAGGACGGAATTTGCTTCCTCTTGCCAACAAGCGAGGTAGTATTCTGCAAAGCACCAAATTAGTAACAACAAGACTAGATCTGAGACGGACGTGATAACGACTTTGCACTCACGATTTCTATATTATCTTCGGTTTCTTTATCGGTGAGTTGCTCAGAATGGTATCGGTATTCCTTGAGGCGTTGCTAAACTGTTTGCTAGTCCTTGAGAATTCGTCTTCGTCCAGGAACGAAGTCATCCAATTTTGTGTATTTTGCTCTTGCTACACATTTCGATTTAGTTTCCTAACGACCTTCGTTAACTGGTACGTTTGAATGCAGTGGAGCGAGTTGTATTTGCATTTTTTGTTGTGGCACAATAAGTGTTGCGAGAACCTAGATGACAGGCTTTCGTTTCAGTTGCTTTGCACTGCATTGCCGATAGCGGTCAGCCAAGTGGCCAAAGCTGCACAAGTGGTAGACCAGTCACAAAGTCTTCTCCCTTCTTCTATCTTCCATCTTCTCCTCCTCACATCGGTTCTTGGATCATTTCGCTCCAACAACCTCCCCTTTCAAGTTCATCCTAGACATCCTTGGTTTCCTTTTTCTTCTTTCATTTGTGCATCATCAACGTTATCATTGCTTCAGATTACAAGTTGCCTGTTTCTTTTTTCTTTCTTTTTTCGAATTTGATTGCCATTGCATTTTGAACATGTCTGGTACGATCTAGTTTGCTGCTCCCTTTGGACCCCCCTTTTCTCCATTAGCTTCACTATTTCCTTGATCATTTTTATCACAATTTGACACGAAATCCATCACGACAATACGCTAACAAGAATCTATAGACGAGTATGGATCTTAACCCTTCTTTCACTGCTGTTCCGGCTAACGGTGGCCCTGCCGCTAGCCAAATGGCTTTCCAGAACGGAACTCCTCCGGCCAGCGACATGTCTGCTGTTGCCCCTCCTTCTGGCACTGCTCAGGATCAGGCAAAGACTACTCTCTGGTGGGTTTTGTCGTCAAGATTATAAGTTGTGGAAGAACACGTGGCTGATTCAGAATATACAGGATGGGAGAGCTTGAGCCTTGGATGGATGAAAACTTCATCAAGGGTGTTTTTCTTTCTTCTGCCGGCGAGACCGTCAACGTCAAGGTGATTCGAGACAAAAATTCTGGGTGAGTTAAAACCTTGACGTCTAACTTTGCCACGGTCTGAACCATGGTCTGAACCTTGATCTGTTTTGATGCCCATGGCAACGGATTTGAGGGGTGGCTATGGCTATGACTTGACTATATTACTGGGCTGCTACATTATTAGCATAGCATCCGATCTGAGGCTAACCTGGCATGCTGTCCAATAGTAACGCCGGCTACTGCTTTGTCGAATTCGCTACTCCTGATGCCGCGACCAAAGCTCTGGGCTTGAACGGAAACCCCGTTCCAAACAGTTCTCGCCAGTTCAAGCTCAACTGGGCTTCTGGCGGTGGTTTGGTTGATCGTCGGTAAGTTTTTTAGACTTTACTCTGCTGCAAGTTGCCCTCTGTTGTGAAAGTCACTGGTACCCCGCTTGGGGGTCCCTACCTCCCTCGCTCTACTTTTCTTTCCGGTTGTTGCCACCAGGCTTCCACAACAAACACACACGTACACACAACACAACCCAACACAACACTACACTACACTACACTACACACAGCACACAATAAAACAACACGTGCTGTACATTTTGACTTCTTCATTCTCCCACAAACACAATTTTTAACGCGTGCTCGTTCTGCCTGTCGTTTCCTATCGTTTCCTCTCTTCTTCATTTTCTTCCTCCTCTCTCTCTCTCTCTCTCTCTCGTCTTCTCCCGATCAATCTCGCTATTCTACTCCTACCTTGTTTTTTGTGCAATCGATTCTAATGACGACCACTCCTACTACTAGCGACGACCGCGGTCCCGAGTACAGCATCTTTGTTGGCGATCTCGGCCCTGAAGTCAACGAGTATGTTCTCGTTTCGCTCTTCCAAGCGCGCTTCCCATCTTGCAAGTCAGCCAAGATCATGACCGACGCCATGTCTGGTCAGAGCCGCGGCTATGGCTTTGTTCGCTTCTCGGACGAAAATGATCAACAACGCGCGCTAGTTGAGATGCAGGGAGTCTACTGCGGCAATCGTCCTATGAGGATTTCGACCGCCACTCCTAAGAATCGGTACGTTCGATCCTATCCTATCCATACTGTCCCTACAGCTCACTAACTTCCATCTCCTAGTGGTAACCACGGTTTTGGACACGGACAACAGGGTGGACCGATGATGGGTGGTGGTGGTGGAATGCCCCCGCATCAGATGTGGGGAGGTGGTGGCATGCAGCAGCAGCAGCAGCAGCCGCAGCAGGGCTTCCCCTACGGTGGAGGCGGCGGCGGAGGTGGTGGTGGAGGTGGTGGTGGTGGCGGCGGTGGTGGTGGTGCTTTCAACCCGGCTACCCAGATGAACCAGTTCACCGATCCCAACAACACCACCGTCTTCGTTGGTGGTCTGTCCGGATACGTCACTGAGGATGAGCTGCGCTCCTTCTTCCAGGGCTTTGGAGAGATCACCTATGTCAAGATCCCCCTGGCAAGGGCTGCGGCTTTGTCCAGTTTGTCCACCGCCACGCAGCTGAGATGGCCATCAACCAGATGCAGGGCTACCCCATCGGTAACTCCCGTGTCCGCCTGAGCTGGGGACGATCCCAGAACAACTCGGGTGTTGGTACGCCCTACCGTCCAGCACCCCCTCCACCTCACTACATGGGCATGCCTGGTCATGGTCCTGGTCCTGCCCCATACGGTGGTCCTCACCACTTTGGTGGACCGGCTCCCGGTCCCCAGGGCCCTCCTGGACCCCCGGACCAGCTGTCCCTCCTCAGGTATGGACTTAGTTGTGCTATGAAAAGCGTAGATTTTAGGGGGCATAGAAGCTGACCAATACCTTAACAGTAAGTTCTGATAAGGTGCTGGGCTTCTTGACGGCAGCTCTAGACGGCCTGCCACAGAAATAGGACAATATTTGTCAACTCTCATTTGATGCTCTCCTTTTTCTTTCGAGGCAGCCGATATGGATGATAGGTTGGCCTGGGGCAATATCGGGGCGTTGGACTGATTTCCGTCGTTCGGCACGTCGTCTTTTGTCTTTTTCGAGTTTGCGACACTTCATTGCTTTGCGCCATGACACGACACCACGCACCATATTTTCTTGACTCTCGAATCACGACTGGCGTTGGAGATTTTAGTCTTCTGGTGGATTGTCATCAGTCAAATTTATTCGGTTGATATCGTGTCTTGCTTGTGTTTGATGTTGTGTGTTTTTATATCATGAGCATGTGATTATTTGTATTGCCCTTTATACATGTCTGTAACCTTGCAATACCCTCAAGGACCGAGCATGTAGGCTGTCATGATTGTATCACTATATGTAAAACATGATGGGGGATGGCGGATGCAATGTATTTACTGGATCTCAGGTTTACAGTTTTGGCGTGTTGAGCAACGTCTATCTGCCTACTATTGTGTTTGTTTGTGCTTGTTTACTTGTACGAAATGTAAATTAGAAAAGTTTGTCACAACGTCCATAGACTTAACATGCAAGAGAGTTATTGGGAGGCCACAAGGATTTGCTGTAGAATATAGAGACGGGAATGCTTCTTCTTTAGTGCGGCTTGTGGTGTCAATACAGAAGTGGAGGGTTTGTAGACCTAAGAATAGGTATAAGCGAATAACTAAATGCCACAATTTGTTATTGGATCAGTGCAAGATGTGAATTTCCGAGGCGAGAGCTTATAATCACTATGTGTTGACTTGTTGTGGAGCTTGGAGGTTGCAAATGGATAAGGTGTGGGGCTCGGATTCTTGACACTATCCGTTTGGCAACAAACTGAGAGCGCACGAGAGAGTCTGGGGGGACCCGAAAATTAAAGGTCTACGTTTAAGGTGTGATATCTTTCAAGGGGGTTTGGAAGAATGCGAGGTTGGTGGTATTGCCTTTTGATCCGGCATTAAGCATCTTGGCGGCGGATAAAAGGGTTTGTTTGTTGGTTGTTGCTCGGCGAGGAGTCATAGCCTGGGGTGCAAGGGTTGTGGGGGGTATGGTTTGACGACGTGCTGGCTATCTATGGAGTTCTGCCCCCTTCGTGAGATGGTAAACTACTAAATCACACTCTCTAGCTCAATAAAGAAGAAGAAGAAGAAGAAGAAGATGTTCTCCCGTCTACGTGTCGAGCAAGTTACCGAAGAGGACATGCCTCTATGCATGGACATTGTCCTTGCTTCATTCTCCGGCGTGCCTATCCAAGATATTACAGCTGGACCGAATACGCCCCAGAAACCAGCACCCCAACGCACAGCGACGACATCCCTGCAGCTTCCGAGGGCACGTTGAAAGTTTTCCCTTCTTGTTTACACGGGTATTAAGTGCGTTTACACGGACCCCTCGCAAGGGAGGAGGAGAAGATTGTTGGGTTTTGCGGAGTTGGTTTATTTGGGATCGGGAGAGGGGAAGAGGAGGAGCGTATGTGGGAAAATTACGTGCTTCGATTGGAGTGGGTTAAGAGGGAGGAGGATAGGGAGTACTTGTTCTGTCGTTTTATACGATCGATGTCTGATGTGCGGAGGAGGTTGATGAAGGGGGGGGGGCATTTGGTCTGCTGATGTACATGTGTGTAGATCTAGAGTATAGAAGAATTGGAACGGGAAGGGAGTGCGTGAAGTGGGGATGAAGAGATGTGCTGAGTTGGGCTTGCTGGCGTATCTAGAGGCGAGCGAGGAGGGGATGGGGATTGTATAAGGGGTTGGGGTGGGAGGTGCTTGAGGAGGTGGAGGAGGGGGAGTGAAGTTTCCGGCGGTGATTTGGTGGCCTCCCAAATGCTGAAAGTAATATGAGATCTTTAGGTTCGCAAAGGAGTTATAGATTGTAAAAGATCCTATTTTTTTATGATGACTTCAAAGCCTAAGTAGGGTATTTGTGTTTATCATCTATCTAACACAAACTAAAAGATTGCCAATGCATTTGGTGGTGATCCAATAAGTCCGGGGTGGTTTAGCGGCGCAGACGTTAGGAAGAAAGAGTACCGCCCCTTTTCCTTGCAATATCTCGATAGCTTAGCGAAGTCCCAGAGTTCTCCGATTGGCATTCCAATCATGGCTAATAAGTGAGGATGAATATCTGGAGAGAAAGATGGGTTGTTAGAAATAAATCTAGAGACGAGGGAAAGAGAGGGAGAGAGAGAGAGAGAGAGAGAGAGAGGAAGAGAGGAGAATAGAGAAAGAGAAAAAATGGCTTAGGAAATAAGTTGGGACACTTACACATATCCTTTGGAGCCCCCGGCGTGCCATCATCCTTCAACGGCGGGAAAGCCTCAAACGCAATCGAGTCCCCCGCCACCGCGGCGAGCCTCTTGTTCCAGAACCACCTCACCGTCTCCTCCACACCGTGCACGCCGGCGAACTCGCCCGAGTTCTTGCCCAGCAGCGAAGGGTTCTTGGATACCGCCTCGAGGACCTCTGTCGCGCCCGTGCGGACGAGGAGGACGTCGCCGGGCCTGATGTCGACGTTTTGGTGGGAGGCGACGGATTCAATGTCCTGGACGGTGATGCGGTGGGCCTGGAAGGGGTGGTAGTGGATGCCCTTTTGGTCTGCGTATTCCTTGAAGTCGATGAGCACCCCCTGGCGGCGATGCATCCCTTGTCGTGCCAGTGGTCAATCGTCGGCATCTGGTTCTCCTCAGTGGACTCCACCGCAAAGGCCTCCGCCTCCGGCTTGACGCCGTTGTAGGTGAGCCCCGTGGGCTGATGGAGGAAGTGGCAGAGGGAATCCCACTGGCTGCTGGACTGGGTGTTGAAGTCGATCTCGTCGTCCCATGCTAGGCTTCTGGTGGCCGGGGGCCGTGGGCGGAGAGGTCGATGATTTTGTGCTTGGGCGGGCTGCGAAAGGAGAGAGGGAGTTTGGAGAGGGCGTTGATGGGCCAGCTGTTTTTTGGGAGTTTGTAAGTGATGTGTGTTTGTGTTTGTGTATGTGAGCGTTTATGAGTAGGAGAGTAAGTGAGTGAGCGGTTGAATGCGTGGGAGAACGAGTGAGTGAGTGAGTGGTTGAAGGATCAAGGCAGGGGTCAAAGAGGGCCTCACTTCAGAGAGATGGAGATGCCATCTTTTACTTCCTTGGCCGCAGCCTGAACAATCTCAGGCGTCAAGAAATTGAGCGTGCCAAACTTGTCCTTTACCCCATCTTGGTCAAAGATGCCCCAGGTACAGCTCTGAGGAAAATCCTGGACCTTGGGGAGGTCGTCAAAGTCGGGAACAGAGGCTGGATCGACGGGCATGGTTGGTTTGCTGTGTTGGCTGTGCTATGTCCCCTTATCTTACTTTTGGTATAGGTAGGTATGAGTGGTACTGAATCAGATCTAATGGGATGGTTAGCCATAATACGTTCTATATGAACAAATTGGATGAGTGTATACAACCCTTGTAGTCCTCATCTAAGCTTGTTCTCGCCCCTCTCTCCGTATTACCATTTCGTCCAACTAGAGGTCTCATTGCCGAGGGTCATTATCTTGCTCCAAGTATTCATTCCCCCCAATGATGCACAGACCAAAAAAAAAGTCCATGTAAAGTCCGTGAGCCTCGGCCCGCTCCTTGCCAGGAAAAAGCTTTGTCCCAAAGTGCACTCTCACTCGTCCTACCCTCTAAGGCATAGGGTAGGTAAGTTGTGCTGATGGTTTGATGCGGTCTGCGGGGGAATGCCCGGGACCCGTGGACGACGGGATGCGGGGTGACCAATTATTCCGAATGCCTTCCAAGGAGGGCCTTTCAACGGTTCCACGGCAGCCTCTGTTATTCTTGGCGAATTCTTATTCGGTTTTTCTTTTCCAAGTTCTTTCCTTGACTGTCAAATCCTTCTCCTTCTAGGCCACGGCATGTTTACCAGACATGCATGAGTGGTCTGACTCCAAAAAGTCAAAAGTGGAAACATCCAGGGCTGTTTTATTTATATCTGACAGAAAGGCGGGGCAAAGGGGGGCAGAGGGGACATATGGGATACGCATTACCTCAGGATTATGTGTTTGCCTGAATTCTGCTGCTCCACCGGACAGGACATGGAGATAACGAGTACGAGTAAAGATGGTGCATAATATAGAGAGGTCTTGGATAACGCTGGGAGGAGAGGGCGAAGAAGGATACTTGTATGGTTCTTTAATGGAGCTATATGTGCATCCTTAATATTACAATGCATAGTGCTTGATAATATGGGCTTGATAAATTGTCCGACTAATGCTCGACGAATATGTGAAGAACAACTATATGCTACTTGCTTGTACGTTGTGTACCACTATTGTCTCTTACTCAAAGTTGATGCCCTCACTGCTGCGAGAGATTCTTTACTCTAGGGTACGTACTTGTGAGTCAAAAGTTCTTAAGCTTATATGTATGCCTATCAACGTGCCAACTCTGATTGGTTCATTCCAATTGGGGGAAGAAAAATAAGCTGCGGCATCTCCCTCAGTCGGCCGAGTTATGCCAAAAGTCTTGAAAGGTTGCTTGGCATTGAGCTCACATACATAAAGAGACACTCGGGTCCTCGGACAGTTACTATAACCCTACGTGCAGATGATGCAGCACAGGCACACACAACCCTAGAAGGGGGTCATTGCAGTTCGCTGTAGCCTGAGACATTGATGGGTTTGTCGAACCAACCCAACTCCCCATTGACCAATGGGAAGCAGCTAAAATTTCCCGACTGGCTCAACCGACTTTGTGACTCGCGTAAATGTCATACAAAGATCAAAGCGTAGAGACGTTGCGGGGGAAGGGTCCCGCTGGCTATTAATGTTTCCACCTTCTTTCAAATCCTGAATCATGGCCTTACATGACTGATCATATGTAAACATCGTATTCGTATATCTAACATGCCATCGCTTCGGGACCGGGGGAACATATGCTGATTTGCTAAAAAGTCGATCAACCACACGGAGCACGGTAGTCCTAGAATGGACCGGTATGCAACCTTGGTGAGACCGCCTCTTCACCTGCAAGCAAATGCCTGCCGCGGAATTATGTGTTATCTGCGCTATCGTATGCAACATCAATCAACCGGCAGAAAACAGTTCGATTGGGGTATAAAGCGTCCATCATAGCGCGTCATCTCATGCTGTTTTGCCTTTGTATACACTCAACTATTTATTCCCCAAACAGCCCTCTTTCCATCCTTCCTCAGTCATTACCTCCCATCTCTTTTCAGCATGGTATCAATCGACGACGTAGAAAAGGGATCTGCCCAGCCTGCCCCTCAACAACAGCCCGCCATTAATGCCGTGGCGGAGACGTACGAGCATGAAAAAAACAAACGGCTACGCGAAGATGGAATAGCTCAATACATTGAGCTTGAGAATGCCGATAGTCGACTTAGCTCCCTCGCCGGCGATCCTTGGGTCGACCACGATGCGCTCAACGCTCTGGAGCCGAACCTGAAAGACGGCGACGATGTCAAAGTTCTCATTCTCGGAGCTGGCCTGGGCGGGATCGTATCCTCCGTTCGTCTCATCGAGGCGGGGTTCAAGCCCGAGGATATTCGCATGGTCGATGTCGCGGGTGGTTTCGGAGGCACCTGGTACTGGAATCGTTACCCCGGGCTCATGTGCGACAACGAGAGCCTCATGTACTTGCCTTTGTTGGAGGAAACCGGCTACATGCCCAAGCATCGTTTCTCGTACGGAAACGAGATCCGGGATTATGCCAACCTGATTACCGAGAAATGGGGCGTCGCCGGTCAGGGTGTCTTCCGTACTACGGTTCATTCTCTGGAGTGGGATGAGGCCCCGCGTCGCTGGCTGGTGAGGATGACACAGGACCGTGGACCAAAAGAGTCACCTGTCGAATTCACGGCCAAAGCTCAGTTTCTGATCATGGCAAACGGCATCTTCAGCCACCCCAAGGCCCCCAAGATTCCCGGCATTGAAGATTTTGCAGGCGACATGGTGCACACCAGTCGCTGGGACTATGACCTGACGGGGGGCTCGCAAGCCGAACCGGAACTGTCGAAGCTCAAGGGTAGAAAGGTTGCCATCATTGGAACGGGAGCCACTTCTGTGCAGCTTATTCCCGAATTAGCCAAATGGGCTGACCATCTCTACGTCTTCCAGAGGACGCCGTCGTCCATCGATGTGCGTGGACAGCGCCCTACCGACCCCGAAGAGTTTAACCAAATGGCTTCAAAGAAGGGGTGGTGGAAAGATTACAATGTCAAGTGGCAGAAGTACTTTACCGGGTATCCTGACGCAGAAAAGGTGACGGACGATGGCTGGAGCGACATCAAGGGATACAGACATCTCGTCGGCGGGCCCCATACGCCGTACACTATGGAGGAGATTCCAGCATTGGTCGACAGAGTCCTGAAGCAGGATTTGCCAAGGATGGATAGTCTTCGAGACCGTGTCGACGCCATCGTCAAAGACAAGAAAACGGCCGACGCGCTGAAGCCCTGGTACCCCTCGTGGTGCAAACGGCCCTGCTTCCACGACGATTACCTCGACGCGTTCAACCTACCCAACGTCACGCTCGTAGACACGGACGGAAAAGGCGTAGAGAGGATGACCCGCAACGCCCTGATCGTCGACGGAGAGGAGTACGACGTGGACTTTTTGGTTTTGGGTACCGGCTTCAGACCTCTGGGGGGAACTTTGGAGACCCGACCAGGAGATCGGGCATCACGATCAAGGGCCGAGGGGTAACCATTAGTGAGAAATGGGAAGCCAAGGGGTTTACCACGCTCCACAGCTACTGCACCAGCTCCTTTCCCAATCTTTTCCTCATAGGCGCCCAGCAGGGCGGTGTCACGTCCAACTTCCTCTACACCGTGGACCATGTGGCGAGGCATCTCTCCTACGTCCTGTCCGAGACGGTCAGGCGCGCCGAGAGCCCGTCCACGGCGACGGTGGAGACCACGGTCGAGGACGAGGAAGCCTGGGCGGTGGAGGTCAGCAAGGGCGCCGGGTTCATGGCCCTGCACGGCGTCTGCGGGCCGAGCTATATGAACGCTGAGGGGACCAAGATGGCGCCCGAGCAGAGGGCCAAGGCGCTCCGTGGGATTCCGTATCCGCAGGGGCTTGTGGCGTTTGAGGAGCTTCTGAGCAGGTGGAGGGAGGAGGGGAGCATGAAGGGTCTTGTCGTCAGTTCGTGATCGGGTGAATTAGTACCAACTGCTTGCTAGAGACGGGATGAAGAGTTAACAAAATGAGTGGGTTTATGTCGAGTCGCTCTGTGCGAGGTGGTGGACAAGGGGAGGAGGGAGGAGGGGGGCGCTGCTTCAAACTGCCATTCAGCTTGCATCAGACAAACAGAAATGTGGAGTTCAAAATGTTTGGAACGTTGTTCACTTATTAAGCGTACTGCAATGGACCGACGGGAATAAGAAGCGAATAGTCAAATTATTGTTAATAGAATGTACAATATTTCTCCGAGCATATTTGTACCTCAGCTCATTAAAGCTATAGCATCCCTTCATACCTTACATGCCGTTTGCCATGCTTTCTGTCGCCAGTCCTCCCCCTCTCAACCAACATTCCATCTGACTATACTCGGCGTTTGTCGCAAAAAGGGGGATTATCTACATAATTACCGGTTCCCGTGTGTCATTCAACCCCGCCAAAGACACAAGAAACTGTCCACAGCAGGTTTCACCAGAGGTAGTCGGGTTCGTTGGGGAATAGTGGGCTTGATTCTGGTCGTCCTTAGACTTACTCAAGCGGCCCATCCTCTTTTGGGCAGTCTTCGGGAGGGATACAAACCCCATCGTACTAGACTAGGTTAGTCTTCATCTGCCATAGTTTGCTCGGAATTTGCGGACTTACATCAAGAACGAGAGGAGATATACAGAAGCATCCTGAGATGCAGAAATCCGGAACCGCGAGACCATCTTGGCCGAGGCAAGTGTGCTTACTTGTAGGTACACATGCATACCATTGTTCATTCTGTTATGAGAGAACATGCGTCGGCTTTCGTGATGCGTTGGACTATATCTTGCGGCAGACTTACCTCTGGGCATTCAAACCCATCATGGACTTTTACTGGATCAAGTGCAAGTCCTAATGAGGTCCAAGTGCAGTAGAGCAATACCACGGCCGCTGAGAGTCTCATGATGGATACGGGCGGTTTTGATGACGATGATGATTCAGTTGATAGTCTGAAAGGTTGGTCAAAAAATGTACTTGCTTTCTTCTATCGGGTCGGGCAACGTTGGGGGGAATTTCCGCCTTTAAGTGGTTTCATAGACCGTTAGCCGATCTTGGTAAGAGATCTGCGACACAACAAAAGGAGGGGGTTTGTGAGACACTCATTTTATGCGATGCGGTGCAGGTTATATTTGCTGTGGCTTCGACTGCAAGTACAAGTAGGAATTTGAATAATCGTGCCGTGGTTTTGTTGATCTGCTCCATCCATGTCTTAAATACGTAGATTAATATACCTGTCAGGCATTCATCTTGAATAGAGCTACATAACTAGAAATAAAAATAAAAATAAAAAACAATAAAAATATATTTTATTCAATATCTCAAGCTACTGAGTTAGATAGCAGAGGCACAGCGATTAAGCCTCACATTGGGCTTTCCTCATCTGGGCAAGTACTTTTAGGAATGCAAATACCGCCCTTCTGTATGTGACGTTAGTAGCTGCATTATGTCGTAGATGTTTGCGTTCTTACGTAATTTCTAATGTATCCGCTCTTGCAAAAGCATCCCTCCATGCATCTAATCCTCAACTCTGGGGAGGGGTCGTCACAAGTCGGTTGAATGCTGGGTCCGCAGTATGTATACTCCTCATCAATCTATACAGCATAATAAACGAGGTTAGCTTTGTTGATGCCCCACTTATTGCGAGATCGACCTACGTGACACATATCACTCTCCATTGCCGCATTTACTGCATCAGTTGGAAGTCCAGCTGAGATCCAAGTGCAGTAAAGCAGAATCACGGCCGCTGACAATCTCATGATGTATGTGAGAAGTTTTGATGATGATGATTCGGTTGACGGTCCGAAAGGATGGATGGAAATGGAACGGCTTGATAAGAAAACGAGGCAGACAATAGTAGAAAGGTTTCCTACTTTAATAGTTCTCAATGGCCCGTCGGCTGTCCAACTTTGTTACCTTTGCCACAGGTCTGAAGTCAAGTTTCTTTTTCAGAGAACAGAGTCTCAGTTCTCAACTGAAACATGACATCACCCTTCGACGGCAATGTCGGATTAAACAGGTATGCAGACTGGCCACGGCAAGACACCTGCAACGCCACGAAAAGGGATCGAGTACAGGGTTCCGTGAGACACCTTCTTTTATGTGACGCAGCGCGGTTCCATTCACTCTGGTTTCAAGTAGAAATGGGGGCAATGATCGATTGTGTCTGCTCATCTGCTCTGTGCCCTTGCATGAGCAATATCACTGATTACGTGAATAATAGATCTAAACACTGGAACTGTATGGAGTGTGATGGCGTTGGAAAGTAAGAGAGTGAGTGCAAATATATGTCTGTTGAGAGTAGATAGATATATACCCGTCGAGAACTCCTCTTAGATAGAGCCTGATCACTAAAACAGACAAGTCCCACAAACATTTCATCCAACATCCAAGGCTGTCGAGATGGAGAGCGGATCCTCTTTCGACTTCCAAGTCGCTGAGTCTAGCTAGTCGCTTTTCTATTGGCAGTCCCCTGGTAGGACACAGTTACCATCCTGTGGGTTGAGGGTTAGTAGCTCTCATGCTCGCTCGATATCTGCGCACCTGCCTTGCTCCTCACGTAACCATGGAAACAAGCACATCCAGGTTTGCATGATGCCAAATGGTAGATACGCCTGTGTATATGTTCGCAAGTTTGGTTGGGTGACAAGCAATCCGTATATTCCTCATTCATCTAGGTGACGAAATAGACAAAGTCAGATTTGCTTATGCTTTCAATCATCTTTCGGCTGACGTCCAAACGGGTCACACATAGAATCTCCGATCGACTTCTTTGCCGCATTAGTTGGAACTCCAACTGAGGTCCAGGTGCAGCAGAGTAGTATTACGGCAGTTGAAAGCCTCATGGCGAGTACGAGTGATTCTGATATTGATTGAGCTTCTGGTCCGAGAGATTGGCTGCGACTTGAATAATTCGAAAACTGGTTGGCGGATTGTTGGAGGAGAAGTGGGAATTGCCTCGCTTTACTACTTGGATTGAAGCGTTATTCTTTTTTGGCTAGGCTCTACGGGGAATACGCTATTTGCTTGTACAACAACAAGAATGGCATGTACATGGTTTGTAAGACACATCTTTCAGCCATATGGCAACAGCTTCAAAGGGCAATGAGGGCAGCGATCAAGTGTATGTGCGTGTGTGTGCTCACCGAGTTGTAAGGGTAGGGTGACGTGGTTTAATGATGTACTTGTACATCCCCGGTAAGCAAAGACCAGAGGCGGGAGCTGTGTAGAGGACAACATTCCAAAAAGTAATTATAAGACAGCTTGGCAACAACACCAAGACTAACTCATTCGGTCAACATGGCATTCCGTTTTGCCCCTATGCCCACGGCTGAATGATGCATCAAGGGCCACATCTTCAGGAGACGGGGGCTGGGTGGATGATCGCTATGGCATCGCCTTGTCGAGTGTTTGGACTCGGGGATGCAAAGGTTTATCTCCTGGTCGAGAGGCTTGGAAGACCTTCATATCGCCAACAGTCACCATATCTACCTCCTGGATCCCTTCGTGCAGCTACATCCTCCAGCCCCCTCACAGCCTTTGTGGGTACCTGGGTCTCTGGCAATTCAGCTAATCAAGTCCCTTTCTGATTTAACGTGTAAGATTGTAGAGTTGATACAAGAGCACTTGGAGAAAGGTAAAGCTGGGCGAAGATTTTAGCAATAAAAGATTCTACTAATAATGTAATCTATTCTAGATCAAGCGCGATGTTGGTCAAGAGGATACGGAGTTTCACACGGCCTGTGCTCTATCGACACGCAGAGGGTATACGACCCATTCTGATTCATAGCAAAGCAGTTTGTACTCGCCTTTCTTCAGGCTAACTTGCTGCTCAGACTCAAGATGATGAGGCAATTAGCGGTCCGAATGGCTCACATCGGCATGATTTGATGGGAAAGGCAACTTGACCATGTTGAAGGGGGGGGGTCTTTAACAAACCGGATAAACCGACTGAGCGGAACACCAACGCGCTGATTCCATCGGTCCGGGGTGCAGAGATTGACATCAATGTCTCAGATGAGAAAATTCTACGGCCCTATCAGTCCGTACGCTTGAGCATCAACGTTGCAATCTAGGACATGAGATAAGGGAGACAAACTTATCGGGGGGTCGATTTGCTGACCGATTTATGGACTTGTCTCATGAGGGGACACGGCTCGGGGAGTTTGGCTGATAATTCAGGGGTGGGTCTTGGTATCAGAAAGCAACTTTTACGGTGACCCAACTGACACAACTTGGCAATTGTCTCATAAAACCCTCCTCGGTTCATTTTTTGCGCCGCTGTAGAATTCGAGCCTGATAAGCGCAATATCTTTCTTATCTACACATGCGTCTTGAAGCAGTGTCGTCTTCGAGTTGAGACACGCTGAAGAATTTTGTTTTCGTTTAAATACACTCCCGGGCGCTTGCTTTCCTGCTTCCATGTCAGGGCATGTGAAGAGGCCCCCTTTTATCCAAGCATCGTATCTTGACCTGGTGAGACAATGTCTCATTTCGGACATGGACCCACGGGTTCTCGATCAACGGCATTCACCACGAGCTGAAAGAATGCTGGTCAGAATTCTCGAGGTGATGTAGTCAAGACTGGTCAGTTTCAGTTCACGTAATACGAATGGAACATTTTAGGGGTGGGAAGGGATAAATACTTGGCGAGTCTCACTCATGTGAGGGACTTGCGACAGATCTTTCTCATCAGTAATTTCTGTGCCTTGTTTTATTTTTTAAAAATTCTTTTTACAACCATGGTGACTGTACTTCCTACCAGTCTCCAGGCGGCGCTGGACTTTTCGGCCACTGGTGCGGAATGCACTGTGCGGCTT
Source organism: Cladobotryum mycophilum (assembly GCA_036429605.1). NCBI lineage: Eukaryota > Fungi > Ascomycota > Sordariomycetes > Hypocreales > Hypocreaceae > Cladobotryum > Cladobotryum mycophilum. The sequence goes on from JAVFKD010000015.1 coordinate 156,885, forward strand.
ACCCCTGACATAGCTTTTGGAGCTGGTAAGTGTTTTTGTCTCTGAACTGCTTGCTCATGATCGTCGACGATGGCTAACATAAACGTTGGTAGTGAGCTGTGGGGGTTATACAGCCTCCGTGATGGCCAAGTATGCCGTTCTCTACGCCTCCCAGCAGCCAAAGATATGTACGCAGACGGACATTCGCTCAGCAGTGGCTCAATTCTATCGTCCTATCTTTCCCCAAAGTTCGACCACCATGAAGCTCCGTGAAGTGAGTATAGGAAAGGGGTGGTCAACGTTGCGCGTCGAGCTGTCCCAAGGTGGCAAGGTTGCTGCCTCGGTGGATGTAATGTGCGTGAATGTCCATGATTAATTTTGATGCGAACCACGTTCATGTTCTCTAACTATCACTAGCGTCTCGAATTTCTCCTTGCCAAGCCTGAGCCTTGAAACGAAATGGCAGCTGTCACCACCACCACATCCGGTGGACTTGTCCAAGTTGGAATCGGACAGTGACCCTGATTGGGTTTCTTATCAGACAGCATTTTATCCAGATGGGTTTCGGCGCTCTGATTCCTATGTTAAATCATTTATCCCCAAGACTTGGCCTTCGGATATTACACATGTTGAGCAATGGGTTGTGCCTGGCTGGGACTGCCTCCCCCTGGGATCATGCGCTGCCGAAAAGGAAGAGGACAAAGCCCGTTGGACAAACGAAATGATTCAGTTTGTCCTGGACTGTAGCCTGCCTGTTGAACAGAACTACTACCCGCTCAAGCCTGGCCAGCACCCGCCCATGGGAAGCGTGGCCAGCACTCTGAGCTTTGCGGCGATCCAAAAGAAGGCCCGCGAGGAGGGGAAACCGGATTGGCGGGCACTTGAATATGACGGCTCCAAGGTAGCCCAGAAGCACGGGATCCCTGGAACGTTGGTCATGGCGACGGAAATAAAAAAGAAGCTGCCCCCGGAAGGCGTTCGCTGGCTGTACCTACGAACGGCGGTCAAGAGTGTTATGAATGGTAGGGTGAATAGGGAGGCGCTTCTGTTTGATGAGGCGATGGAGCTGGTTGCCATCAGTAACCATATTGTGCAAATCATACCTGCGGGGAACAAGGACCAGAAGATCGAGGCGAGGGCAAGTCTGTAGATATTTAGGCTGCAGAATGCGCGATGGGGATATACATCAGTAGTCATATTTTAAGCAATGAGTCCAGTAATCCGATTTATCACTTCATCGCCGGCTTCGCTAACATACTATTCCACCATCGCTCAATTATCATGCTTGATCATCTCGGCTCTGTAGTCGGACTAAGTAGACGTAGAGAACTGCTTGGACGTCTCGATCAACAAGGCCATAGGCCAGGGTGATCAAAATACTGAAGGAGTCCAGCGTCAGCAATCTCTGGGTCTTAGAGGCTGTCCTATCCGCGCACGACTTCTTGAACCCCCAATCCGAGCTTTAATAGCCAGAGGCAACTCTGTACATCTGCAGAGTTACATGGTGATCGATCGATGTCCCGTCCTAATCAGCGCAATCCAAGAACCCCCACATAGTACGTGGTATGTTTTAGCCCCTGATTCACAGGACTTGGTGCATTGCACGCTAGATGTGACATTCCCCTCCCCCTACATGATGACACGAATGCCGAGCGTTCCGGGGCCCGTTACAATGCATGAGTCTACGGGAATTTATCTAAGTCTGGTGGAGGTTGTAAGGGGGAGAGTAATAAGATTCATGCAGCTATTCTATCCACTGGGTAGCGTTTCTGTTGACTGCGTATGGATGCAATCTTGCGCTACTTAAGCTGCCGTCTGCATCGAGATGATCGGCTTCCCGCCCCTTGTCTGTGGCTTTAGCTCTCCAAAGATGATCTGTTTCGCCCGCCATGCAACCCATTCATTCACCTGGCGTGTCTCGTCGTCCTCCTCTTCTACCGGAGGAATCAGGCCGCCCTTGAGTCTCCGCATCGAGGCGCTATTCCGCGGACGGACCAGATAGGCCACGCTCTGACGCGCTACGGACGCCTGTTCGCCCGGGGCCATGATCACACGATGTAACGAGCTGCGCAGCAGTCCGCCGGTCCACTCGGCAATGGTATCTCCAATGTTGACGATGACACATCCTGGCTTCGGCTTGACGTATCGCCAAAATTGTTCATGGCGTTTTCACAGCCGGCGGGGAGAATCTGCAGCCCACCCACTACATTGAATAGCAGGGCGATGGTGCCAATGTCCGTGTGGCCGCCCAGAGTGATGCAGTCGTATTGGGGATCGGACTGCGATTGTGCAAGCAGCAGTCGCACTGATGTTTCTGACATTTGATCCAGTGGGCTCAATGAACTCAGTATGCCAGGTTGGAGCCCCAGCTGAATATCTAGTTGGGTCAGAATCACATCTGCTACCGAGTGAGCATGCCGAATAAATTGTACAACATCAGTCCGCTTGGCTTCAATGGGACCGACATTTTTGCGCAGAGGACTGTTGCCAAGCATGTCATCTTGGTTGATGGAGTAGAGCTCCATGCAGTCCGTTTTGCTGTCGTCGGTCTTCAGTTTCCCTTTCTGCTTATATCTAGGACCTGTCAGTAGACTGAGCTGTTTCCTGAGCATCTTGTATGGACGCACCCAGTTAGATCGCGAGGAGGATTGTAAGCGTGACTGCCTAGAATGGACTGATCAAGCGCAAAGGTGTCCGCGGTAAGATCAAACATCTTTTCTGCATCTTGTAAAAGGACTTCACCTTCGTTTGAGTCCTTTAGACCCAGCAAGAAAAATCCTCACTCGCGGCAAGCTTCATACAAGCGTTGGGCCTCTCCTTCACTACCATTCTGTAGCCCTTGGAGTGATACTCTTGGCAAGGGAACTGCGGGGCCTGTGAATATATTGGGCGCAGCGGTAGGTGACTCTCGCGCATGACCTCTTCTTAATTACTAATCGTGATGTCTCTGTTCACGCCTCCCCCTGCACGGTAGCAGAAGCCGTGTCGGGCGCATCGTCAGCTTTCATTGCCAAAGTCCAATCATCGGCCATGTTGTGACTGGCTAGGGGCTCGAGTGGAGTCGTTGCGGACCGATGGATAACAACAAATGCAGCGAATATTGGCAACCAAGTATGCGTGCAGTTAGAAAACTGGCGAACGACAAGCGTAGCATGCAGAAAGGGGGAGGACATCCCCCATGCATACCGGTTTTGTCAGGGGGTGTGACCCCTCTACGTGGGGGTTACAATAGCTAGGCGCAACAAAGGGGGTCGTTTGAGGAAGCTTTACGCATCATGCCTCAGTCCCAATGTGTGGAGAGAATCTGAATCAACTTTTGTATTGTATCTTTCAGCGTAGATCATGCCTATCTGGTACATGTATTTCCTAATCCAGTCTACATTGAATTCATTGCCCTTTGCCGCTAATGTAATTGCCTGCATGGATACGCTGACAGCGGATGATGCCGTTCAACATTCGTCAAGACAATTCATTACTGAAACAGGTATCATCCGCCATGGGTAGATGCCGTGGTTAGATGCCGTGAAAGGGATTTCTCGGTTCTCGATTCCACCCTGTGCGAGTTCAGGAGTCGTTATACTTGTAAGACACGTTTCTTTCAAGATCAAGTTCGGCCAGTTTGGTTGCCGCAATATTGCTTTTGATGCCCAGACATGTTTACCACTTATGAGTCTCGGCCGCATCTTTATAAGACATACCCACCCATCTACCAGGGTCAGCTTCAATAGATGTCGCCTCTATTATGTCATTAAAAATTGAGATACTACTACAAGTACGTCAATCAAATGCTGAGCCACCGCGATGGAGACAAGACAGACACCCATGGATCTTACATGAATCATAAAAACTGCTAGTGGGAGACCTGCGCTACTCTAGGAAAGGGGAGTCAAGGCTTTCCTCGCTTAACGACAAATTGACTCATCTCGTTTCCTATATTACTAAAATTGAGACACGCAGAATAATCAATGTGAAGTTAAGTACGGAGTACTTGCCTGTGCACTTCCACTTTGCTCCGACGATGTATTTGCGATACCTGGCCCAGTGGTTCTACTCTTACGACATCCAGCAGAATGAGGATTCAAGGTGAGACGTTGAATATAATGTCTTTCGAAAGGGGTGAGGTTCTTTCTATAGTTTTTTTAGGTGGAGATAGATGTCTGCGACGGCCACTTTTGAAGAAAGATGATCAAAGCCGGCATCATCGCCCAGTAGGTCTCTAAACCCAGTCCATGACATGCAAATTGATTGCTAAACCTTGGGCTATGAATTGAAGCTAGGATCATGTCTATTTGATACACATTATCCAACGCAGTTACACCATCTCTGACATTCGGACAGTCAACTGTCTGCAAGCGTCAGCCAGCGATGGATGACATTGTCTAGCATTCATTCATGCCGCAACTCATTACAGGGAAAAAAAGTATACCACGAATGTACCGTACTGAAATTGCGGTGTTTGAAGAATTTACACTTGTATAAACTCATTTTGACGTATTTGGTTGAGGGAGAGTCCACCTCCTGATATTTTGCTAGGCGTAACATGTCCAGATCCTCTACGCAGCTGTTGCCACTCATCGGCATGCAGCTATGTAAGCAATTTTGCTGTAAAAACTAAGTGCTCCTGCTGTTGCCATCAGCTTCCGATCCCTTCGCACGCAAGAGGTCCAAAACATCTGACAGAATATCAGCATGGTGCGAAGACCTGTTGATCCTGTCGTAAATGGTTGTTGGACAATCTTGAGGGAGAATGCATTCGTGAGACTTTGCAACAGCATGTTAGCACCCAGTACTTGTACTGCCCGCCGTATGTGTCCACTCACTCTGATTGGATCAAAAATGTAGCCAACATCGCAAACGCAGCCACCAAGACAATGACCATGGAGATCTTCGAGCGGGCCGATGCATGATTCAATTCGCTCAACACACTCGCTGTAGACCAAGTTTGACTACATAGAGTAGAGCATACCAGCTTTTGTTGCGCCCCCGTAGTAGAGGTTCACTCACAGGGCAATCCACTGGATATTCTAGCTCAAGCGGTAATCCAAGGAAGACCCAAATAAGAGAGAACAGCGGTAAAGCTGTCGGCGATGGCATGGTGAAAATAAGCGATACTAATAGTGACTGTGTTCGTTTCAGATGATGGCCTGGCTTTTGACTAAATGAGCAATTCAGCTTGCCAACGGTTGCAATTGTGAAGGAAAGACGACTATTTAACTCTCCCGTCCTGGGTATGTAGCTCGCCATTAGTAATATCGGCAGTGTTATTTCACCCAAACATGGATGATTGGAATGTCGCATCCGGGCTTCGTCATGCCATCTCAGATTGACAAGCAATTTCCCTCCCTTTGTATTACTCCCTTTGCTTTGTGGCCTCCTCAGCTGTGGCAATGCGTCAAAGGCTGACGGCTGACTACCATGATAGTGCTCCAGGAAGGTCATCCTCGGGTGATAATTGGGAAATGAGTAAAATAACCCCTGACGATCTGATTGCTGTGCCTACCTCGCTCAGCTGACAGTGCTGTGAACAAGTTCCATCATCCCTGAGCTCTTTCATTAGCCAAGCATCGTTCGACCGTACTGCGTTCTCTTGATATAAATATACCTCCCTGCAGCCAACTTTGAGATCATCTGTTTGTCATCTCATCCGTCGTTGGCATCATGATGATTCCCGCAATAAGCCAGATTGTGGGGGAGGGGCAATTACTCCCTGCCACCTTGTTGCCCCTAGCTACCGATCTTCCCCCCCACGTAGAGGGGTAAGCCCCCTGACAAAATATGAACATTTTAAATGCCAGTTTTACTGCTACTCTGATAGCAGCTGCCTTGATGTGACTGTATTTTAGGGAAAAGAGCCTTTACGCCGCCATTTATGAAGAGGGGGCGGCTTGTCCGTGGTGTTGCATTCGGTCCATGTTGCCCCTTGTTACGTCGTAGCGTAGTCGTCGAGTCGTAAAAGAGCACACGATTTTGTTGCTTTGGATAGTCTAGAATTGCCTCTCGATATCTTACAGGGGGTTATAACCTTGTAGGAACAACAGAACCTCCACCACTGCTGTCCCAGAGTCAACCCCCCCCCCCAGCATGTGTTCCAAGACTTGGATCGTACTCTAGTTCCCGCAAACCCCTCCCTTTGCAAGTACGATATTCGCCATCGACTACTGGAGAAGTTTGCGAAATACGACTTCTGTGGTGTTTTCCTGACCTGAATCTTACCACTCAGAGGTGGTGAAGGTTAGCCGTTGAATCAATCGCTCTGTTTGACGAATGAATGAATACAAATTCTGGCACAAAACAAAAACGTTCCAATCTTTCTTGATGGCTTCATGATAGTATAGATGATTTGTAGACGCGACTAGATATGTGATGAATTCCGAAGCTTGAGAAAGATGCGAGTTGTGGCGACTAAAGCAGAGGAATTGTCAGCAAAACCTGGTCGATAGAAATCACGGCATGTAGATGAGGGAACCTGGAACAAACCTCAAATCTGGTAACAGGGTCAATTGATACAAACCGCCCTTTTTCTCATCACACAATGTTTGCGTACATGGTGCGTGCAGATGATTGGCAATATTCTGAAGTACCTATGGCAAGGTTGCAAACACGCAATCGGAGAGAGGTGGATATGTGTGGTTGAGCATTAGTCAGCAGAGAGAAATGGATTTTACAACCTCTCATCGTTTACACACTCGACATCCAATAGATACGATGCCAATAGGATAATAAGTGCGGGGGAGATTTTAGGATGTATATATTTCCAGGAGATGGCCAGAACTCATTGCCAGTTTGTCTTCAGTTACTAGATACTATACCCCAACCAGCTTTATGTGAAGAAAAGAAAGCATCCGTTGAAGTGATAGAAGATGCGGCACGATGATGTTTAGTCTGTCCTCTGATTATCTTCCACCTCAAAATAATTTCCATCCATTTATCTCAACTTCTTTCGTTTCAACAATGTCGAACAAAATCGTCCGACTTCATGTATTGTCCTGGAAGCTAAACAAGCCGCTTGAGTCATATGCTATAGGGTAAGAAACGAGGTAGGTCCGGGACAAGGGACGCCTGCCATAGCTTTTGAACTAGCATTGCGGTTTTATTCCATGCTTCAAAAGCCAGAACCCTGGTGTTAATTGAAAAGGAATAGATACTATGTTCTATAGTCTGGTAAACGATGCTCTTTCTGGGATGATGTGGAAATCGATCTGTGTCTCATGGTTTGCGTTGTTATCCATGGCCCACCTGTTAGTGTTTTGTCAGGGATCTTTGCCCCTCAGTGTGGATAAACGGGAGCCAACAGCCGAGAGGGGCAACAAGTACAATGAACATGGATTCATTGGTTTTTATCATGATTTGTAAGGCGGCAGGCTTGGCTTGGCACAAGTAGATTATCATCAAGGAACATTTTATCCACATATGCTACTTCTGAAAACCATTCACAGTTTCCTATTTCGGGATTATAAAAGCCTCATCATCTTCTGAAGCAGTGTAAGCAAATGATATCGCTGTCCTTCATCACATTGTAAGCATTCCCAGGTAGGGGGCTCTGTGCGTATCGTATGGATGGTAGAAGAACATGCACACATCATAAAGTGTAATATATTTCTTAATGGCCCAATGGTTTGAAGAATACGAAACTGTTTTCTAGCGCCCAGAATGAGTTGTCTTGTCGGTTTCATGACGTCCGTTTCATGTCCCCCAGAGAGAGAGCTGGATGGTGAGCAATCGCCAGCCTACTACTGGCCAAAGCGCAAGCGATTGTTGAAGCATAAAGCATAATGCTATTCTAAAACAGATTTCCCAAGGGTTGAACCCGGTTTGTAGATTTGCTCTGTTGGTAGAGGCCAAGGCCGAGATTGAGCAATCCTTGTTGGTTCACCTTCGTGGCGCGTCGCGGGGAGGCGGTCTTGTGCGGCACTTGATGACCTAGCGTCCAACACACAATCTTGGACTACACGGCAAATACAAAGGTGGCTTGCAGGCTATGGCAGAATAGAGTTGGCTCTGTCTTCCAGCCTTGTGACGCTTGCGCTTGGATGCAGACAATATTTGACAATAGTGTTGATGCGGTGCCCTATTTTGGTCACGTCGCTGCGCTACAGTCGCTGGAACGCACCTTGCCAGTTCAGAGCCCGCCGCTACTCCATCCACTGCTCGGAACACGGCACGTCTCGTCAACGTTAGTGGCACTCGCCGTTGTGTTTCGCCCAAAGCTGAAATGAACTGGTGCCGTATTGAGCTGGGACTGCTTCAGACAGACGCACAGAGAGAGAGAGGAACTACTTGTAAGGGAAAAGGAGGTCAAGGAGGACGCCGAAATATATAACTGATCCAAGTATCCCAATGTCTATCCATGTATAGCGACCAAACGACAAAAATATATACTAATACTATTAATACGTCCAATCCAATGCACCCCATCTCGGTACCTGTTTTCTATCTCGGTGTGGCGGCACTGCTGCCCCTCCAGTGGGGGGCTGTCGCAGCTGCCAGCAAGCCTCCAGTCACCTTGGAGGTTTGCCTAACCAGTAGGACAACAACGTCTCTCAAGGGGGCCATTCCGACATACAACAGCCTCCGGACCTTTGTCTTCAAACGTGATGTCTATGTAACAAAGACACCGTACGTACACTACACTATCCCACGCCGGTCCCACAAATGAATCAACTGCAACCCGTTGAATGGACCTGACGCTGACGTCGCTGGTGGGTGCATAGCTGCAAAACCATCACGCCGCCCGCTGTCACCAAGACCAAGACAATCACCAAGACCATCACCACCGAATCTGATGTACCCAAGAAAACGGTAAATGCAGCCTGGCCTGGACTTGGAACTTTATTTTTTTATTTTTTACGGGAATTATTCTCTAACAAGGTGCGAATTAGGATACATACACGGACACAGACACCGTAACTAAAACAATTACCAACAACGTTCCGACCTTCACCGTTACCATCACCGGTGACCCCGTCACAATTTCGAGCACGTCGACGGCTCCTGGTGCTACCACGGTGCCAGCACCAAGTGGCTTCCAACCTGTCTTGGACACCTTGCCGGGAAGCGCAGCTAAAAAGAAGCGCTCTGCCAACAATGCCAGATCTCCCATGGGAAGCTCGCTCCAGGTGGCTGCACGCGCATTGGCGAATAGCCATCAACCCCTGTGTCCGCCAGCCAACAAGAAACCGCCTCCTTCGTATCCGGCGGCGGTTACGTGCTATGGAGTCGTGGAGAAATTTGCCGATAGGACAATTACCCAGACGGCCCATAAGACCACGACGGTGACTGCGCCCACGCCCACGAAAACCATCACCAAGACCAAGACCATTACCGTGACGAATGTGGTGACTACGCCCCATGCTTCGAAAACCGTAACGGTAACGGAAACTGATACCGATACCATTACCAACGCGCCAACAACTACGTGAGTGTTGCCATTCTCCATCTAATTCCATCAAAAAAGGATACATAGACTAACTAACCCATGAACAAGTATTACAACAACATCCACCTCGACCATCACCGTGCCAACATACACAGCTACCGCCTATGCCGTCTGCGACCCCGGTAATAGTGCCGGCGCCGTCAATGGCAACGGTCTTGTCAGCATCTATCAGGATGGCGGAATCGGAAATGTCAACGCCGCCTTCACAGCCGACGCCTCTGTGGCCGCGTGCTGCAACAGCTGCGCAGCCAACCCGGTGTGTGCTGCCTACGCTTATCTCGGCACCCTCATGCCCGGCGTGCAGTGCTTCAATTTCTTGCCGTTTCAAGCCACCTGCTCGTACGGGGATTACCTGCTTGGCGTCGATTACAATCCCAGTATTGCTCCCGACAACGGGTACTTTGTCGGCAACGGCAACTGTGGTGAGTTTGAGGGGTCGACTGAGGTATAGAACGTTGGGGTGGTCCAGTAACTAGAGGGCGAGAGGTTGAGGAGTTTAGTGGCTGGAAAGGGTTTAATATGTGCACGACTGTAGTGGTAATGATAATATATGTTTCTAGGAAGCAGTGCGCAGGGATATTTTGTGTGATGGGTATCCTTCGTACTTGGCTCTCGGGCTGTGGATTTTGTAGATGACATGGTAAGCTTTCGTCGTGACCTTGGCAGCTTTGTCTTTTTGTTGGTAGGTTTTAGCTGCGCCATGTCATTGGTATTTGTATAGGTTATGATGAATGTGATATGGGTATGATATTGATTATAGTGTATATTTTAAAGGCAATGTCCTATTATGGCAATAGAATGATAAAAAAGCCAGGATAATCAAATATATACTCTCTTATGTTCTATAGAGTCTACGCCGATCTCGATACTGAATGCTTGTGTTCTACGGCTGACGCATTGGATTCATATCACATTCCTGTATTCGATGCTGGGAACACAAAATTGGACAGTGTTGGTTATATAGATCAAGCCTATCGCGGCTTTTGGTCGCATGGGTTCTGTATTCGTCTTTTAAGCACGGCATACCAAACGCCTAGATGGCTGCATCACTACGACATACTTTCTTCTTACTCCCCCTTGAGCTCGCACAGACCAAAGCACGACAGAGCAGGCGTATTCTACATTAGCTGTGGTATGGTCTCTCCTCAGCGGAATACATGATAGGTCCCGTTGCGCTACGCGAAAGTATTCTCCGCTGGATTTCCTGGAGTGGGCACAGAAGATGATATCCGCCTACTTCCGTCAGATTTTAGTCTACCCATTCAGTTGGAAGACGCCAGAGGACATGGGAGCTATATGCTTTGCGACAGAGGTTACATTTTGATGAGCAGCTTTGCAAGGACAAGCTCGAAGTGGATAAAAGAGATAGCATAACGGCGCTGGCTCGGATTTTGAGAGCATTGAACATACGAGTCACGAGAAATTGTAGTTTTTGCAGTTGCCGTGGAAGATTAGAAGGGTCAGAAATAATTGTCAGTTTTTTGATAGAGTCATTAACCTGGAAAGTGATAGATTCTTTATATTTGAAAGTATCTTGTGTGTGGAGAGGAGTGCTTTACCGGACATAGCCGCTTCGGTCTTCAGGATGTGGAGCTCAAGCATCCTGCGGCAATGGAAATTTTGATCAAGGTCTAAGCCTCGTTTACAAACATTTGCGATGGCAGCGTAGTATCGGGACCCATACACAAAACGTGCCTTGAAGGTGGTTTGATCAAGGTGCAAGGACGCGTTGTTCAAGCGACCCTGATTGTACATGATTCTATGTTAGTTAGCCAACCAAGGGAGTGAAAATTGAGACTGCCAGTCATCACATAGATACCGGTCCACAATGCTTCGTACAACCATAGCCTCATAGAGGCTGTGTCTCGATGCTGACATGCCAGGAACCACCTAGCGTCTGTTTAATGCAGCACTGCACAGCTCCTACGGGATTACATGACATTTCCGGTATTTCCTAAAATGGACCACGCCCTTTGAAGACTCCATAAACGTTTAAACCAGTTTATACAAGGATGAGACATTATGGCTTAGCACTCCACGTCACTCCATAGTATCGACGAAAGCCACACAATCGAGACAAAGGGGTCCAATCAACTCTGATAAATACACGGGAAGCGGAGGCATGTCTTGTCTGAGGATAATCGCTCTACTCCGTATCCGGTATGTCATAGACCGACCAGCCAATCTCTCATCTCAATCACCCGCTTCTTCGCCAACTCAGGTTAAGACCGCCGTCCTTCTGTCTCATCCGACGACTCCAAACTTTGTTTCTTTTTATGGTAGAAAGAGTTGTTCATCTACCTCCAGTCTCTCGTATTTGCTATTCTTTGTTCTTTGTTCTTTGTTCTTTGGGCGTTTACCTTGCTTGTTTCTTCCTCTTTTCTGGTGCTTAGTTTCAGTGGCATGGCGGTAATGCGCAGAGGAGCTGTTCCGTGGCCGCTTGACATATGATATATCCTGAACAATAGCTAGCTGGCACTGTTGGATTTCCCCATTCTTACCACCCCCTCCAAATATGGAAACGACATCATACAGCCAACGATAACTTGCCTCCCCGTGCTTTTGAGCATCATTTGCTAAAATGATGGCCTTCTTGAGCCAGATTCGGACCTTGATGTCCAAGAATTTCCAGAGACTCCTGCTCCGTCACCTAACCCTCTGCGTGATTACGGCTTTCATCTTGCCCATCGCTCTCTCGGTCTTGTTCAGCCTGGCAAAGAATCTCTTTGTACCTCCCGCAATATACGGCTTCGGGCATGCGAGGCCCATCATGACCCTCCCGCAGGCATTCGAAGCCGCCAGGGAAAGTGGGCGAAACAAAGTTATCCTCACCAACAACGGATATACTGGAGGGGATATTGATCGTGTCCTCGAGAAAATTGCAAAACAAGTGGTCACCGACAGGTCCATGAAACTTGTCAGAGTGGACAGCGAGAACGACCTTGCAGCAGAGTGTCGGAGCACATTGCGCGGAGTGACGACATGCTTCGGTGCCGTAATTATGCGCTCCTCGCCTTCGGAAGGACCAGGCGGCCTGTGGAACTATACGCTTCGATCCGACGCTGTCTTTTGGAGTGAACCGCTCAGATTCAATGTCCGGAAATCTACCAATGTCGAGCAGGTGTACTTGCTTCCCTTGCAGCATGCAGTTGACACTGCTATTGCTGGCCTTAACGACTCCAACTCAGACCCTTTGGCTGGGAACAAGGAGCTACCCTTTACGAGCATGACCCAGGAGGAACGAGAGAGAGCGGTCCGAAAAGTTTACCACAAGGCTATCGTCAATTTCATGGCTGTGGCCTTCATCACCACCGTCATATGGATTACATACCACCTCACGGGCTTTATCGCGGCTGAACGCGAGAGCGGCATTTCCCAGCTGCTCGATGCCATGATGCCCGTTCGCCAACCGTGGATGGCCCAAGCTGCCCGTATCATCGCCCATCACCTCTCCTTCACCATCATTTACGCGCCGGCTTGGATTATTAGTTCCCTCGTTGTCCGATACATCGTCTTTTCAAATACCAGTATTGCTATTGTGCTCATCTTTCATCTACTCACTGGCCTGGCCCTCGCCTCAATGTCAATCCTATTTGCCTCTTTCTTCAAGAAGGCCCAGCTTAGCGGCATCACTGCAATTCTCAGCACCCTGCTTCTCGCAATTCTGGCCCAAACTCTCACCAAACCCAGTATTGGTCCTGTTGCCATCTTGTCTACCTTTTTCACTCCATGCACATACGTGTATTTCCTCACCCTGATGGCCAGGTTCGAGAAGCAAAACAGCGCGACTAGCCTAACCGAAACCCCTCCCAACAGTCCTTGGGAACTTCCTGGAATTGTATTTTTCGTGTTACTCATCATTCATATCTTTGTGTACCCATTACTAGGCGCTTTAATCGAAACGAAGCTCCATGGTACGTCCACCAAAGGGCGCAAGATCCAATGGCAACAAGACGATGACTCTACTCTCGGCGAAAATGCCGTACAACTGGATAAGCTTACCAAAATCTACTCTTATCCTAGTATATTCCGGCGTTTGCTCTCCTGGAGCTCCAAGCCCCGGGAACCTGTAATGGCTGTCAACGAGCTAAGCTTCACTGCTGGAAAAGGCCAGATTGTTGCCTTGTTGGGTGCGAACGGTAGTGGCAAGAGTACGACTCTAAATGCTATTGCAGGCCTCCACAAGATAACCAGCGGCTCCATAACTATTGATGGTAGAGGCGGAGTGGGCATCGTGCCACAAAAGAATGTTCTTTGGGATGACCTTTCCGTGGAGGAACATCTAATCATCTTTAACCGGTTGAAGTCGCCAGGAGCCCCTGCTTCAAACGAGGAGATAACAGAATTAATTACATCGATCGACTTGGACTCAAAGCGCAAGTCTCTGGCCGGGACCTTGTCCGGTGGTCAGAAACGGAAGCTCCAACTAGGCATGATGCTGACCGGCGGAAGTACTCTCTGTTGTATAGATGAAGTTAGCAGCGGCCTTGATCCTCTATCGCGGCGTAAGATCTGGGATATTCTCTTGGCGGAGCGTGGAAGGCGAACCTTGATTCTTACCACCCACTTTCTTGATGAAGCCGATTTACTCGCCGACCACATTGCTATCCTATCTAAAGGAAAGCTGCGCGCTGAAGGTTCTTCAGTAGAACTGAAGGATAGGTTTGGTGGCGGTTATCGAGTCCACATCCATAAGAACCCGGATATATTACGCACGCCTAGTATTGATGGAGTTATAAAACAGGACGCTTTTGACCTGGTGACTTACGTTGCCCCAACCTCGAATCTTGCCGCCCGGGTTGTTAGGAGTCTAGAAAAAGAGGGAATCACCGATTACCGCTTCTCCGGACCAACTATTGAGGATGTTTTCCTACAGCTTGCTGAAGAAATCAGGGATGAGGAAGCCTTCAAAGGGACGGATATTGCCTCCGCCAGAGGAATCGAGAGCAACTCTGAGAAGGACGAGGTGTCAGTCCGCTCAACCCAACCTAGCCTGAAACTTCTAGACGGCAAGAGGCTCGGTTATGCCCAACAGGTGTGTATTCTCTTCAGGAAAAGGTTTGTTATTCTCAAGAGAAATTGGATCCTCTACCTCATTGCGTTTCTCCTGCCAATTCTCGCGGCTGGTCTGACTTCACTCTATGTGACGGGGAAGAAGCGAAAAGGCTGCAGCCCTCAAGATCAGACCTCGAGTTCCTCCATAGTGGATGCGTTTACTCGGACCGCGCATAATGACAGCATAGTCTTCCTGGTAGGCCCTGCCACCAGAATTTCAGTGGCAAGTGTCTCGAGGCTGTTCCAACCCCTCCTCCGGAACTCAGGAATCGGTCCTTCACTGGGCTCGGCGGCACTCAAAAATCTCAAATCGGTAGACACCTTTGATGCGTTCCAAGATTACATCAGGGATCATCGCAAGAACGTGATCACGGCAGTTTGGCTCGGTGACAGCAACCAGCCCCCTACCCTCGCCTGGGTTGCCAACTTGTTCATCACCAGTTCCATTACGGCTCAGCAGTTCCTCAACATGCTCCTGACTAACACAACCATTTCTACAACCTGGTCGTCTTTTGACGTGCCTTTTAATCCCATCATCAACGATACCTTGAAGCTCGTCATTTACACGTGCATTGCACTGGCTTGCTACCCAGCCATCTTTGCCCTATACCCAAGCACTGAGCGAAGGCAATTCGTACGAGCTCTGCAGTACTCAAATGGCGTGCGTCCGTTTCCACTATGGGCTGCCTATCTCCTTTTCGATTTCTCTATTGCGCTTGTATCATCAGTGATTGTAACAATCATGTGGGCTAGTTTATCGGGTGTCTGGTTTCATCTGGAGTATGTGTTTGTTGTCTTGTCCCTCTACGGCCTGGCGTCCATCCTCTTGGCGTATGTGATTTCGCTATTCACTGAGACCCAGCTAGCGGCATTTGCTTGGGCGGCTGCCGGCCAGGCTGTGTTCTTCCTCGGATACTTGATTGCATATGTCTGCGTGCTTGCGTTCGTGCAGGTTAGCCACATCGACTCCACGCTTCTCGCGTGCCACTTTATCATATCGGCATTTGCACCCATTGCTTCTGCGGCGAGGGCCTTGTTCTTGACGACAAACCTCTTCTCTACCGCCTGCGATGGAAACCAGCTCTCGACCAAGCCTGGCAACCTCACGGGATACGGTGGACCCATTCTGTACCTCATCATACAATGCATCGTCCTCTTCGGCTTTCTTCTGTGGTTTGAGAGCAGCTCCAACGGGCTCGCTATTCATAACCTTTTTAAACGTAACAAATCAGTGAAGATGGATGGAGATTCCAATGAAGATATGGCTAATGAGCTCACGCGCGTTACCAACAGCGACCAGGCGAAAGACGGTCTCCGTGTCATGCACCTTACCAAGTCATTTGGGAAGAATACGGTCGTGGATAACGTCACTTTTGGCATCAAGCGTGGCGAGGTGTTTGCCCTGCTGGGACCCAACGGCGCCGGCAAGTCTACGACTATTTCACTCATTCGTGGCGATATCAAACCTAGTTGTACGGGTGATATTTTTATTAACAATGCATCAGTAATCAAGAGTCTGGCTACGGCAAGGACTCACCTTGGTGTGTGTCCACAAATTGACGCCCTCGATGAGATGACTGTTCGAGAACACCTTGAGTTTTACGCCCGTGTCCGCGGTGTCCCTGATGTTGAGTATAATGTCTCTGCAGTCCTACGAACAGTTGGACTAGAGGCCTTCGCCTCGCGCATGGGGCACGCCTTGTCAGGAGGTAACAAGCGGAAGTTGAGTTTAGGCATTGCCCTGATAGGAAATCCAACCGTTCTACTCCTTGATGAGCCGTCGTCCGGCCTTGACGCAGCCTCTAAACGTGTTATATGGCGGACGCTCATGTCCACTGTCCCTGGGCGTTCAATCCTGCTCACTACGCATAGCATGGAAGAAGCTGATGCGCTGGCCGGCCGTGTTGGCATCCTTGCCCATCGGATTCTCGCACTTGGCACGCCGGATAACTTGCGCCACCGCTTTGGTGATGCCCTTTACGTGCACCTCGTGTGTAGCACTGCACCGCGTACTACGGACGCGGAGATGCAGCATATCATCTCTTGGGTCCGTGAGAAGCTACCATCGGCCGTTATAAATGAGAAAATGTACCATGGCCAGCTGCGCTTCGCCGTCAGCGCTACTACTAACCATCAGGTTGGCGAAAAGGCTAGCGTCACCATCGCCGCCACGTATAATGACATTACAGCCGCTACCCATCAGAGCAGCGCTATCGGCCAACTCGTCGTCCTTCTAGAGGAGAACAAGAAAATGCTCGGCGTAGACCACTACAGCGTGAGCCCCACTACCTTGGATCAAGTCTTCCTGACCATTGTGGGTGGACATAATGTGCAGGAGGAGAATCACAAGGAGCGGCAGAACAAGCTGGCCAGATTTTGGAACTTTGGGTCACTGTAAAAAGTAATAGATGAGTATATAAGAAAAAAAGAGGGGGGGGGGGGGATGAAACGCAAGAGGTAGACATTTGATGAGTTTCACCATATAGGATCGCCGCGATGAGATAGAGTTGAGATCATGTACATTCACAACCTTTATTTAACACAATAGATGTTCATATATTTTTATAGCTTTTATCTAGCTACTCATTACTACCTTGTTTACTACTTCCTCTTCCGTGTGGGTATAGTAAGATTGAATCGGGGTAGCCCCCACTTGCAACGGAGGCAAATTAGGTCCCGTAAGCAACGCGAAGCGCAACGCGAGCTTCATCGGTGGAAGTGAAAGTACAATGTGTGAAGGGGGATGAGCAAGAGTCATGGCATAAGCGGGCATAGACAAGACGATTCCCTAGAGGCTGCTGGTATTGGGATTATAGTACAAGGCAAGGATATCATTTTCTGGAAATAGATAAGCCGTGGTCTCCCGCAAGTACAACAAGGGTATCATTAACAACGCTTTCTTGGTCTAGTAGATATCCAGTATCTTTCCTAACTAGCGATCGCCATAACTAATAGAGTTGAGATAGTGCGACAGGTCGTCTAGCCTGTTCGATAATGGAATATACGTCTCATTGGTTGGTATTGCAAAGGGGTGATGACTCCTGCTCGTAAGGTGCGTAAGGAAGGCCCATTCTTTAATTTGTTTGGTCGACGCAAAAGCATCTCGGATGTAGACTTTGAGACCTGTTCCAGCCATGCCCGACATAGTTGATATCGGGTAGATGTACGGTGCTAAACTTGGCTAAGCGTCATCTTAAGTACTCCTTGGAAATAACATCCTTCTCTTCGAAACCCATGGCAGACATCATAAGCTCAAGTTTGTCAAAGTTTAAGATGACAGATTCCAAAAATGATGTGAAATGATCTGTGTCGTTGTCGCGGTCAATGTTGCTGAAGGCTTCCAAGATCTGAGGCAAACATGGCTGATATATGGTGCGAGTACTCCAGGTTAAAATCGGCGGCGAGAGGCATAATCCTTGTAGTCGCCAGTTAGAAGTCTAGCATATGGTGCCAGCGTCTCTAGCCTGTGGTGTGCTTGCTCAGGCAACCCCTTGTTTTTGAACGAGTTAGCAAAACGTTCCTAGATGATCTCATCCTTAATTGGAAAGACATTCTTTCTAGTGCTTTCGAGTAGAATGAGTAATACATGCCGTATCGGTACGTTCCCGAGTTTGTCGCGCAGGAGAGGGGTCAGGGTTTCTTTTGTATTGGAAATCTTGAGTGGGTCCGCAGCCGCATTGTAATGCTTCTTGTCAGCGTGTCAATCCTCGAAACCCTTGAACGCGGAGTTCTTTGGCAGCCGGGGAACAACCACATATGTGACAAAGATGCTCGTCAAGTTGGCAATAGCAAGCCCTAGCCAGCTGCCCCCAAAGGAGAACATCTGTTGATCAAGGAGGAGGCAGACGACGACCAACAGCGCCATGTCTTGAGCGAAAAAGGAGTATCCCCACAGCAACAGGTGAGCCATCGGCAACGCAGAGCGATGGCTGTATATGTGAATGACCTTGGCGACAAGAGCAGAAACTACCACGAAGGCGAAGGCAAAGCGCCGATTGGCGAACTGCAATGCTATGGACAGGACAAGTCGGCGCTTGCCCCGAAATCGCGAAGGAACAGCCATGCTGAGGGAGTGAGTCCTGCTGCCGAATACTCTCATAAGACCTTGCAAATTCTGGCTTCATCTCTCAAAGATATCCATGTTTTGCGGTCCGGATGAGCCCAGGGAGCTGGCATGTCATTACACTCGTACTTTCGTGATATCTTACAGCAGTGCTCCACAGTCTGAGGCCGCAGCCACTGAGCGGATAAATAGAAATGATTGATGGATTGTGAAGAGACTGTATTATTGCCTTTTTAAACAGACCTTCATTCTGTTTGGTGGGAAGACTTACTCATTGATCAGCTTCTCATCTTATCTAGGCCCTGCGTTTTATCACATAATCTAATGACAACCTACTGAAAACGCAGACATCAAATCCCACGTTCAATATTCCCCCATAAATTAACATCTTTTTTATAAATATTGGTATGGTATTATACCATCCATTTTAAAGGCGGCATCCTATCTACTAGGAGGTAGTAGATAAGCTAAATTAGTACCGGCCGAAAAAGGGAAATAAGCACTGCTGCTCACCACATACAAACTAAACTACTAACCTGGAAGGCTGGACCAGCGCTGCACCTCTCAATCCCCCAACGTTAGTCCTTTCCTCGATTATCAGTCGGACGGAGTACCTTCCTTCCTGAGCCACTTCATTATTCAATGCATATTGAGGTGATTCGCGTCTATTGGTTGCCTCCTCCGAGATTCTACCGAGCACCTGTCATGGCTGTCCTGGATCCACGCCGACTCCACGGTACGCGTGGCTGCCTTGGGTCGTGACAACGACTCGGGCATCAATTTTCATGTCCTTTCTTCATTTCCTCACACAACTGTGGTCGTCTCACCAGTACTTGAAACTGGTAACGAAGACTATTAAATCCGATACTATGCGACAATTTCTGTTGGGCAAGATCAAAGAGAAGCTGTCTCGACGTGGAGATAAAGATAAGGCTGTGGGCGCTTCGAATATCCAGCCAGTTCAAGAACAGAGTGTAGTACCAGCATCTGGTAATTTGCCAGGTAAGATGGTAGTCCCTCAGCTTGAATTAATGAACTCAGATAATTAACGCAAGTTACTAGACCCTATAGTGCCGGGAACCTGTGATGATCCGCCTCAGCCTACCACATCTCAGACGGCATCATTGAACCCTGGAAATGGCCATCAGGACAATCCTATAAGCGAGCTCTGGAACTCGGCTTATGAGAAACTACGTGAACAAGATGGCAACCTCGTTCAGAGATATGAGGATGATCTTAAAAAGAATCTCAACGACCACTCAGCACTAGATCCAAAAGCCCACAGGAGGGAGTGGATGGACACTGTACTACGACAGAAGATGGCCGAGGTCCAAGAGAATATGTGGAAGTTTTCGTTCGGAAACTCTGACATTCCCGTGGCCGAGCTTGTGCAGCCTGTCTTCAGAGTTGCCAAACTAGCCAACAACTTCATCACCACCAGCATAATCCCTAGTCCATATACGTCAATGGCCTGGGTTGGCACGAGCGCACTGTTGTCGGTAGGTCAAAAAAAGACGCCTCAAATCTTGATCAGGAAGCCAATCACTGACTGAGTTAGTTCCTCCTACGTTCTACTGATCAACCCAAATCTCTCGCAAAGGGGCTGGAGTACATCTCAATGCTCATCAGTCAGACCATGATGAGGGAAGACCTTTATCATAGGTATTATGAATCAAAATACAGTGACACCGAACCGCTCACTGTAACCCACCTCACTTACAAAAGCACCCTGGAAGAGCTGTATCGGCGAATTCTGAAGTTTCAAGTAACATGCTATTGCTACTACGCCGACCATGGAATCGCTCGTTTGAGCAGTGATTTTGCCAAGATGAACAACTGGGACAGTTTGATTGAGAAAATACGCGAGCAGGAGCGTCAAATGGCTATTATCCATCAGACTTGGCGCGATGGACGATATGATAGAGACCGCGCAGCAGCTGAAGAGCGGCAGCAAGAAACGATAAACAGTCTGACCACCATTGGTGCAGATATTGCAAGTTGGCGGAAAGCGATAGAGGATAATAGTAAGAAGAGGGATCATCAAGAATTACTTCAATGGCTATGCAGCATAAATGCAAGTTATGGTAATTTGGCATCTTTTCTCGGGATAGATGGTTTTCATTTTTGGCAGATCTGGTGCTGCTTTTGGAGGAGGTTTTGCTAAGCGCCGGGTGTGTGGGCCCCCATTTTCAAAACACAACAGCCCCATACGATTCTGCCGCGCGTGATATTTTTGGTAACCTTAGAGAAGATATAAATGTATAAGCTGCCTTTGCATACAGTAGGAAAAAAACAAAAGACATTGATCACTGAACTTGTACTAGGGAATACCTTATCGATTTATATTTGTTTTTTCCTTTACCTTTTACTTGGGCACATGCAATAGCAAACCCACGCACTACTTTTTTAGTCTGATCTATACATTCGCAATAATGGCTGTAAAAGGGGTAGTGCGATATTAGCGTAGTCCTGAGTACTACGAACGAAGATATTAGCAAATTGACGGGCTTCTAGAGCTAAAACTCTACGCAGCTATAATCACAGAGGGCATGCACTAAATAAAGAAAAAATAGATGCGGTATGTAAATATGCGTGTGGGTGTTACCTGGCTAATAATTATAAAATACTCTATTTATATAGGCAGGGATAATAAAAAGCTTCTAAGAGAGTTAAACAAAAATAGAATTTACAATTTCCTTGAATAGATAATCAATATATACCCGAATATATAAAAAAACCACCATATCTTCATACAAGAGATTTTTTTATACTCTACTGAGAATCAACGGGGGAAGACTTTCCGGCAGATAAAAAAAAGGCCATTACTAATATAAGTCTCTTAGAACATGATTAACTGCCACTTACTTACCTAAAACTAATACGTCAAGCAATTTCTCACAGAGAGATATAATCTTGACAAATCTAGAGGAGAGAAGCCTGTCATAAATATGAATGATCTGTACAGGGCGTAACATACTCATTGGGTCTCTGACCAGGCTACTTTTGCTGATAAGCGTTAACGGATACAACTAGCACTTCTTATTCTGATCCAGGCATATACGGCAACACGACCCCGTGTTCTGACTTATAGAAGGCCAAACAAAGTTGCCATTGAGGATCATTATTATCGATGGGACGGAAAGAAAACTATGTGGGACATGGACGAGGACGAGCCTACAAAGCCGGAAGATAACGAACTTATAAAGTCGGAGGATGATGAATCCATGGATCCAGACCATGATGAATCAGGGGAGTCAGATGATGAGGAGCACATGGAGAACGAATTCAAGACCCTTTGCTACAAGGACATCAAGCTGTACCTTATTAAAGGCGGGGGTGGTGAGCGGGATAGGTTGGTGATGGAAGTGATGCTAAGATACACGAAGGGATAGGATCGCAAACCACTTCCGTGAGTTGCTCTAGTATACTCTAAAAACGACTGCTAATAATACATGACTAGAAAAACGTTTACTATATCCGAAGTTAACAATCTATTATTTAATATAACAATTCCCTTTCTAGCCCTTATATTTCTTAACAATACCTTTAAGTCAGGTATCAGATCTATCTCTAATATTTACTCAGCCAGGGTCAGGGTATCGAGAGAATCAGAGGACTTTCATTGGCGCAAAGATATCCTCAACACCCCGATTTTCCGGCAGCCAATGAAGCAAGAAGATGGAATATGCTGTACATCGAAAACCGAGGCACTCTATTACAATACGTATCGAAGAGATCTTAGGAAGCTTGGTATGATCGCAGGCTTCCGGCAGGTTCTGAAACTATACGCTATCCGACGAGGTAGAGGCGAAGCTATTAAAAGTAAGAAACCAATACTGCTTGCTAGATTAAGCGGCTAACTTTAAGCAGAGGTTAGAACACAGGGTCAGCTTTAATAAGTTATAAGCTATGTAAACGACCTGACTTATTAAGCATACATAAACCCATGTGTTCAGGTAGACACTGTGGCTGCTTTCCTCAAACGACCCCCAAACCAAAGATTATTAGAAATGGCAACCCACATGAGTCAGGATGCCGATCCGAGTGCGCCCACTGGAGCCACCTTTGCCGATATCGAGACGAAGGGGGTTATTATCGCGCTTATAAAGAATTGAGATAGTCTTAAAAAAGCAATTCGTTCCAAGTATAGCACAATCGGAAAGGCAAAGAAGGTACACCCTGAGCTATGGGCACAATATGATACCATAAAACGCAAGCTCATTAATTGTCGAAAAAAGCTTCTAGAGCGTGAAGCCATAAAACAAAGAAAAGCACACTTCAAAGAATCCAGTACTAAGGAGATTAATCGGCAATTACAAAAAAAGAGAACCCAGGCATCGAATCAGGGACTCCAAGTGTGCCGCCGAAACTTTCCTACACCTTGCCTGAGCGAAAGACTCTCGCCGAGTTCATTTGTGCCGATGCGAGCAATCTAGAACCCCAGATGCGGCTAAGACATAGGATGTGCACGTTGCATGCGATGATAACGCTTGGGGAGAGAAAGGAATTCCGATACAAGAAAGCTACTGCTCCTTCCATCAAGTTAGCTATACGACCGAAAATAGAGGAACCCACGGAATACAGCATCCAGCAATGCTTTTTGTGCTTTTGGAATAAGGACATGTTATCAGATGGCCGATGCATTAAATATTCTGATAAATATGGTGCACGGCGCCACATTGAAGCAAGGCACTTCAAGAATCTTGGTCAACGTCCTGTTGCTTGTCCCGAGCCACGGTGCAAGGAGAAGGCGTTTACCTGTGTAACTTCCAATGCCTTTAAGAACCATTTAACAACTATACATAACTATAACATCTTTAGTAGATATAAAATTTAGATAGGTACTTATAACTCTTTGTACATTAATATACGCTTAACATTAGGATAAATATTCTTATATTTAAGAATATTCCAATACTAATTCCACTTTCCCGAATTCCATTGTCCTAAATTACGCTATACTAATCCTATTAGCCGTCAGCCCAGTCCTATTATCCCAACTGTATTATCCAATCTATCGTCCCAATTCCACCATCCCAACTTATTATCTTAACTTTATTATCCAAGTTTCATACTGTCTATTCTATGTTTTCCACTAATAATTCCATAGTATATCTCGTTCTAAAATAAACTACGAAAGTTAATTTTAGATATAATTTAGAAAATTACAACGAGTGATATAAAGGTAAGCTTTTAATAAGATGTCCCAGTGTGTCTTATTGTATGTATTCGTGATACTTATGTAGTGCACGTTATAATCTCACTTCGTATTATTACCGTAACTCTAAAATCTAGAAGATTCTACTCTATAGAAATTAAAGAATAAAACCTACGTGGTATAAATTAACCCAGTCCCCTCCAACCCTCCTTTACAAAGTTATTATAAAAAGAGAATAAGCTTAGGTCTTTACACTTTAAGGCCTGAATTTCGTAGAAAATGCAATTACCAAAACTCTCCCCGAGTGATAGCCAACCACTAATATTAACTTACTGACTGCTATACAAGATAGCCGATATTCTACCGGTAGCCAGAGCAAGTCATTTCCATTCTATATAATCCAACAGCGGTCTCTACTGAATCCGTAGCCAATAGCATGGAAACTATGCTTGGTTTCTGCTGTAATGAACATCCTGACATTTGTAAGGAGGTGCAAATTATCAGATGTAAATGATAAGTGAGATATACCACTAATATCGAGTTTCTGGACGCACTCGCCCGTGTCGGCGCGCCATAGCCGGACCGTGCGGTCGTGTGAGGCCGATGCCACGAGCGATGAGTCGTGCGAGAAGGCTACCGACCTGACCCAGTCGCTGTGGCCCTCGAGTGTCTGGACGCACTCGCCCGTGTCGGCGCGCCATAGCCGGACCGTGCCGTCGTGTGAGGCCGATGCCACGAGCGATGAGTCGTGCGAGAAGGCTACCGACACGACCGAGTCGCTGTGGCCCTTGAGTGTCTGGACGCACTCGCCCGTGTCGGCGCGCCATAGCCGGACCGTGCGGTCCAGTGATGTAATTAATCGGGGCGATTAATTAGCGATTCATTGAATCTGAATCCGAGGCTAGGATTAATTATCTGAATCACGCTCGTTAGGATTAATTAAGTTTCAATGATTAATTAAAGTAAGGTTAACTACTAGACTATAAATATAATTGGCTAGTGTAGCGCTAAATTTAACCCTTGTTAACCATCGCTATACATATCCTGACTGATCACTTAATGTTAGACTATCAAACATTATAGCCTCTAATATAAACCCATTTATTATCTCTGTCGATAACGATTATTTTGCTTTAATAGAGAATCCTGTTGAGGATATAAATATTATTGGAGAATTTTTTTAATTCTTAGAATTATTTTTTTATAGTATATAAACGCGCCCGGACTCTTACTGTACTTGACATTTAAGCGGAAAGTCGTTCGCTAAATCACTAAAAGCCTGAACGTAATAAGCATGGTTAGAAGATATGGTATTGTAAACGTTGTTCCTACTCTCAGGCCGCTTATAATAGAGTACGGGGCCATCTCCAGGATAAGCATTGTGTCTTGATTTCAGAGCACCAAACAGCCAAGAAGCTCGGGCAGGAACTCGCGATTGATAGACTGTTTCGGCAGTAAGCTGCGAGACAAAAAGGGCATGATATCGAGCGGGAGAAGCATCTTCGTACCTTTATTAACGAAGATATGTATAACTAAGCACTGGTAAATCTTATTACTGCGCATAGTCTTCCCCATAGCCTTGTTGAGTGGCCAGAATGGTATGCCTTACTCCACACAGTCAATTACATGGCCCTAAGAGTTATTACACAGAGTCGCAGGCAAGTTCTAAAACTGTTAGAGGTAAACTTTTCTATACATCGCGAGAGCTTAATATTAAGGCTTAACGCTTCGCCTATACAAATATACTTTAGCATTAATATCTAGTCTTCTCTAAACTATTATAGCTTCCTTGCCATCGTGGCTCATTTTATTGATCTAGGCAGCAGGCAGTTACAAAAGGCTTTACTTACTCTTCGAGAGCTTAAAGGTATACATAGTAGTAAAGCTATTGCAGAGGCTTTCCTCCAGGTAGTTAATTCGTATAGAGTATATAATAAGATCGAATACTTTACTCTTAATAACGCTTATAATAATAATACAATACTACGAACTATTATAAAGATCTATAGCTTTAATTCTACCTATCGACGACTCCGCTATAATGGCCATATTATAAATCTAGCGGTGTAAGCATTCCTATTCGGCAAGAACAAGAATGCTTCTAATAAGGCCCTGCGTTAAATATCACAGCTATCCTGTAAGGAACAGGAGGGGGCTATTGAAAGAGCAGAGACGGCGACTGCCTGGCGGCAGTATGACGCGCTTAGTATACTTTATAACCTTATAGTATGGATTCGCTTATTAACCTAACGTTACCAAGCCTTCCTACGGACTGCTGGCTATATAATCCCGCAGGATAACTCGACAAGGTGGAACTCTTAGTATTGAATAATTTATACTATTATTAAACTCCGCAAAGAACTCAATAGCTTTATAGACGATTGCTATTTAAAGAGCGATATCAGTTTTGATTATCTTCATCCCGAGCACTAGCAGGAGCTTTAGGAGATCCACGACTTTCTATAACCTTTCTATAAGATTACTAAAAACACCTAATAGGACAATACGTCATTAAATAAGGTGATTTGCTTTATGGACTTTCTTATTATGCATTATAAAGCCGCCATATAGCAATTCCAGCATAGCATCACGATAGTGGATCGTATTATAACCAGTTAGTATAAGTTCGACGATTACTATACCCGTATAGATAATACCCCAGTATACGCGGCTACGATTCTGCTCTACCCTAGCCTTCGACGGGCATATCTAAATAAGGCTTAGAAAGACCAGTCCTAATATATCGGGCCGGCAGTCGAGGCTATGCGCAAGCTATGGGATAGTTTCAAGCCGCTGCAAGAACCAGAAATTAAGGAGGATCTTTCGGCTTACGAGGCATATAAGAAACACATCTATTAGAAGTCATCTTCTTATAATGAATTTAGCTGATTCATCGAGGGCCCGACGCTGCCAATTAGTGCCTCTTCTGCCCTTTCATAGTGGCTTAAGCCAACGCAACAAACTTCCTATCCTTCTCTCTACCGCCTCGCAATTAATATTTTCTTTATACCAGCAATATTAGCGGAGGCTGAACAAGTATTTAGCGGAGCCTAACGTACAATTTCTTAGGATAAAAGTCGATTGTTTGCGTAGATAGTAGAGTATACGGAGTGTTTAAAGTACTGGATTAAGAGTAAGCTCTTAGACCAGCTATGTATGACTCTAAAAGTAAATAAGTATTAACTTAGGTATTAGAGATTTAAAAATAATAGCTAAGAATACTAAGAATTAATTTAGTACTATTAAAATAGTTAAAAAAGCTTATTAACTGGCTAAGAGCTAATTAATCGCTGAATCCGATAATTAATCCTGAATCCAAGGCCTGATTCAATAATTAATCTGAATCCGACCCTGGATTCAGATTAATTGATTAATTACATCACTGGTGCGGTCGTATGAGGCCGATGCCACGAGCGATGAGTCGTGCGAGAAGGCTACCGACCCGACCCAGCCGCTGTGGCCCTCGAGTGTCTGGACGTACTCGCCCGTGTCGGCGCGCCATAGCCGGACCGTCCGGCCGCCTGAGGCCGATGCCACGAGCGATGAGTCGTGCGAGAAGGCTACCGACTCGACCCAGTCGCTGTGGCCCTCGAGTGTCTGGACGCACTCGCCCGTGTCGGCGCGCCATAGCCGGACCGTGCGGCCGTGTGAGGCCGATGCCACGAGCGATGAGTCGTGCGAGAAGGCTACCGACACGACCGGGCCGCTATGGCCCTCGAGTTTCTGTATACATTGAGCCCAATTGCTCTCTGTCTTTGGTTTAAGATGTATCCAATTAGGTATCGCGCCTTCAAACAAGTTCCTAATAATACCCCCGCGCGGAGCAAATAGAAGGACTGAAGAATATATTTAAAAAGGTGCAGTATAAATAATTGATAAATTAGTGCGAAGAAGCTATAGAGAGTCATTTAAAAAGTCAGACAATAAATTAATACTCTCTTTCTATTATAAAGTTAGTAGCTTTATCTAGTAGATTATTATATAAACTTGCCTGTAGAAGAGCTTGTAGACTCTTAATTATCTTGATGCTTTCTGGTGCTCGTTGCATTAAACCCAGCGTCTCGATCCAGTGCAGGAAATGCTGTTTCAGGAATTGAAAAGCTTCCCTATAATCACCCTGATTTCGCGCGCCTTGGAGGTGGAATACCCAGTTTAGGCAGGCATACTGGAGTTCAGCAGGAATATCTGCGTTGACCTTTTGACTGTCAACTATGGAACCTTCCAGTCCTAACTTCCGTAGATTACAGATGTCTTCTCGGAGGAATTGTTTCATAGTGCGCAGACAGTTAGCTGCCATCTGCGTATGAGCTAGTGCCTCATCGACCCAGAAGGGGTTTCCCCTCTGCTTCTCGGGATCCAATAGGAAGTCGCGGAAAGAGAGATGTAGTAGCCTTACTGGTGACTTAGCTAATGGTGGTATGCTTAGGACCGAATGAAGCATATCTAATCTGACATCGATGGTATGTCTAGGAATACTAAGGAGCTGTGCTAGGGCAGATGTTGATAAAGGACTTGTGAGAACCACGATTGAGCCAACAATCTGTCGAAATTGTTGCAGAACCTCATCTCGCTCCCGTGCAGAAAGCCCTATGATCTGCTGATCAAGGACAGGTAGATAAGTCGCATCAAGTTTGGACTCTTGGCTTCTTGTCTGGTAGTCCAGAACCTTGCGAAGTCGTTCGTCGGGGTTTCCACATTTGCGATCAGCGAGAAAGCGACACACAGTGGCAGCGAAAATGAAGAGCGGGATTGCCATTGTAACTAGAGCATCGAAACCAGATTGGCCAGGCCAGTCTGCATCTAGTTGTCGGTGCTTCTGCGCTGTTTCATTATAATTTTCTCGGATTATCGCTAACTCATGCCTTAAGAAAACCGCTAGGTCGTGTTCGATCACAGGCTTGGATATTTCATGAAGAATGACATCTTGATATTCACCCTTGAGCTTAGCAAAGCCGAGACGAATTGGAAGCTCTGGTCGGCTAGTGGCAACGATTTTTAAGCCTAAGCTCTTAGCACTAGCAAAAAGGTGAATGATAAGTTTGACTTTATCCTCTGGCTCGCACTCATCTAGGGCATCGATAACGATGACAAGAAATTCGCCTTTTTCAGCATTTTGTGAAATCGCGGTTAGAGGCTGCAAGATAAGCTTGTCGAACTGCTCCTTTAGTCCCTTGTCGCCGATAGCAGAGTCGGCATTAATTGCACTCTTGATAGAAGAAGCGATAGCAGGTTTCCTTGCTGCTAACTGAGCGGCTATTGTCGTGAAAAACCTCGCAGAGCTCCCCGGTCATCCTCTCCTCTCTTGAAGAAGAAACTGGCGCCTAGATGGCCAGTGCTAGCAAAGGATCGGGCGATAGTGCGGGATATGGTTAACTTTCCAGTCCCTGCCATACCATTTAGCCAGAAAATTGACTTGGTACTCGGGTTCTCGGCCCATTCCGATATTTGATGGAGGAGTTCGATTCGGGTTTTTGGCAGGCAGACTGGGTTCTGCTCCTTGGCATAAGAGTCGAAAGCTGCCTTCTCCGCAACTGGAATTTTGATGAACGAAAGACTCTGGCTGACAGTATCTATCTTCTGATCGACTTTAAAGGCCTATTTAGTATTATAGTACACAAAGCGAGGAGGCTAGGAACTAACTTTCACTAAGTAGGCCGCCGATCTTTTTCTCAGCCTTAACTCTGTTAGGAGGGATTCGGGTAAGAAGATCTTTTGCGTACGCAGTAGCCGCTATTACTGTATACCCTTGCCACTTTTTATTCTTGTGCGAATCCGAGTAGTCGCAAATACCGCGAATGACCAGACAGGGGAAGTGGTTCATCAGCCCTGCCGCCTCCATTTCGAAACACAGAACATCCTTCTCTGCAGCAAGTCTATCCCTTGTCATAGTGTCTTTCATTAGCTGATTCGCTGAAGCAATTGTGCCGTAGTGAATGGCCGGATTATCGTTGTTTTCTGTCCGTTCAGTTCGAGGTAGTAAGATTAAGAGATCATCACCGCAGACGGCTGCACAACTTGTCTCACCCGCTGGATGGACGACCCCACTTCTGTATAGCCTGTCGCTGCTTGGGTCTGGCCGTTTATACTCCCGCCGTAACCTTGGGTTCTTTTAAAGAATATTAATGATTGTCTCTTCGAGCCGATGTCCCTTCCTCTCGTACTGGGCCTTGATTCCATTCACAGCAGTTCTTAGGGACGTCGGTGGTTGGTCTAAGAAACCAGTCTGTTGGAAGCTTTGATCCTGTACCGTTTTACCAAAGTCGTATTGGAACACACCTCCTTTCCCATCGCGAGAAGCACTGACGACGATGTCGCCTAGACGGATATCATGCTTGGCACTTGGCGCACCGCCGCCGATACCTACCATTAGACCGATTCGGACATTAGGAAAGCTGTGCAGCATATCTCTCGCGACACTAGCTGCGGAAGCTATTCCGTACTCACCGTCGGGCAAGACGGCAATAACGACATTGTGTTTCCTAATCTTACCCAGCGTATAATCATTGTTGTCATGGGAAAAGACATATTCAGGTGGCTCGTGTTCCTCGTCAAGAAAGGCTTCTGCGGCGACGCGCTCTGTGCTAATGGCGCAGATCCACCCAACAGTGTAGTCTTCGTGGTTCGACATTTTCGTTTGCGGATCGGGGTTTTGTCGATGGCGATTTGTTTAGGTCAACTTGCGCTGTTCTAGAACAGCGAGAGGTTCGAGCGGTGCGCCTTAAAAGATACCAACTATTCAACTCCTCCCATAGACAGTAGAAACAAAACGTAGAGACCTTAGAAAGAAGGAAATGAGGCTGGCTGTTGCGACCCCGCTCAGCATTGGGTTGAACCAGGTGGGGGTGGGGTTGGGTAGGATCTCGGTTACAGACACTTGTCGCGTTGGCTGCTAATCTGAGAGAGAATTCAGAAAGTTGCAGATCAAACAGACAGCTTATCGGTGCCCCAGCCGATGTTCTCCTGACATGTGATTAGCCATAGACTGGCACTTGCTTAGACACCGCTTAGGGAGTCAAAGGTCCAGCGCCATAGTAATTGAGATTGCCGATACTGACGGGCATTCCTGCGACCCAGGCAGCCAGCTAGTACATCGACTGTGCTATGTTCTGTCCCGCTGCCGCCGGCTGGAGTTTGACGATTTCACTCTTAAATTATCTCGATGAAACTGTATTTTTGTGATGGCAAAAAGCTTTATATACCGCATTCAATGTGTAATTCATGAGCGGAGGATGCTCAGAGATACGGCTTGCTACGCTAATACGAGGTTATCCGCCGCCAATGTATACGGGCCGCTGCTTAAGAAGATTGCATGATTTAGTTGCTATTAGCCTAAAAGCCACCTGACTACCTGAAAAGAAAGAATATCTAAGGCGATACGGATGAAACGTTATCTGGGGAAAGAACTAGAGTAATAATAGTAATTTGTAAAAGTCCAAATACGACTTTACTTGCAAGCTTGAGAGCGAATGTAAAAGGGCATGAAGTGGCTCAAGTCGTCTTGCTGAGATATTTAGTAACGGTACTCTAAAGGTATAAGCTGACTGCGGAGTCAACATACAGACTTGATTTATTACCTGTATGGGGTTGTCCTATTTGCGGTATTTGTATATTCCCAGTGGAATGTTATGACGGCCGGCGCCAGCAAGAGCTATGCTTGAGCGTGGTACTATGCTTACACGAGAGATAATTAGAAGCCTAGGACTTCAAGACGTTGAGCACCAGGATGATGGACGCTCCGTACGGAGGCTTAAACCTGAGTGTTGGTTGCTAGAAGCTTGACGGGGTGTGGCAAGTGACGTGGGATAGGCTACTGCTAGTGTGCCTCTTGCAAGGCAATGCGTCGGCTGGCCTCTTACGCGGCGACGCGTTGGCGGTGGTGTCTCTTACGAGATGATGTGCCTCGTGTGACGCAGAGGGGTAGCTGTCTCAGTACAAGACGATTTGCCTCTTGCAAGGCAGTGTATCGTCTGTGCCTCTTGCGAGGCAGCGTGTTAGCAACAGGGCTGCGCGGGCTGTAACGCCAGCTCTCGAGGAAGGTGAAGCTCTCCGAATTCCTTCCTCTTTATGCGCTGTTAGAACCTGATAGGCCCCAGCGGAGAGACAGTGCCAGTTGACCTGCAAAATGACTCCACTGCGCTAACAGGCCATAACAGCTGCTAGCGCGGGAAAAATTTACAGGGGATTGTTACCGCGGAGTCAACAGCAGACTTGATTGTACTCTATTATTCGGCTGGACCCGCGATGCCTATTTTGTCTTTTACTGTGCCTCCACGGAGACAAGAAGTACAAAGACGGAGACTGGACATGGGCGCTGTATGGGCTTAAAGCAGATCACGAAAAAGCATCAGAGATCATCGTAAGTAGTCATTATGCATACATTTACCCAGCAGTTATTTCTATCCTACGGCTGTGTCGCTTAAACGCACAACGTCTCAATTAATGGACTGTCTACTATAACACACTCGTCTCCACACAATGTAATTGGCGTCCCCCTCTTAGTCGTTTGTTGAACTTTTGGGCTCTAACAGCAGCTCTACGCTTTCTTTGAGGTGGCGGAGCTTTAGTTATGGCATCATCCATCCACGCCAAGTTCAGAAGATCAATGATCTCTACTCGCAAGGCTTCAGCGCTGTACTTCCCATCCACCCCGAATGTGGCGGGTAGGCCGAGCATGCGAAGTCGCGCATGCTTAACTACGATCGGGCCACAGCTGTGGTCATCTGTCTGCTGTATTACTCTCTGGCGAAGGAGGATTAGCGGGGCCTAGGCGGATTATGATGATGGCCGTACCTCTTCAACATATTGAAGCTGGGGAAACGCTTTGGCGCACACCCTCTGCTAGACAATTAGCTCTCATCTCTTCCAGGACTTCCAGAAGACATACCTCCACATCGGTCATCTCTCCGGGCCGAATGACAATAGAGTCATAGTGATGGATGGTCTTTGTTTGGTGGTTAATCTCAAGGAGACTGAAATGGTTGTTACGAAGGAAGAGTGGGAAGAAGCAGACCGGCTCGGCTTGCATCTCTTCGCGCCACGACTCCATCTTCCGAGCCGCCACTTGGAAGGGATCCTTCATTATGGCGCCGGAGTTTGGTCCAGTCTTGTAATGGATGGAGATACAGCGACCGACCCGGACAAAAGACAACTTGTCTAAGACGTGCAGGCAAGCCTCTATAGTTGAGTCAGTCAGCCACACATTTGGCTTAAGTCCACGGAAAGAGCTGGCGTCGAATTGAAACCCAGTACCTCTCACGAGAAGTCTGCCTTGCTCTGGTATCTGGAGCATCTTGGCCTGGGTTAGCTGGGGAGGCGGGACGACCTTGGGGCCTGTGGGTCTTAAGCCGTCGTTGAAGAGCGTCTCGTTTGTCCGGCCTGTTCGGAAGAACTCTGTGACCTGCACATCGAGAAGCTTCAAAACGGCCCATTTAGCTTCATTTCTAGGCAGCTCTGCAATCAGCTTGTCCAGCACCTCTTCGGATGATTTCCCAAGTCCCCTGCCGTGAGTTAGCTTGCCTGCCTTCAATACTGAAAAGAATGCTTACCATGGATCCATAATCAGGATGCCGACACCAAGCCCACACTTCAGACGATTCCATTTCCGGCCACGCGTCAAACTTGTGTGCAAGGTTTTGCGGTTTTCTTTTTGATCCTCTTCCTTGACAAACTGTAGCATTCTATTCACAACATGCCCCGAGGCATCTTGAGCTTCCTTGCTTTTCCTTTCCGCCCCAGGACTGATCAATTGGACCTGTGAGTGGTGCCAGTCTGCGAACGCCATCGCTATGGAGACGTATCTCATCGTCCCTCGGAGCTTCTCCCCGCGTCCTACTTTCAACAGTGAAAGCCACCCTGAGCCGTCGGACCAGGCGTCCCCTATTTTGGGCTCTGCATTGTTGACGGAATCAAAAACTGACTTGAACATCTCCTGCGAGGCTGTCGGAGCACTGAGATGCCCGATGACCTCCCGGCTATGGCGGATGAAGTCGCCGATCGATTGAGAAAGAAGTGAGGAGGATACCTGTACCGGCCTCGTGTGTTTCCCGGTGGGGGTTGGCTTGTTCGGAAGAGGAATTTCTTCGAGGAGAGGCGGTTTCGTCAGAACTGATTGATGTATCCTCAGTAGCGACGACGATGGTTGACAACACACTTGGTGATTGTATGTCACTTTCCGTCTCATCCAATGCCCTTGGGGTCGCGGTACCCGCCGATAAATAATTTTCGATAGCGTTAGCGTATTCAGGGGGTTGGGAAATGTCAGGCAAAGCTCCTCCCCGTCGTC
The DNA here is from genome assembly GCA_036429605.1 of Cladobotryum mycophilum. Classification (NCBI taxonomy): domain Eukaryota; kingdom Fungi; phylum Ascomycota; class Sordariomycetes; order Hypocreales; family Hypocreaceae; genus Cladobotryum; species Cladobotryum mycophilum. The sequence goes on from JAVFKD010000015.1 coordinate 190,858, forward strand.
CCCGACTCTCACAGGCGGCTTCTATTGTCTCCCCGGCTGCTTCATCATGGTCTTTCAATCCCTTACTCTCGCAGGTATTGGAGAGTATAGAAGCGAATTCTCTTAGTCTGCGCCGTTCAGTGAGGGGTAGCTGCTCGACCAGCAGATATAGCTCGTTGTCAAGACGATCGATGCTGCCGAGAATCTCCATGATATAGCCAAGGAGTTTCTGCGCTGGCTTCTTTGGTCCTCTGCGTCCCATGGCTGCGTCAAGTCCGCTGGAAATTTAACGTTCAATCGAATTCGTGCCCAAAGTATGAAGGATATGGGAACCGGTCGATGGAGTTGGGTGCGAGAGAGCACAGCTTTAAGAGCTCCTTACGACCAACACCAAGCGGTATATCCGTCCCGTGGAGCCAGCGCAGGAAGCTGCCCTCAGATCGACCCCGACTTCCCAGGAAGTTGCACCATAGATAAGGGCACTCCCTGCTCCGCCATTAATCCCACGTCGCGGCCATGTATGATAAGCCAGCCATAGCCCTTCCGTTCGTCACCGTCATACCAAACCAGCCATAACAAGTTGACCCCTCATCGTGAGTACCACGATGACTGGTTTGATCAGTATCCACGTACTGTGCTAAGAGCGACACCTCTCCACCTTCAGGGACAGCGACCCTTGCAGTAACCTTGATCACATCCTATCCACGAATCACGCTCTGACGGAGATAGCTTCTTAAGAAGGACCGAATGCTGCGCTGCACGACGACGTGGTAGGAGGATTTGGCCTTGTTTTCTCATTCTCTCCCTGGCCGCAGCATCACGGCCAGTGTTGACGACAGAGACTGGTCAATGCAAGCGTATGGCGAGTTACTGCCGTTCTAACGCTAGGATTCTCTGATCTTGTGACTCTGGCCCCGAAAGCGACTTCCTGAGAAGTCCTCTCTCGGGCACCGCGGAGAGTCCCGGTGGACTCTTGACACCCCCTAACTTCCTGGGAAGTTGGCTAGCAAGCCACAAGGGGGGGGGGTTAACCGTCTCGAAGGCGATTCATTCACGGCTATATAATACCACCTGCCCTGCCTTCAAATATTTCTCTTAAATCACCCTTCTTCTCAAGATAACAAACAACAACCATGGCCAAAATAAGAGTACACGTGCTACCTCATTCACATGGCCACATGGACCATATGGCAACCACAATCTCCAACGCCAAAAGAATTGTAGTAATGATAGGAGCTGGTGTCAGCACCTCAGCGGGTATTCCGGTTTGTGATCCTTATCCTGATGTACTTAAAAGTTGCTGACCAGCGTAAGACTTTCGATCAGACGAGGGCCTGTATAAAAATAATAACATTTTCTCTGCAAATATTCTTCGTTGTCCGGGTGGACCCGAGATGCTTGCTAAAAAGGCATTAGAGCTTTACGAGAAAGCTATCGTAGCAGAGCCAACGATAACGCACTACCTCATCCGTACCTTACGAGATTAACGTTAACTCCGCCGTTATTACACTTAGAACATAAATATGCTTAAGAGTAAGATAGGCCTCTCCGTGGATATAAATGATCCTGAGACGGATTATATTCCTTTTCATAGCTCGCTTTGTTATTATAGATACACCGTTTATCAAGTCAGTGTTAAGAGGAAATCCAGGACTTACCTAAACGTCACTCCCGACTATGCCTCTTACGCCTCTAGCCTACAGGCTAGGCTAAGCCAGGGCAAGCGGCGAACCGCTGTTGGCACACTTATGCCAGACATTGAACTTTTGGGTGTATCTTATCGCAATAGAGAAACCATCGCTTGTTTTATTTATAAGGATAAGATCTCTCTCCCTAATGTTCTGCTTATACTTAATACAAGCCTATGTGTTAATAGGCCTATAAGGCTATGCAGAAACATGGTGAAGGTGGTAGCCAATCGAGGGGGAAGGTGATTTGGGTCAATCTGGAGGAGCCGCCTACTTCTATCCTGTCCGGATTAGTGGATTATCTCGTTTAATAGGACTGTGACAGCTGGGTTCAGGATCTGCAGATACGGAAGCCTCCTTTCCGTGACGTTGCTGCTATGTCCTGTCCAATAATAAAGCTCACAAGATTTGTTAGCTGTGTCTCATATAAACTAGGAGTCTACTGGTTTCCCACATGCATAAGCGTGTCTATTAAGTATATTCCGGCGATGCTCCTTAAACACGCAAAGGAACTTATCATTAAGGGGTACAGGGCACAAGCTTGGGCGCGGGTTGCTTTAGACGCCGGGAGCCTGGTCAAGGAAAGCCACTCTGTCTGCGTTAAGAGACTCAAAGACGTTAGACTTGCGGCAACTAGGGGTGTGGCTCTGTTCCGTGTTGACGTATGTGTTACCGCGGAGTACGCTAAAAAGATGCATTTTTGTTATTGGGCAAAGAAGATTATGTCTAGAAAGTTTCCGCCGGAAGTAGTAAAAGATACTCTAGATAGATGACTATATAGAGATTGCCTTAGTTTAGAATTAGTATTTTACGATTACATGTATTCTTCCTTTTCTTTATTTAATATTACTATTCTAATTTACTAAGCGTCCTAGACCTTCTGGTCTTCAGTTAGCTCAAGGCTATTTAAGCACAGTTTATCTAGGTATCAGCGTAAAGAGGATGTTAATGGCACAGTAAAGGGAGGGGATGTCCAAGACCCCCTTTCCTCAGGCCCACTGGGCACACCACCATCTGCGACTCTCAAATGGTATGTCTACGTCACAAGATTGACTTTATTTACCTTTTATTGCTTTATATGGCCATAGGCGATAACGTTGGCCCAGCCGTGTAGGCTAGATTGCTAGAGTTCCACCCAAGTCATGTAACGCCACTCTCACACCCCGTGCCGTCGTAGGAGGTCAAGGCCACAATGTATTAAAACCTCGTAATACAAATAGGTCACATTATGTGACCATGACCAGGGAGTAACACTGCCTTTTTCTTTTGCGGACCGTGGAGCGTATCATCTAATCCGCAAGAAGGATAGCACCAGCGAGCATGTGCCGCCCAGGCTTTCCTTTGACGTATAAAAGGGTGACCTTGCCCCCAGACTACCAGTTCCCATTCTTCTCCTCTACATCTTCTTCAATAATACAGTTGTTCAGACATATCATTCGGACCTAGATCCCCAGACGCTCCATCACAATGACCCTACCAACGCCTGTATCTGATCAGATCGTCACGCCTACCCGCCACACCCATATCCTGAAAGATAATATACCATCGACACACCGCATGTCAAGATATAAGAATATAAACCGTAATGGTAAAGCGGAGGATAGGTCGCCTACTAATCAACAAACGGTGACACCACTTATTGCTCAGCCTAACTTCTCTGGTCAAGCGACAGTGGCCAAACCCGCAACAGACGCAGATGTTACGGACAACGACTCTAAAGCTACTAATCCAGACGCCAGGTCAAAGATCTTAAAGTGGCATAAAAGAATTACCCGCCTTGGCCCTAATATAAACGACTCTGTGTTAATACCATGCAAATCACAAGCCCCTTCATCCGGTGCTATTGGCAAAACTATACGATTCACTGAGAAGCCGAGACGAGGTCAGTTACTTTATAAGCATAGCAAGTATCTCACAACTAATAAACATAATAGGTTATAAGACTCTGTTAGTAGATCATCGCTCTAAGAGCCGAGATCATATGATTCTTCGATCGGAGAGCCAGCGCCCTGCCTTCCTTCGAAACAGCCTTAGAAGAGCGGAGATCAAGAGACTTTGCGGGAAGGTTTGGCCCGAGGATGATACCTGCAGGTTTGGTGTACGTCTAGACCTCTCTATTGAGGGAATGCAGGAATTTGGACAGCTTGCTCTAGCGAAGAAGCTCATCACCAAGAAATATGGCCGAGAGTACTGGGCACTTTTTGCCTTAAGTCTTAACCCACTCAGGGATATAATGTATCCGTTTACCCGGATTCGTTGGATTAAGGATGTTTTCGAACTAAAAGGGGTTGTCCGATTCGTAGCTTATGCTGACATTAGATTCGAAGATTTAAGATGGTCTAGGCACAAAAGCAGGGCAAAGTACCTGATAATAGAAAAGTTGCCTCGCTCCGCGCTGCATACTCTCCTCTAAGAGCATTCCTATGCTTAGCATAGTTTATTAAATAAAATTAAGTTTATATGGTCTAGATTTGATCTTCGTATTCTAGTGAATGATGATGGGTGTTTAAGAATATCGCTCTTAAGAAGTCTAGAAATCTTCTATACATTCCCTTTACCTTCCCCGCCTCCGCTATATCTAAGGGCAACTAACATATAATCTCCTTACTATCACCCTTAATATAATGATCCATAGCCTCTTGGCAATGTTGGCTATAAGGCCAATGTGGATTCTTATAGGGTATACCTAAGGTGACGGTGTGAGGGTGGCCGAGGAAAACGCTAGTGTTGTTTAGTTGCGATGACACGAAGACTCAAGTTACCGAGAGTTTGGCGAGACACAAGGCAGGTAGCATGTGTTTAAGTACTTGCACAGCCATAGCAGATTAGATCCTTACTTATCTTAGAGATTTTAGGTTAATTCGCATAGTAATTTATGTCTATCATATATCTTACTCCTCTGCTATTTATAACTTTTGTTTATTACCTTATGGTTAGGCGCTGTAGCAGAGGTTCAGGGTGCATTCATACGCGCCTATAGGCTTTATTTTCGTCCACCTTACCGCCCCGCCTTCTCTCTAAGGGTTCAATTTAAGACCCCTGCACATGGAGACCAATAGGTCCAGTTTGATATTAATGAAACAGACTGTACTCCGCACAGCGGTCCCAAGAGCGGTTTTCGTTCGTACCACTTACACATCGCACATTATTATCACGCCGCCAACTTAAACAATAATCTTCCCACTATCGGCCCTTGCCAGTCACCGCTTAACAGTCCTCAAGGAATTTATCGCTGTGATTTAGTCATATTACAAATACTTACGTGCTTTATTCCTTTTCTATTTAATAATAATATAACTAAATATAACTAATAATTGTTTATTTTTACTACAGTAGGCTTATTGTGTAATACTAAACGGGTTAAAAGTGCTAATTGCAGGGCAGAAAATCACCGACGTCCAGCATAGAATTATAATAAGACCGGAAACAAAGGCTCGGAGATATATTATTATTACTAAGAGCATACTGCAATTCGTCTTGTAGTCTTTTGCGGCCCTTGGGGACTGGATCAGTTTTATACTACTCATGTCTATCCGGGATATCTCAGGCTCTTGACATTAAGTGGTTTAGGTGTCTCGTGGTTAGTTAATGTATTTCTTTGGACAATGAGTAGCGTTTATACTCTATAAAATTCCAGGATCTCTAGTAACCTCCTGCTTAAATTAAAATAAAGTTTTACGTGCTGCCTTTCCTGTTTTGCCTATAAGCTCCTTAAAAAAACAGGAAGCTACTAGTAATAAAAGTATGAAGAGAATGGTGGAGCGTAGAGCCAAGAGTATTAGCAAGAACCGCTAGTACTTTAGTCAGGGTAATCTATTAATATAAGATACCAGCACTAATTTTTATCAAAACACTCTACACATTTAACTAGTAACTTTATAAGTTTAAATACTAGTACTAATTCTTCTTAAAACTCGCTCTACTAGTAACCTTATATTCCAGGTACTAGTAACCTGGGTCTTATTTTAAACCCCTTCTAACTTACCAGTAATGCCTTGCGTTAGTTAGCGGTAACTAAACCGGCGCATACCGAATATACTAGTACCTATTATAGGTTAATTGCTAGTAATAGTGGAGTACTGGTAATGATTACAAGGCGGCTACCAGATCCCTATAGTTACCACTAACTCTTACCATACAATTACTAGTATACTAAAGCCGCCCTTTTATAATTACTAGTAATCACTTGCTTAAATTACTAGCAGAAGTATGCGGGGACTTCTAAGTTACCAGTCATTAACACCCTATCGCATATGCTTACTAGTATTATCCCACGCACGTCTTATAACTACTAGTGCAAATTAGTGCCTCGGGGGCCGAATAGGTTACTAGCAGATACAAACCTTACATATATATAACGGTAGTAGAGGTACTGGTATCCATGGATTGCCTTAAAGTCCAGCGAGATCTTCCGCTTATACATTACTAGTAATGCCTTTTCCTCTTTAGCGATTTATCCTATTCCATTATATCAAAGTAAAGGCTATATAGAAAAATAATTAAAGAAAGTAATACTCAATGTAAACGCAGTACGTAATATACCTTTTTATCTAGTTATATATACATGGTTATAACCTGACCGCGCTAACGTTAAAGGTTATGTGATGCTAATGTATTGTAGCCGCTGTTAATGAGGTCGAAAATAAGGCGAACTAAAAATTAACCGTGCAATAGAAGTACAAGGGCCTTATTTTCGGAGTGATTAAGAATCTATCTACAGGATCTGGTTTAGCCCTTTGGCTACAATGACCTTGTCGTTAAGTACGTTAGGTATAGACTGCAATAAGTGTTAATAAATCAAATACTATTAGTAGCGATATAAGCAAAACAAAAACATTAGCAATATTAGCGCTATTAGCACTTATACTCATCTAATACCTATATTCTAAATATAATAGAGCAAGCAAATTAGTATAATATCCTTTAACATTTGATAAAACCTAGCAAATCAAATAAACAAGTCTGAAGCTATTTGTACATTCAAACGATTAAATACTTAAGACCCTAGAAAGTTTAATAGATTTAATAAATATAGGGTATACTTAGTAAAACTTTAGAAAAGGATATGATTGGCTGGAAAATAGTTAGTATAGCATAATATTTATACAGCTAGCTCTAACACGACCCGCGACGCGTTGCAAGATATTCGCTTCAAGCAACAAGACCTCAACTATATAATTTCAATAGCTACACCAACACTAATTCGCGATGAACCTATAGTATTCGGTGCTTCCCACCCTCGAGGCATTATTTCACAGCTTTCTACTTCCTTAGAGGCATCATCCTCTGTAGAATTCGATCCTAATAACCCCGATTCAATACTAAACCTCCCTATAGCTCTATTTGGCAGGCTTGACCTCCCACAGCCAGTTAATAACCCAATTCTATTAGGTTTTTGGTCGCAAGGGAGTGAATGAGTGCATAACATAGTAGAGATCGCTACGCGATCTCGTAGGTAGGTATCAATTGGTGACGGTTTCAATTCTTGCCCCTGTCTAACTAACGCAGTCGCGTCTCCTTTGAATAGGTTTCCCGCCGGCACATGATACAATTTAATGGTGGTTATCTCAACGAAACACATTTCTAACCCTCAGCAGTCTTGCCTTAGATCTCCGTGCTATTCCAGCAATGGCTATAGATTACAAGAAAGCCTTTAGTCAAGCTAAGTTAACTTTATTATTATAAAGGCTATTAATATTATCAGAAACACTTAAGAAATAGAATGCTTAAAGAATTGGTTACGAAGGGATGATCCTGTAATTGGTGGGCGGTTTCGTTGCTAAGCGCTTTATGTAGTTTTTTTCGACACTACTAGCTAAACGTCAATCTGAACCTCTATAAGCGCTTATTCTTATACCCTCAAGTCTTAAAAAAACTAGTCAATGTACTGCGAATATCTGGAAATTTGTAGAAATACCCTATAATGTTTACTCTCATAAACAATTAAATTTATTATCCTAAGCAAAATGGTATACTAGTAATCTATATACCCTTACGAGCTGCTTATAGAAATAGAGGTATGGAGTAGATTAGAATGAGAATAGATGTAACGAAACCTTGGCTTATGATATAAGCACGATGTAAATAACTAAAGCCGGCGACGAGGACCAACCTATGTATGCTACGAAAATAAATATTAACTTAAATTTACCCTTCTCTATGATGCGGCAAGCTGTGTTACTGTTCTTTAAGGGCCACTATTAAAAAATCTATAAATTTTAGTCCCACCTAGCAAGAAAGACTGCCATTCCGGCGAATACTATGCTTGGCGATGCAATAATCACCTTAGCCCTCGCAACCATTGATAATATGATCCGCCATTATGGGGATGCATTTGGGCATCAAGGCTAGCTTATGTACAGCTCAGTCAGGTCCTAGCCTTTATTAAGTCGATTATTGCACGCAGAGGAAGGTTATACAGAGGTGTCGGTAAAGGCAACACCAGTGTCCTCATCGATCTCTATGTGAAAGCTTAGACGGAGCCGTTCTCTTTAAAAGAATTACGCCGGTAAGTGCAAAAGCGTATAAGAATTGCCCGATGTTAGGCGGACCTTATGAGAGGTTTTATCTTTCTTGTAGCTATATATAACACCAAAGCAGAAATAATAGTGTAAGTAATCTAAAGACATTCCACTAAGAAAAATACCTCTGACATCTAGTGCGTAGACGAGACTTCTCTGTTACGAATTCGCGAATTAAAGCGGTCGCAGACTAAGTATTACGTGCTTATAATCTTTTTATTAAATTTTTATATATATAAGTAGGATTTAGTGATATATAGATAAGGAGATATAAAAGATAATATTTATTAATAATCTTAATAATAGATATATAGATAGATGGTGTTTTTATTAGAGTGATTTAAAGGATTATACTTTGTAATTTGCGGATATAATAGATGTAGATTTTGTAGATACAAATTAATAAATGTATGGATTTAGTAGATGAGATTTAGCGGATAAGATTTAACGGATGGGATTTAGTGGATGAGATTTAGTGGATAGGATTTGGTAAATGGGATTTAGTGGATGAGATTTGATAGATAGGATTTGGTGGATAAGATTTAGTAGATAAGATTTAGTAAATAAGATTTAGTGGATAGGATTTAGTGGATGAGATTTAGTAGATGAGATTTAGTAGATGGGATTTAATGGATAAGATTTGGTAGATGAGATTTAATGGATAAAATTTAGCGGATGGGATTTAGTAGATGAAATTTGGTGGATGAAATTTGGTGGATGGGATTTGGTAGATGGGATTTGGTAGATGGGATTTGGTAGATGAGATTTGGTAGATGGGATTTGGTGGATGAGATTTAGTGGATAAGATTTGGTAGATGAGATTTAGTGGATGGGATTTAGTGGATGAGATTTGGTAGATGAGATTTAGTGAATGGGATTTAGTGGATAAGATTTGGTAGATGAGATTTAGCGGATGAAATTTAGCGGATGGGATTTAGGGCCAGATCGGCCAGAGGATTAGCATAAGCCAGTTTGCCCCACAGTGACTTTGAACTTGCACAACGGGTCAGAAGTACTTTTCCTGTCCCCTGTCAAAAATTATGCAAACGTAGCCAGACCGCCTTCCAGATTCGTAGAACTGGCCTACACCGCCAAAAGTACTGCACGGTGTTTGTAACGCAGTCGCTTCGTCTATTGCGTGTTTATGATATCGTGATACCGTCAAAATGGAAGACAACTACAGTCAGACTGTTAGTTCTGAAGTAGTAACACCAATAAGGTCAGAAAACGAGGCCTTACCAGCATCTCCCGAAGCTGTGTTGACTACACCGTCGCTGAGAACTGAGAATATTCCTGCTGAAACTCCTCCTGTTTCCCCCTTGTCTTCTCAAACGACAGGAAGCCGGTCTGCAACGAGGTCAGGAAGAACTCAATGGACAGATGCAATGAGCATTTTTTCCTCGAGCTTCTTAGAGAGGCTCGAAATGAGGGTTATCTCCAGTCAGCAAAGTCGACATTCGTCAAGGCTGTGATGGAACGCCTGTTGCCCTCAATGACAGAGCAGTTTCCACATAGTAATCTGCAAACAATCAAGTTAATAACCCATTTCAAATCGCTGCGAACCAAACACAGGATGTTCCTGTGGATAACAGAACGAACTGGTGTTACCTATGATGAAGATAGCGGCATGGTTGATGCCAGCGACGAACAGTGGGATGCTTACCGTCAGGCTCATGGTCCAGGTGCCATGTGGTTGAAGATCCGCGGGTTGCCACGACCTGGGCTGTATGCCTATGTATTCGAGGATAATGAGGCTATGGGCAGGTTCATCGTCTCTGCCGGCGATGATGAAGGATTCGATGCCATAGACCTAGCCACACAGTTAACGGAGAACGCTGAGAGCGAGGTTCCAAGTTCATCGGGAACGGAAAATCAAGCACGACGAATTCAATCAGTTCGTCGCCGTGTACCTCAAAACAACAGGGCTTCGGAAGATACACCTGAAATACGGCGACAGACAATGCAATCGTTGGTCTCTCTTGCCTCAACCATCGAGGGATGTATGAGTTCTATTTCCAGTTCAATATCAGCTAAACAGAAACGTGAACCTGGAGCTGGGGATATAGATCTCGCCATTCAGGATTGTCGACGCCTTTTTCGCCTTTCTGGGCGGCAACTTGTCGTCTTTGCGAAAGGAATAACGGTTCCTTTAATGGCAGTCTGTTGGAATAACTTCAGAGATGATAAAATGGCTAAATTGGCGATGCTTGAGGAGATATTAGGAGAAAGGGTTGATGAGAGTGTTGTTGTTGATGTGTAGGGTTGAAGGTATTGCAATGTGGGTTTTTTTGCCTATAAAATCGATATTAGGCGGGGTTATTGTGTGTGGTGAGGTAGCTTCTCGAAGCTATGAAATCGGGTGGTTATGAGGTTATACTGAAGCCCCTGACTTTCTCCTTCTCAACGTAATCCACAATCACAACACTCATGGATTTTAACACATCCAGACAAGATATATAAAATTCCTTGATTATATAGTATCTTTAGTATATGAAATTGATTTTATGATTTTCTTAATATTTATATTATGTCTTTTTGATTTTTAGTGGAATTTTAAAGTATATATAATTACTTGATTGCTGTGTAAAGCTGTAAGAAAGAAGTTGAAAAATCATCTGCTAGTACAGTGAAAATTTTTCAGGCGTGAATTGACCTCATAGCTCACTAAATAATAGCGGTTATAGCACTATAACCACTATAAATATAGCACCTTTAGTAATTAAAAAACTTTTAGCAGTAACCCCACTATATTATAGCAGATACAGTCACTAAAGCCTTCTGTAAATATAGCATCTTATTCACTAAAGCCTACTATAACCTATCCTATACCAAAATAACCCAAATTTCTCAAAGCATCAGATCAACTTCAACACCACATATCACAACATCACCACTTCCTCCCACCTTCAAAAGCCCTCATCCCCCCTTCATCTTCATTTTCATCGCTTGAGTCATCCAAACCTTCCCCTACATCATCAAATTCATCATTTTCATCATTTTCATCATCCTTTTCCTCCATATAACTTCTATATGAGTCCCAGTTCGCTCTTGCAATATGGTCACGCAGATCTCGAGGCGAACTATTGCGGATAACCTCAGCTGCTCTTTCTATGTCATACTGGAGTTCATCAGGGACGTATTTTGAACTCTCATCTCCTGGAATACCATCTTTTCTAATGAAATTCCATAGGCCTGTTGTCGCATACACTATCTTAACCTGGTCTCCGAAGCTATACTCTGGTGGGTTGTCTCTGAGGATCTTGAACTTGCGTTTTAACCCGCCAAACGTCTGTTCGATGATAATCCGCAGGCGAGCATGCCGTAAGTTATACAGTTCTTCTTTCGTCTCCGGCTTGTTCAAAGCGTCCCTCCAGTCCTGCAAATGATAGCGAGTGTTTGGGTATGGTACTAATAGACCTGGCTGTATTCCAAAACCAGCGTCCCCTAGGTAGCAACGACCGTCAGGAATCCTGAACCCGTGAAGAAAGGCAAGGCGGCAAAGACGAGCATCATGAAGGCGACCTTCCCCTCCCGCGAGAATGTACGTAAATGTTCTATCAAAACGAACAGCCGCGAATACATTCTGCGTAAGCTTATTTTTCCTGTTCCAGAATTTATGCTGATATTTTGCAGGAACATGCGCTGCCACATGGGTCCCATCAATGGCACCAATACAACCGGAAAACGCAGCATGCTTTGGCTCCAGTTCAACCTCTGGGGATAGCGATGCTTCATTTGGTTGGGTGACAAACTCAAGGTGTAGTTTCCTCATAGGATCAATGACCTCGTGGAATACTGACGAGACAGTGCTTTGAGCAATTTTGAAGAAGAACGCTGTTTCCCGTTGTGTTGCCCCAAACACCATAACGAACAAGAAGACCATAATTTTATGCTCAACAGTTTGATAACGAGTGTCGGCCAACTGTGTGTTCAAGCGCAGCCATTTGCAGAGCTTAGCAAATATTGCCTTTTCCATTCGAAAAAGGTATGTGAAGACAACATTTGGGCTATTAAGCAGTGAAATTATATGCAAATTCGCTGCCTCCGGTCCCCCTTCGTGTATCCTTTGACGGCTGACCTCATTGTCTTCGGCGCTCTCGATGGCGCTTTCTAGAAATGTCAGTTTGAAGCCAAGGGCTATCAAACTGACGTATAGTTGCATAAGAAGGTCAGTCACCATTTCTGCGTTGTTGTGGTTATGATTAATATCTCGAATTCAAAGCTGACGTTCCGCAAGCCACAGCTCGAACTCGAGGATCAAGTTATCCCTCTTTTTTGGGGGATAACATACGGCAGAATCTGGTCACCTAATGAGGGATAGTTGCCAAGTCACTACGATCAAACAAGCAAGGCGTCAGAAGATACATTTTCAAATTTGCATAACTTTGGAGCGGAGGATGCCGTTGGATTAGTACAGGTCATAGTTCTCAAAATGGTAATCCGGCCCTGTGTTATTCTTTTTCTGCCCCACATCTTGCATTTTTCTTATGCTAATCCTCTGGCCGATCTGGCCCTTAGACTTGCCCATCCTCCAACTCGCGCGACAAATCACATCAGACCCAAACACGTTACCCCCAATACACGACCACTGTTCGACCCAACAAATCACATCACAATAAGGCAACTTCGCCTTTAATCTGTTACAGAGTACCCTTTTGCCTTACCAAATCCCTGAACCAGCGATTCAAAGCAAGCATGGACAACGGACATCTTCAACTCTCGCCTTATTGTGGTATTTGTGAGGAAAGAATATCGAGGGATGAAAGCGTGATAGCATGTGTGTTTTTAGACCTCTGACTTGCTCGACAGTACTAACTATTCCATTTCTTAGTGTTTCCCGACGACGATTCAGGATTCCATTACGGTCAAACACGACCATTTCTCTTTCCAGATCCAGGCCAGACCATTACTTGAGTTAATGGTTTCCTCTGCCGATACCCGGACTGTAAAGGATATGCTACTTCGCCCGAGTTTTCTCACGATACATCACGACTGCCACATCATTTTCATCGAAAACTGCACTATCAAAGAACTCGACACTTTGCATCATCGCCTATGGACGATAACCGCGTGGAAGAATCCATGGCGAAAGGCGCCGCCGATCTATCTATCTGACGAGCGAATCGATACGCAGAATCTCCAGGTGGCTGCTTGTCTTGATGGACTGCATCCATTGTGCACACTGCCTGTGGAGTTACTTGCGATGATTCGGACCTATTCCACAGGTGCATTCTTATGGAGATATATATTCATACTTCGGGTAGCAGCTCGAGCGTCTTCTTTACGCGATGAGGCGTCTCTCGTCGTTCCATTGGGCGACATCGTTTCGTGGGAGCGCAATGGGACGATCCAACTTGCCAAATTAGCTTCACCATCCTTAGTTACTGTTAGAGTAACGATGGATTCTGGCGGAATTCGGAAAATAGAATGGCTTTCTCATACGATTAACTATTCCGGGGAGTGTCATCAGTCTTCTGCCTTTATTGTTCGGCGTGGAGATTTGCTCTTAGGTGTAACTGCACAAATTCAGGTATGATTACTACATCTTTTGTCAATCATCATGCGAACTAATTTCTCTTAAAGCTGGGTTTACTACGCCTTCGTATATCTCTAGAGCGGCGGACACTCATATCGAACACTTCAACTCCTCCAAGTTTAGAATTATGCCGAGCCTTTCCCGACGATGTTTCCTCCTGCCAACGTTTCTTGGCGATTGAAATGGACGACATTTATGGCATTACGTTCTTTTTCTCTTCTATTAATAATCTGCTTAACATTTACACACATCGCTCAAGGAAATCATGTCTAACTGCCGTATATACACTCCTCCATTCCAGACTTCCTATCAACTCTTCACAGCACTCATCATGAAGTATCGGCATCGTCTCTCTCTATTTGCGGAATTGGCGTTTATTCGGCCAGATTGGCCTTTTAAGGTTGATGTCTCGATGGAGAGCCTGGAGGCAAACATCTCGGCAATAGAGACTGAGCAGCGGAACAAGGAACCTTCACCTGCATCGATGACTATTCGAGATCGAATTTCCGGACTTAAACCAACGCTGCCACAGAAGCAAAAGTCCTTGAAGATGTTAAAGTTGAAGAAGCCAAAATTGGATGCTCTCGGGATTTCTTAGAGGAGTTTATGAGCCTTAATATTCCCCCCATGCGAGCCACCAGAGATGGCTGCGTGTTTGACGCAAGCTGACATTAGACGACAGGGTCATTATAGCTCTTTTCTCGTTTCAAAGATTAGATGGTTTAGGGATTATCACCTAGGGCTTTGATCGATGGACATTAAATTTAGTAGGGGAGTAGCTAATTCAGGGGTGGTTTAACTTAGAGGCAGTATTTCGGACATCGATAATATGAAAGATTAACTTGTTATCTGTTAGTGATGGTTTCCATTAATATCTATTACGCTATAAATACTTTTTTGCTTTCTTACCTATAACACGAGAGAAAGGATTTGGTCGCCAAATACTTTAAGTCACATCAGAAATCCATTTAATAAGTGAGGTCCTACGTATAACTCTTTCTATGCGTATGCTTATAAATCAGATGTTGTGGATGCTGGATTTGACTTTGATGCAAATCGGAGCAGTGGCTGACTAACTCAGCCAAAATGGCATGATTAGATGTATCGCACAAACTGCCGTTTGTTCAGGCAGGGTAGTCTCACTCATAACGACGATTAGACCTTAGGACCAACCCAGCCAAACTAGCATTCGTCTTCTGATGAATCTAGCGTGCACGAATTGCGCTATGACCGAAGCCCCAGCCTCTCACAAAAAGCACAAATGTACTGCTGCAAGAGCACATTGTGACTTAACTGGTACCATGCAGTGCTTGGTACCTGTTGGTAGGCCCTCGGGTCTGCTAGGCATGACGTAACGTGTCGAGCAACATTAACGCGATGTTTATCCGAAGGAGAGACTGGTGCTGGACTCCTATCAGTAAGTTCCCTGTTTCGCTTTCCTCCACCTGGACGTCGATGTATCCGGCCCTCAGTATCTACTTTGTTTAACAGGGCTTCAAGAATGGCATTTGTTCTTTATCGCTTTGTACAGACACGATGGACATCGTCCGTCAACCGAATTTCCACTGCATGGAGGACAATCACGCGTGCTAGACACAACAAGGTTCCGGCACAACAAGACCGCGACGAAAGGAGCCGGGAATCCATTCATTCCATTGAAGATGTTACTTGGCCCTTCACAGACGAGCAACGTGAAGATATGGTACAAAAATTCTTTGATTCGATTGACCAAGATGCTGTCTGTGCCCTGGCTTCACGACATAACGGCCATAAATCCTGTCAAATAGACGTTTGGGACAAAGGTAGCTTTAATATCTGTTTTATCGTTAAGTTTAACACAGACAATACAAAATGGGTAGTAAGGATTCCGATTGGGCCAGTGGTTCACAATGCCTGGGATAAACTCGAGAGCGAGGTTATTACAATGCGGTAGGTGATTGTTATATCTATCCTGTTCTCTATGATCGCTAATAGAATCGGACTTATAGGTACATAAAGACAAATACGAATATTCCTCTCCCTACTATCCACGAATACGGGCAAGATCGAACGTTGACGAAAACGGGTTCCGCGACTCCCTTTCTCATTCTTGACTACATCCCCGGCAAATCACTCGATATAAAGACCTTACTGGAAGCTACACTAGAACAACGAAAGGGTTTCTTTGCCGAACTTATCGAAGTGCTAGCTCATTTACGGCGGCTTGAATTCTCTAAAGCAGGTTCGCTTGTACCAGATCCTCATGGAGGGCCGAACCCTATCGTGGGCAAGCTTTTTCGATAGCCATCAACGAGCTCCAAACAATGCATCGAAGGAAACAGTACACTCTGCCCGCTTCTGTTTTCGCGACGGAATTCGTCAGCCACCGATACGATGTAATATCTACAATATACAAGCTTCCTCAAAAGAACCAATCTCAAAATGAGGCAATGCTTGAACTGTTCGCACTCGACAGCCTGGGAAATCTCATTTCCAATTTCATCGATAAACAATGTGATAAGGGCCCTTTCGTACTCAGTCATTTAGATCTGGGATATGGCAATATCATTGTCGATGATGACTTTCGTATTCAAGGCATTATTGACTGGGAGTGGGCAGGTGCAGTTCCGCGACAGCTATTTACGCCCCCTCTTGGATTACAGGTCACGATCCTGATTTATGGAATATACAAAATGAGTTCTTCTCTGAGTTCTATGATGTTCTGCAAGATAAGAGCCAAACATCCGACTGCTATAACCAGCTTGTGGAAGACTGGGATCCTCACCAGAAACTCACATTACCCATCGCCCAGATCTTGCACCATCCTTCTCATCTCGCTCGTATATATTATAGAGCTATTTATCCTACCCTATTTGACCACTCTTATCAAGATACTGTCTCCAAGTTCTATGAGAACAATGCATGGTTCTCATCACAGGTAAAAGGGCTAGTGGGTCATTCTGATCGCTTTACACAATACCTAAAGAACAGTGGTTTGTATTTAGTTAAGGAGCGAGACCCACAAGTTGACAAGGAGCTCAAGGAGCGAAACCAAGAGATTGATGAGCTACTCAAGGAACTTGATCTATTTGGGTTGGAGGAAAAACATCCATTATTATAGGAGAAGAATAGGTATGGCGGCAACAGATGGGTCGCAGCCTATCGCTGTAACTGTTTTAACTGCTCTTCTAAATCATGTATCTTAAGCCACTTTCGTTTGATGTTCTCCCTCATTTGAGGCAACCTCTCGTTTAACTTCGCCACCCTCGCATCCATCGTCATATCATCATTAGTTATACCTCTTCGCTCCCTTGAGCTAGAGGCCGTATGCACCATCTGTTCCAGCGCTGATTTAGAAATGTTGTCTAATGCATACAATAACTTTTGAAGTATCTCCTTATCCTTGGCAAGCTGGGTCATTGATTCGTCAATGGCCTTCTTAAGCACTTTGATTCGCTCGCTGGATTGCTCGTCGGTTGTAGGCATCGTTGCTTGTGTTGATTGAGTTGTTGCGTGATTAGGTGATTCCTAATTGACGATATATATGAGGTTGATTTTGTAAATATTTGATGAAGGGGAGAACAGAACTGAATGGGATCAGTTTGAAGAGGACTTTCTCGCAGGCTTGTTATCTGAACAAAGAATCTACGTATCGGGGGAGGGCGCCTTAATGTAGCCCCGCCCAGCGGTGGCCGTGAGCTTGGACATCAATGCTGTATTGTTAAAGAACGTCTAAAACAAACCAATTTGGTAGATTCAGGTCTTGAATCCACGGTAAGACAATCGCTAGAGAAGGCTTTTAGATGCGGCTCAATTTTCCAGTGATTTATTTCATGAACTACTTTACTTTTTTACAATGCGTTGTACCATGTTTGCCCCTCAACCCCGCACTTAAAAATTTGCATTGCTTTGTTAAAAAGTTAGTTTTTTATTTTTTATTTTTTACCTCGTACAATAAATCAACTCCATGTATAATTATCTTTATGCGTAAGGCACAGCACAGAGTTTCTGGAATATCCGATATATATAATTATTAATATTACGTTTATTATGTGTTATGTTTACTATTTTAGTAGTTAATAGTCCGATATCCAGGCTTTTCGTTAAGCGCTGTCCATAAGCCGGGTATTCTTCGGCAGTATGGCGCGTGTGGTACCTTGTTCAGCGCCTCACAACTCAGGCGTCAATTTCCCATTATGTCATTACAATTAATTCCAGCGATACAGTTTCGGTTACCAAGCAACTTCAAGACCATTCGAGACATCAATATGCCTGGAGGGTCGTTGAAGAGCTACGACCAGGGCATTCAAAAACTAACGGCTTTCCTGGCTCCTTTTGCTAACGGCAATCCCCCTGATGCTATCACTGGGTCGATCGACAAGGTCGTCGAGTTGTTTGCAGATGACCTTAGCGGATACAGGGGGGCAACTAAAAGCAGGAAAAAGACAAGACGGACCATTTTGTCCCTGGTCCTTCAAAATATTGATTCCGACATGTTCTTTTTGTGCGCTCTTGCATTACCAGAGTCTTGGCTAGCAAAAGTTATTAGGAGTGAACAAGACGCGGATTTTGTTTTAGCCCTCAAGTCTTGGTGGGGTTCTTCGACAGTCCCTCCTTCCTTTAGCAACACTGCTGCTGAGCTTTGTCGGAAGTACAACACTCTGTTAGAACAAGGTATGGAGCAGCAGCGAATCACGTATGGAACAGACACATGGTTAACAAGTAAATTTGCTCGCCGATTTCTAGTTAGGAGAGAAAACGTACAAACACGGCAGAATTCCGACGGACGATCGACAGCCCGAGATACGCCGGCTCAAAGCCTTTCAGATATAGACGCCCCCCTCGGAATGAAGATATTACTATGGAGACATTCGTTCTGAATCAACCATCTGCGGAGAGTGAAAACACCAGGCCGACGTTGGGCAAACATAAGAAAGATATTCGGGTGCATTCACTAAGTCACAGGGAAGGCACGATATCTCGGACGCCCCTAATGGAAGAGCTGGAAGGTAATAAAGATCCTACAATTACTGTGGCAGTTATTTACTAAGATCTAAACAGGCCCATTAGGGGGATCAGTTTACCCGATAGAGCTCATGGACGCTATCAGCACTCTAGCCTCTACTAAACCCATTATTAACATGACGATAGCACGAGGGGATGGAGTGAGCCCATACGTTTCGTTCGACATTTCTCCTGCAACAGCCACGCATCTAGCAAGGCTCGCTACATCCAAGCGCCAGCGTCATGACCCTCTAAGCTCTTCCACTAGACCAATCTGAACAGATTTCCCAAAGCAAACAAACTTATACCCTGGCTTCCATGGTACGATGACTGGACTTCTGTCATATCTGCTGTTTTGCGCCACTTTGCTTGACCAGGATTCTTCTCCAGGAGGATACAGACATACAGTGGCCGAGGTCTCATTAACCTCAACAACAATTGCAACAATGTTATCGGCAGGAATACATTGCGCACAATCACCGTAGGTTTTCCAAACTAGCGCTAAGCATCTCTTTGTTGTCTGCACAAATTTTAGCAGTCGCCTGAAGGAAATTTAGGTCTATCATTACCATTTGCTCACATAACCGAATAACATCGGCATCATTATGACCCTCAACCTGTATATCTTGCATTTGATATACTAGTCTAAGGCTACGATAGAGTAGTAAAGCTGCGGCCTTCCCAAATGTTTTATTTGACGTTGGTAAAAGATAGGTCATGAGAAAGCGGTCAAGCAGCCCAAGATTAGACAGGTGACACTGTGTTAACCGGAGTAATGGCAAATTATCGGATTTGAAATGCGGGGTACATGGAATGGGGTGATATCCTGGCCCATCCTTTTATCTGGGTATAAGCCGAGTCCTGGCTGATAGTCTGTCCTGCACCTGTCTTAACCAACATGATTCACTGGGATTATGGTCTTGTAGCGTCCCAACTCTGTCTACCCATGTCCACATCAGGTATGCCTCTCATCTGTCCACTGATCTCCATTAACTTGATGTCCTGTCCATACCTACTGTTCCATTTATGTACCACGCCAGCACCTCGCTCTCATCTCCCCTCGCTCACTCAAGTTCATCCCCTAGTTCCATGGTACCGATGCTGTTTGTGTATTCTCACAGGTTAGCTGTTCACGCTTGTGTTCAACTCCTGCTTCTGATCCATTTCCCCAATTCTTCTGGCTGCTTCGCTGATACTCTCATGGAGTTCTTCACACCCCAGTTTTTTGCAGGTATCTCGTTTGTGATGTATGAAATCGTATATCGCGGAGCACTAGCTCTTTAAGTCGATCGTTCGCGGGTGCCTCGAGGCGCCTCAAGACGCCTCAAAACGGTGGAGTCGCGAGAAATTTATATTTCTTCAAATCGTGTAATGCAGTGGTGTCATTCTGCTCAATAGACAAATATGGTTTAACTCTGTATAATGATAATTGAAATTGATGAAGCTTTGAACTGAGGGCGGGAGTTGGACGTTCGGTGAGCAGTAAAGTGGCGGTTGCGGTGGAGTGCCTGCAATACGGTGAGGAAGCGTGATATTGTCAGGGTGGGAACCTTGTTCATAAGAAAATCGATATGTAGAGGGCTATAATTCGAGTCCGCTGCTGAAACATTATTCAACTAACGTGCGGCGGGTAGATTTCTACTCCGTCTGTTAGGAGGATTCCACCCAACCGACGGGCGTCAGCGGCACGGGAGGCTCCAAGGTCAAAGCATCCTGCGTTAACGGATAGCCAGAACGCCCACCGATAGAAGAACAGGACCAGATTGGGGTGTCGCCGCCGCGCAACCCTTAATACTACCTTTTCTAAGGGTAGGGAATCGCTAGATAAGGAGGCTAGGGAAAATTTCGTAAAGGTTTCAGAATCCTCCACGGCTGCTTTCGCCGTGATCTATCCTTGTTATTGGATGTGTGTGTTTTGTAATAGTTATAGGTCAGTCATTGTTTGATGACCAAATATTGCCTTTTAAACAACTCGGGGCCTGAAGTGGCCAGAAGTGGCCGAGAGTCGAAGGTCAAATACAGCTCGATCATGAAGCAATCTCCATTTCTATCGATCCATAGCTCAGTCATATACACAGCTGGACTGTCTATTTAAACACATACAATATAGACATCGCGGTACGAATTCAAAACACAGCCGAGACAAACAACGCCTATCTCCTCCAGTACATCATGGAAGGTTCTGCGGAAATGCCACACATCACAGCAGGCCAGGACCAAATTCAACTCGAAACGCACCATATCGACAAACCTCTACTAGATCCCACAGAGCACCGTCGCTTCTACCGATTTTCGAATCATCTATGGAACCTCTCGATAGAAATGTAGTGGAGGAGTGGGCGGCAAGCTTGTCCCCCACTAACACTACCCCGAAGGAAAGGGGGATGAAGGAATACGGCATACATCTCACAACCTAAACATTTAGTCATGACTTATACCCTAGATCGGATAAATCTCGGACTGATAAACTAATCAGAAAAAGCGATCACCACAACACCAGTGATCACCGTGCATTCCATTTATATATAAACCACGATCATTACCATCAAGATAGACAGATAGCCAGTCGTTAATACAATTGTTCACCATCAGCACCTGATAACTGAACTGTGACACTTTACCTCATTTGCTCAATATCGCCCTGATCCACTTTGTTTGTTTGTTTGTTTGTTTTACTATTTAACGTCCGTATAAGGCAATACTGCCCAACCCCTGCTGGGGCAAAGGACGTGCTATGCTAGAAGCTAAGTAGATGATTATATACAACCGCTATCGCCTCCATATAGCAAATCTTCGGCTTGTTTAGCCCTGGGGTTTTATACGATTAGGGCTCGTCAGCGAGCGCCCAACCTGCGGGTGTAAGTCCGCTTAGTCTATTAGTTAATGGTACTATTAGACCATAGCCTCTTAAAAAGCAGAGCTAGAGCTTTGTGGAAGCTTAAAAGATATAAAAGTATAAAAGTATAAAAGATAGAAAGGTTAATTGTGATCTAGGATGACTAGTTTTAAGGGTAGATCTTTTAGAAGAAGCCTGTCTCGTTTACTAGCTTTATAAATCGTTCAAAGTCAGGCCCTAGGTACTAGGCAATTATCACTAATGGCATTAGTCTAAGTTTTATCCGATGCTTCGGATTAACCTTTCTGCAGTAGAATATGTGGTTTAAGGTCTTGTTCCTGCCGCATGAGCAGGTCCGTGTAGCAGTGCTGCCTGGGTATTTATGTGTGTAATAGTCAGCGAAGTCGCCGTGGCCTGATCGGGCCGCTATTAGCCGATGTAGGTTGTTACGGGTTAGCGATAGCTCTAGGGGTTCCCGGAGGGTCACCTGCAGTTGCAGTCGTTGGTAGGAGGCTGGGGCCTCCTTTTTCCACTATTGTTGGAAGGCCGTCAAGGGTTTTCGGCGTGCTATCCTGCGAGCTGCCGCCAGTGTTATGGTATTATTGTTGTTAGGCAGACTGGCGCCTAATTTAGCTTGCTCGTCTGCCATCTCGTTGCCCGGGATTCCTATATGACCAGGACACTAACGGAGTGATGCTCTTAGTTCTGTAGCGAGCTCCTGGAAGGCTAAGGCCTCGGCTTGCGAGGAGTCTGATGGGGTGCCCATAAGGCTCGTAAGTGCAGCTGTGCTGTCTATGCAGACTGTTATCTTTTCTCCGTTTTGGATCTGCGCGGCGGCTCGTAGCCCTTCTAATGCTCCTCGAATCTCTCCGTCGTAGACCTCTACTAGGCCAAGCCTCCCGTGCCCGCTTTACAGCAGCTGGCTATCCCGGAGGATAACAAAGCCCCAGCCCGTAGCGCTATCCTGAAGCTAGGAGCCATTAGAGTATATGATCAGGTAGTCTCGTGCCTCGCTTACCTACTGATTAAGTAGCTCTATAGCTTTCTCTTTGCTAGGAAAAGGGTCTGTAATTGTTTTTGTGTCTTTTAGTAGTAGTCGTGGTCTGGGGCATTTTGCATCGATAAGAGCGGCGGTTCTTTCTAGCCTGCTAGGTGATTTGCGAGGTTTAGAAGCATAGCCTTGCAGTACCTACTGCGGTTTAATGCAGCTTAGCTAGGATTCTCTCGAGGGATTGGTCTTTTGTAAGCGTTGTGCTAGCGGGTGCCGGTGGTCTAGCCGTAAAAGCCGCGTTGCAAAGCGGAAGCGTCGTGCTTTAAT
The DNA here is from genome assembly GCA_036429605.1 of Cladobotryum mycophilum. NCBI lineage: Eukaryota > Fungi > Ascomycota > Sordariomycetes > Hypocreales > Hypocreaceae > Cladobotryum > Cladobotryum mycophilum. The sequence goes on from JAVFKD010000015.1 coordinate 213,719, forward strand.
AAGCTAGTCGATTGGTAGAATCCCGCTCTCTCGGTATAGAACAGGTAAGGGAGTTGAGTCCTAGGTAGGAAGTATTGCACGTATACCTTTTAGTAATGGTCGGGATAGTCTTTTATGGAGATATAGTATCCTAGAGTTAACAATCACTTTTTTGAACTGCCTGTAGACTGATGGCCTTATAAGACCAGGGTACCACGCCTTAATGCCATACAGTAAGATAGGCTCGATGTAGCCAAGCACCGCCCTTCTTATTGCTTTCGGGAGAGGGCCTTGTTGTGTGTTAGTGAGACTGCGTAGGTGATGTGCTAGTGTTAGAGCCTTGGTCGCCTATTTGTCTATATAGGCTCGAAAGCAGAGAGAAGAGTTAAACCAGATCCCGAGCCAGCGCATGGCCGGCTCCGGCTGTTTCTCTATCGTGCCCTGTAGCACGGGCGGGGCCTCTTGGATCTATTTCTTATGACGCGCGAAGTGCATTACCTCCGTTTTATCTGGGTCGAAAGAGATAGCGTTCTTAGTGCCCTATTGGGACAGCTCAGCCACATCTGCATTAGCCAGCGATACTGTTTCCTCTATAGTATTCCCTATCCGTAGTATCGCTATGTTATCTACGTATCCAAACCTACCTGACCTATTGCCGAGCAGGTATATCGGCTGCGTATATAGCAAGAATAGAATAGGGGAGATAGGCGAGCCTTGTAATAGTCCATATTGTAGGGGGAGTTTTCTATAGTTGTGTCTTGCAGTCGTACATTAGCTTAACGTCCGGTCATAAATGATTCCACCCATCGCACTAGCGTAGTTGGCCAGCCCTGTTCCCTTAGGCGGAGCAGGAGCCTATTGCACAGCACCGTATCAAAGACACCCTGGACGTCTATAGTAACTAGCGTTATTACCTTTCCTTCTATAAGAGCCTGATCGATATTGTGTATAAGTGCCGCGGCCAGGTCAACGGCTAACCTCTTTGGTAGTGCGCCTGCTTGCTTTAGGTCGAGGACCTTGTGTTACACTGATGTCCAGGCCATCCGTTTTGCGATCAGACGTTCAAGCCCTTTGCTAAGGCACGATAATAGTGAGATGGGGCGCTAGGCTCTGGGTTTTGTGAGATCACGTTTCCCTGGCTTAGGGATCATAACCACCTCCGCACTCTTGAAGATCTACGGATGATATCCTACAGCAAGGCAGCCGGTATAAAGACGGTAGATGTGAGTACCGAGGTGGTCCTAAGAAAACTGCAGTAGCTGTACTATGACGCCGTCGGCCCCGGGAGCTGTATTCCCCGTGTGCAGGGCTGCGTACCTAGTCTGCTCCGGGGTCACTGTAAGGGAAAAGGGGAGAGGAGTTGTGGGGGTTAGGGGGGCCCAGGGCTGAGAGATGTCGTCCCCGGCAGCTCTGCGTTCCAGCGTGGCCTTTCGCAGAGCCAGGGCCTTATCCCGTTGGGTCTCGTAGACTATCCCCCCACCTGTAGAGGAGGGGTTTGAAAGGGTGACGTTCGTTGGGCCCAGCGGGCTAGCTTATAGATCCCTGCGCCGTCTTTGACTTCGTCAATAATAGTCCGCCAAAACTGGCGCTTAGTTCTTCGCACAGTTTTTTGTAGGGCTTTCCTGGCTTCTTGGATAGCTCGGCAGAAGCCTAGAGGGAAGCGGCGACGGGTCTGCCGATATTTAAGGGCAGCTTCCGCGCATTCCTCCGTCCACCACGGTGCGGCTCGTTGCGTTTGCCTTGGTGGGGTTCCTGCTGTTTCTAGCGAGATTTGAATGAGCTCTATGATTGCTGTCGCTAGAGAGTCTAGGTCATCCGTGTTGGTTGTCTGTGTGGGCAGGTCCCGCGCCCCTTCCTGGATCAGGGAGAGAAATCTCTGGGTCTCCTTGGAGGTGCGCAGTCGGGCTCTCTTCCGTGGCCTTGACTGGAGTCGTATCTCCGGTATGGTGATGGTGATGGGGTAGTGGTCAGCGCTGGTCAGTAAGTGCTCCTCGACGGCTGCTTCCGCGAGGGGGATGTTGGTAAAGGCAAGGTCAATGGTGGTGTTCCGCGGGTTCGTGGGTGCCGCCGGGACTAGCTGCGCGAGCTCAGTTTCTTCCGCCCAGTCTGCTATACGGCCGCCTTGGTGCTCGGCGTTGGCTCCTGGCTCCCAGCTGCAGTGACGGGCATTAAAGTCCCCTGCTATCAGGCATCGGTCAGGGATCGGCCATGTGAGGATGGCTTCGAGTGTTTCAGGGACATCTGGGTCCCTATAAATATTTACTATAGTAATATCGCTGGTCTTGATCCAGAGTATATCCCTTGTGGCTACAGGGCGGGTCTGGTCAGCGTCAAGCTCAAGATTGCGCCGAATGTAGGTCATAACCCTTGGTCGGTCTCTGGTTCCCTCCCAGCTGTTCACAGGTGAGTATGTGCGGTACCCTGGGTGGGTTTTTGTCATGCTGTCGCCTTTTAGGCTTACCCAGGGTTCTTGCATCAGGATGATATCAAATTCTTCGGTGTCAGCCAGGGCGAGGGCGGTGTCATGGGCAGGTCCGATCTTGCCCACGTTGGCCTGGAAGATTCGCAGGGTTTTTGTTCGGGCAAGGTCTTTATTAGAGCTATTAGGGCGTGTCATAGATTGGTGATTGAGTTGTGGCGGGACCTTTTTCTTGGTTTCTGGAAAGGCTCCAGCTGTGTTGTTGGTCTGTTGATCCTGTTCCTTAGCATGGTAGCAGTCTGTGAGCGAGTACGGGAGACGACTAGCGAGGCTGCCGGCGCTTCCGTTGACAGGCTTGTTGCAGAGCCAGGTCCTGGAGGAGTTATTGGGTTGGTAGGTTCTTCTTCTTCGGGACCTTCGGGGGGCTGTGGGGATAAGGGCTCAGCATCAATTGTTATCGGGTCGTTGTCCCGTTCTTCCCCTGCTGGTCTCTCCTTCTCATTGGCTAGGTGTGGCGAGAATCGAGCCTCTGTGAACTGTGTCCTGTCTTCGTTTGGGGCAGTTGTGTGCTCCGGATTGCGCTGTCGGTATCGTTGCGCTCCTGTAGTGCGCGCTGTCTTTCTTTGATGCTGTGTAGGTCTTTGAATAGCGCCCCTTGCCTTATAAGGTTTCATAGAGCAGTCCTTGTGGTTTGGAGGGGCAGGTTCTAAGCAGTTAGGGCACTGCTCAGGCCGTTGGCAGGTCTCGAAGTCGTGATCTGTTTTACCACAGCGGTTGCAGCGTTGCTTTCGGCTACAGTGGCGCCAGGAATGGTAATCCCAGCACCACACACACTGTTCCGGGAGCTTGGATTTCTCAAGGTAACGGGCCATTCGGCTGCTCCCGAATAAACGCCAGCGCTTGGTGATGGGTGTGGGGAAAGAGACTATCATTTTCTGAGTGGGCGCATGAGGTTCGTTCTTACGCGTAGGGCGGAAGCTCACAGGCGCGGTGCCTGTTTGCGTGATCACTTCTTCGCGAAAGCACTCATTAAAGTCTACTGGCCTCCCATCCCAGGTTGGGATAGTGCGAGGGCATTCTTCTACTATGTAGTTATACCATATTTGTCTTGTTTCTGCGTGTAGGGCACCTAGCAGCCTAATCCACTCTTCTTTGCGTTCTAATACTTCTCTCTGAACACCCTGGTCGGCTGTATGGATTGCCCATCCGGTTGCTGTTTGTGTTGCCTTTGGGATTCTTGAGATAGGCATGCTGAGTGCTTTGGAAATTACGTCTCGGATCGCGGCAGGCTCCTTCTGCCATGCAGGAGATTGTTTTTCTAGTCTGACTAGGATCCTAAGATCGGGGTGGACTGTTTCTTTGGTCCCTGGGGGATGCTTTGTATGAGCCTGTGGTTTCTGTGGTGCTGTTGGACCAGGGCCCTGTGTGTTATGTAGTACCGACGCGTATGTGGTTGTGTTTCCTTTGGGAGGTTCTTTTGGGTTAAGGGCTGATATGCAGGCTGATTTAAAGGCATTTGTAAGAGCTGTTGCAATCTTTCTTGCGTGATCGGTGGTGAATTGCTTTGCTATCGCGTCGAACGCGGTACTGAACGCGTTTAGGACCTTATGTTCTTCGGCATACATAGCTGCTCGTTCGTCCAGTACTTGCTGGGTATAGTCGTGTACAGCGGGTACGGCTGGTGCTGTTGCGTCTTGGGTAGGAATCCTTTCATTGGTAGGGTTGGCAGTTAAGTGGAAAGGTGAACTGGAGGGCGGTGGATTGGTGGTTCTTTGTTGCGGCAGTGGCTGAGGTGTGCTGGGTAGGTGAGGGTATTGGTTATGAGGCAGTGCTTCTCGCGCGCGTTGTTGCAAGTCAGTCGGCGTAATCTCTCCCAGTTCGAATGGGAATTGGCTCGCTTGGATAGTCGGCGCTGCAGGCGTGGACGCCATGCTGCCGACGCAGCTTAGTATTTGGTGTTTTACCCCTAGTTGTTAAGGATTTGTATGAAATTTGCATATGTTCCCTTAACAGCTGGTGCCAAGAAATTGATATGTCAAAGGGAGGTGTCGCCCTGATCCACTGCCAACAACAAACCACGATCTAGGTTATCCTTGTTGGGAAACGCCTGGAACGTCACAATACAAGCAGGCAGTCTTAAGAAAGAGGCGGCTTAATGGTTATGTTATGGAGGGCAATGCTTAATGGAGTAGGCCTTAGATTGGGATAAGGGCTTGCTTGCGTTTGAGCACAATATAGAGTCAAAGTTTGGTAATATGAATATTATACATGGACGCTCCCAATCTGTTTAGTGTAGGGATCGGGGGCTCTTTGGCCTCACAGGAAATAAACTACATGCCACAAGGATCATAAACGTTGGCTCGAGCACAAGCCCCATAAAGAAATACTGATTGGAGGGACCTGCAGCTCTTAAGAAAAACCTGTTAACGGATTCGCTCAACGCATATACTAGTGTTTGCGGAGAGGTATCTTGACCTTGGATTATATTCGGATTGATATGATACAAGAAGTATAAGAACCTGATTAGCTGCATAAAGCTACATGGAAATACCGATCTAGCGTTGATAATCCTTGACATGTACTCCGTAGACCATACCCTGTATTGAGCAAGCCCACAGTCACGTGAATCACAGCTCAATGCGTCCTTCCTAATCATCTGTACACTGTGCCTTAGCTCAATACAATCTATCGGCTATTCAGGCAACCAGGAATATGGAGCTTGGGCGGATGCCACCGTGACACTAGATACAGACCTCAGGGGTCAATTTGACGCCACATTCAGTCGGGGCATGGTTGTATGGAGTAGTGTATAGGCATAGGCAGAACATTGATAACTAGGGAGCAGCAGGGCAGGAGACTTTTCTCTTCCCCTTGCACTATATTTAACGTCATTCCCCCGTCCCCTACCGTTAGTTCACCATCCATTATCATCTTCGTTCTCAGATCTCAATCACCCAGATTCATCACCACATCAACCCTTTACGGAATTTTCTTTCGGCCCCACCATGGACACTTTCGACCACGGCCAAGATGTTCCCTCAGCTCCTCTCCACCGTCATCAGTCGTCCCTGGAGGGTATCATGGATTTCTCTCGTGAGCAGCCTTTGACACCAGAGTTGCGTGCTCAAGCGAAGCATAGGTTCTATCTCATCGTCCAGCACTTTGAGGATTTATACAAGAACAACAGTCAGTCGTACAATCAACCGCGACTCATCCAGTACACCTACGAATATGCACGCTCTGAGGAATCCCAAGACAACTTCCTCAGGGCTTTCTTTCAGGCTATGGCCCTCTCCATCGATGGCGAGGAAGACTTGAACTTTGGCAACCTCTCATCACCATTTATTGGGTTTTCGGAGCATTTGTTCAACCATTTTTTCCTGCCTCGTAAGCTGAACATTGACTGCGCTATCAAGTCATGCATACTAATAATCTTTATAGTAAAGGCTTCTGGCACAAAGACTCCGCAACCCACACCGGCGTATCACTCAGCAATCATGATAGCACAAGGGGGAGTATCGCCCGGCCTTGTTGGAACACCTGACCGACTGTCATCTCTGCGGGGAGATTGCCTTATCCGCGACCGTCACAGATGCGTGATATCTCGCAAATTCGATCTCAAAGAAGCGAGAGCCCGTATGAGAGGAAATCCCAATAATGCTCATGACGACGATGGGAATGAGCTTGTCGCGAGAACAGATCTGTTTGCACTGCTAGAAGTTGCCCATATCATGCCCCACGCTTTGATGAAATCCGAAGAAGGATCTAAAGTGGTATGCCCGACTTCTTTAACATCTATGGGCTTATCTCTAGCTAACATTCTTAGAATGACGTCAAAGCAGCGACGCTTGCGATCCTCAATATGTTTGATTGTGGTGTCGTTCATCTTCTTGAAGGCCCGGGTATCGACCAGCCAAGCAATGCCATCAGCCTTACCCAGCATCTACATTTTCTCTTTGGAGAATTTGAGATATTCTTTGAACCTGTCCCAAACCAGCCACATACCTACCGAATTGAATCGTTCCTTGAGCAAGGTTTCATTGGAGATGCGACTCTCCCCACTACTCGGACATTGTACCTATCAGAGAACATGACAATCGACCCACCTTCACCTCGACTCCTCGCGCTCCACAGCGCCATTGCTCATATCCTACACCTTTCTGGTGCAGGAGATTATATCGGGAAACTGCTTCATGATATGAATGATATGGATGGGACGAGCATACGGGAGGATGGGTCTACCGAACTGGACCAGTTTGTGAGACTTCGATTGGGAAGCTCAGTGCGTACATAGGGAAGACTATCCAGGCCCTGATATTTGACGTCCTTTTCCCATCTATATTTCTGCTTTGAACATTACCTATCTGTATCTCCATCTGGGCAATGTTTAGCTATCAGGATGACATCCGGCAAGTCGAGCAACGCCTAGAAATCTAAATAAATGTCACAACAATACGATCGATATACAGCCATTCAAGGAATTTCTACTCATTCTCGTAATTGTGACTTCTTGATTCACATTGGGTGTAAGGACTAATATTGCCTTCCATCACCATAACGTCTAGGTATGACATCTACATACCCGAGAAGCTTTATCTTACGTTTTAACGAGCAATAAAATACAGGATGAACTTCGTAGTTATATTACATTCGGACACATAGGCGCTGTTTCGACAAAAAGGCCAAATCTTTCTTAGAAACTAGCTTCCATCTTGTTGCCGTAGTGTACCGCCTAATGGCATTGTTCCAGAAGGCAAGGTGCCCTTTGACAATATGTTTTGGGACACGAGGCCAGCTCTAAGATTTTGGAATTTATGAAGTTGGAAGCATCAAAAACGGCTGCAACGACGATTAACCATCATACCTCCCTCTTGACATGCCAGGATGAGCAAAAAGAGACTCATCGCGAGTACTTCTTTAGAGCTAAACGCATTAAGATTGGCGATTGCCTCGGCCCTAGGCAACCTTGACCTGGACAAACCGGTACGTGGACAGCTGCATTCGAAGTAGGCAAGATCTGAACACTAGAGAGTCGTTGCCCTGTAGTGGTCATCTGCCGCAGATTTGTCCGCGAGCTCACAGAAGGTACGGAAAGCTTGGAAGGTCCCGGTCCCGAGAATTCATCAGTAACTTTGCAACACGAGCAAGAGTACTAACATTACTGGCCGTGAGCACTACAGAGAGTAGCTTTGCTAGGCAATATACTCGGTTTGGAACGTAACGTTCCGGGCGTTTCCCAACAGGGATAATCTAGATCGCGGGTAGATGTCAGCGGTGAATGAGGATAAAGCTAAGCAAAGTAGCTCTTGGTCACAGTTCAGGTATCAGGTAGTTGATGGTGAATAATTGTATTAACAACTGACTAGATACGTAAGAGAGGGTCCGACTTGGTATATGTGGTCTGGGATCCATCATTGGATGACGATGAACCCCCTAGCATATCTTGAATCGACGGTAGCGGCGTTCTGATATACGATCCCCCGTCTATTTGGGGTAGCGCTAGATCTGAGCAGTCCGCCGCGCTTTCGGCAGTTGAGATGCTGTCTGCTTCCCTATCGAGGGAGGTGTAGTCAGCGTCTGTATACGCATCCGCCTCTACGTTGGTGCGTCTGCTTCTCGTTCTCCTGCCAGCATCTCCTGCGGCCTCCTGGCGACCGCTCGGAAGTGAGACTCGTCGTTTTTTCCTCTCGCCACCAGCCTTGTCTGTCCGTTTTCTTGTCACGCCGCCGTTCAAACCGCCGTCTCCCTCGGCCTGGGTTTCTGGCGTGTCACGGCTCTCTTTCTCTTGGACTAGCTCTGCCTGCGCGGCAACGCTCGTTGTGCTGTCGTCGATTTTGCCGTCGAAAAGAATTACCGTGGGGTCAAAATGAGGAGCCAGGGGCACGAAAATGAACCGACCGCTGCCTGCAACATCCCGCGCTAGTTGTAGCGCCACAGTAGAGATTTCTTCTCCCCCAGAGGTGACGACTAGACGCATCTCATTCAACTTCTTATGCTCAAATCTGATTTCGTAAGAGAAGCGCTTTACTTGTTTTGCACGTTTTCGGCCCTTTGAGTGCTTTGTGTCCGCTGGCGAGCTCCCAGCGATCGACGTGGCGAGCCTCTCGCAAGCTTGGCTCGGGATGTTTAGTTTGATAGGGTCCATATCGATCCCGCTTCGGGCAAACTCAGCAGCCGTCAGGTACGGATGGAACTCCTCCGTCTTGTTGAGGGGCGCATCCTTGACCATGTAGCACGGTGAAACACTGAGCCCTCCAATACACTCCGCAATCTTGCCCTCAGTAGCCTTGACTCCAAAATCGATAGTGAGCTTGAAGGGATATTGGTCAAACTCTCTGAACCCCCGGCCCTATGCACGTGTCAGGTGTGGTTTGGTCTCCTCTTGGATAGGAGCACTTACACTCTCCTTTAGCACAAACATACATTCCCTATCCGCTACTTGTGGCTTTGGTAACGCGCTTCTAAGGCCGTTGACTGCTTCGATTTCGGCCTTGATCCCGAAACCGAATAGCTCAAGAAGCTTCCGGTCCTTCTCTGGATCGTGATCTTGCCAGGCAAAGACTGCGCCGGCACATGTAGCGGTGCTGTGATAAACGTCAGGAGAAACGATCCGGAGCGAATCGGGGTAACTAACGATTGGCGCGATACCCGCGTAATGACCTTGGCTTCGGGTAAAACATCCTCGAATATCTTATGCAGGGGCTTGGAGAGGATGGGTGACTTGGACGATCCCCCGACCAAAAGGATATACTCGGGGCAGTGCTTAGCGGCCTTCAAGGCCTGCAGCTGTTTCTTGAAGAAATCGATCGCCGTGCCGTAGAAGGCTTCTACGAGATTCTTTAGTTCACTCGCGGTCAAGACCACGTTGCCCTCATGATCACGAATATCGACGAGATTGTCTCCCATCTTGAGGAAGGCTTCGAAACAGGGTCTGAATCCCTTCCCAGCGCGCTCCGATATCTCCGCAGCGATGTACTCCGTCCCCGCATTTACACTTTTGGGCTCGGTAACCTGTCTTATGACCATGTGGGAGCAGTCTTCGAGCATCGTCCACTGTTGCACATGATACGCCCCGAAGTTCTGCGCGACCGGCATTGTTAGTCACCTGACTGGGCCGAACTGGATGCCACTAGCACTCACCATAACCATGCCGCCACACCCCACGATAACGGCATTGACCCCATCCTAGCACAGCGTTAGACCTAAATCGATGTTGACAGAAGGAGGACTTGTACCGGCCCGTCGATATCTTCCTGTAGGTCTTTGTGTTCTTGAATCATACTTCGCAACTCGGCCTCGGTCTCCTCCACAAAATGGCCTTTTTCTTCAAATCCCCAGTCGTGGAGCAGGGAAATGACCTTCTTTTGGAGGTCATCGCGCATGTAAGACGACGGGAGGCAAAACATCACGGCTTGTATCTGTTCGTGCGGCTTGTGGCCCAGCCGCTCCAAATACTGATATGTGTGGTCGCGTATGTGCTTCAAGAAGGCGGCGTAGACCTCATCCCCGTTCACTCCATTCCTCTCAACCCTGGCGTGGAACATTTTCCGTATGTAATTTGCGTTTTCTCCGACCCCATCGTCGATGTGGGCTTTGATCGCCCGTATGGCTTTAGAGTGGTCGGCATGTTCTGAGGGATGCCACCCGAAGTGCCACTTTCCGTCCTCGACGTACACGACACTCGGAATTTCGGGGGCCTCAGCGCTCCTCGGATCACCTGAATTCTCCTTCTCCCCCAGCCTAGTATTTCAATGATCTCAGGTCGTTTTCCGGGGCACAAGTGCATAGCAGTCACGGCGGTGGTGGAGGAACCTGGATCGACGCCAAACAAGAGCATGGACTGAGATCTCGGCGTAGCCATGGCTTAATCGTCGGGTGATCTGAATGCCTTCGCTGTTCGGCGTATTCATATTCGGGGCTGTGCACTCAGGCTGGTCATGCGGATTATGAGTGCATAACGCGTCGGGTCGGTAATGGATCACGCGATTTGGCGATGAACGACCTGTGGTGTTTAGAAGCGTCGGGAGACGGATTAAGAGTTGGTCCGGCCAGGAACAGCACAACCGGGATTAATTGCTGATCAGGTAAGCACTGTCATGTCCGGGGTTTCCATCCAAACGCATTTTGCTTTCTTCACAAAAAGGCTTTGCCCTGGTGGCTTACTAAAACCTGAAGTCGCGATAGAATAAGAACCAACCATGAATTCTGTTATTTCCATCCGTAAGCTAGCTATTGTAGTGTAATTATCGACCAGTTATAGCAATTAAGCGATTCCCTACTAACTCCCTTCACGTCAAGTTCCATTCGGTCCATATCTACTTCCACTACTCATCATCCGCGGGCAAAACCTGGGCGGTTAAGTTAATGTTAGGTCATTGCAGGTACAGGGAGGCTTCAAGCGCGCACACTCACCAGTTCTTCTTCACCGCTATCATCGGCAATGGTAACCGGCCCAGTGTTCCGGTGAGAAAGAGGCGACGAGCCAGTACCAGAGGCGTTGGCAACGCGTCTACGGTTTGAGATCCGGGCAGATTGGCGTGTAACAGGAGGGCGTGAACCGGCAGAGTCTCTACGGCGTCTACCGCGGGGGCGCGAATCGGCAGAGCGCGCAGCAGAAGAGTCTGCAATAGAAGGGGACGCAGCAGTAGAGCGTGTAGTTGAAGGCGTAGTGGGAGCAGCGCGAGATTGGGAACGTCTCACTGTACCCATGAAAACAACATCGCCATCCTTTGAATCAACGGGAATTGGGGTCTGGTGGGTTCCCTAATAGTGAGTTAGTGACTGAGCAGCATGATTGAAATGCGAGGGTCCTACAGGAAGACGAAGAGGTCTGTCATTGAACAAATTCACAGCCCGCAGAGCCTCAGCATCAGTAAGCCTCTTCTTGCGCACGATCTTGCGAGCCTCGTGGTGATATTGTACTTGGAACTTGTGAACGTCTGTATAGATCGGGTGCTCATTGATGATTCTTTGCTCCTAGCGCTGAAGTCTATCAACAAGGTCGGCTAAAGCCTCCAGAATACCAGAAACGTCATCGGCCGGTTGTGCGTTATTGTAGGTGGAACGGGTGTAGACGGCACGAAAGTTGGTAACGTTCTCTGAAGATAGGCAAAAGTACTTTGGCCATGCGAAGCTGTGAGCTGTACCTTGGCGGTCTTGGAGTGAGATGACCTCCATGGAAAAGTAGTCATTGTCGTTTCTAGGCGGCATGATCACGTATGGCTAGAGGCAAGTTAATTGATGTGAGATGAACGGTAGGGTTGAGTACACGTACCTGATGACAGCCGGCAGCGCATCAATGAAGTCGGAATAACTGGTATTGTTAGAGGATACGGTGATTTGGGTAAGGATAATAGGATGAAGGCATCAAAAGAGATAACCTACCCGATGGATCGATGAGATGTGCGCTACGGGGCGCGTTGGAGATGTGCGATGCGGAAGGAAGAGAAGAGATGCGAGCGGACCTTTGAGCGACGAGATTTAAATACACAAGTCTGCGTGGGTGCACTTTTCTGCAGAGAGAGGCAATAGCAAGACCTTGAGCGAAAAGTGAGAATGTAACTCACTTTCTCTTCAGGTTACTACAAGTCACTGCTCGAGGAATTACAGAAGTAAAAACAAATAAAACAAACTAACATATCATGTATTGTACTTAATACAATAGAAACTAGCCACATTTACGATATCTCAAATAAAACCACAGGCAGCCCCTACATACAGGCAAACATAAAAAAGCATAGGTAATACTTGTCGTCGAATTCAACCGACAGTAGAGAACTGTAAGAGTTATTAGTTGGAGGGCGGTGGTAATAGATATAACGTATTAGCAGCATACCTCTTGAACTGAAGTCTCAGATTCAGATTCTTCATGATCATCGTGTTCATCATGGCCAGCAGACTCTCTACCATTCGAGACTGTAGTCGAGAAGCGAGCCAAGGGTGAAGATGGCTGTTGCGAGTAGACCGCGCTGGTTCTCGCAGTACCAAAGGAACTGCCAGCAGCATCATCAGATTGATCAGGCGTAGCAACATCGGAGCCGAGTTGATGAGCGGGGGATGATATAGGAATTGACTGATTTGGAGATGGAACAGAGGAAGACGCCATCTCTGTTTCGCCACTCTGATCGGTTCGCTGTCGCTTGTTGTTACGTACGTTCCCGGGTTCATCACCATTGTCGTCGTGAACTCGGCGGATCCCTTGCTTGGAATCAATCTCGTCGTCGTCATCGGAATCAACTATGAAAGGTTCATCAACGCTACCGCCCTACCACCTCATTAGCTATGTTGCGTTTTCTACTACCAAAAGAAACTCACAGCAGAGGGAGCATCGGACATCAGAACATTTCCAACTTCAATGCGAGCATTCGCCTCAGAGAGCGCCCTTTTACCCACCATACGGCGAGCCTCGTTGAAGCGAACAAGTGTCCACTTCCCGACGTTGGGGTAGAGAGGATGCCGCCGAAGGAATCCACATTCCTACTGATGGATACTTTCGGCCAACCTACTCACAGCCTCCAACCTGTCATGGCAATCTTGGGGTAATGGCCCTTGGCCCAGTCGACGTTGTGCGGCTCTCATCATCTGTGCGTGCAGATCACGGATGTTTTGGGAGGAGGAGGCTAAGTTGAATCGCCATTCGAATGGATGAGCATTACCATGCGAGTCGAAGAGCATGTGAGACTCGATGTCAAAGGTCTTCATCCAATCATTGTTGGCCATCTTGAATGATATGGTCTGTAACTTTATCAGCGCATGTAACTCCATCGCTCCACGTTAATCAACCGTACCTATGATAACCGTTTTCAATGGAGAATAACAGGGTCAAGGTAGTCTAATCATTCAAAGTTGCGGCGGTCGCGAAAGGGATGATTTATTGGCGTGATTTGGGGGAAACTCAATGCCTCGCGGAGGCGTTGATGGGTGGTGATGTAAAAGGAAGAAGAAAGAGGTAAAGGCACCGTGAACGGAAGAGATTTAAATACCGATGTGAGGTTTGGTTCCACTTTTATTTTCCGTTTGTTAAAAGAGAACTTGGTTTGCCAGCTGACAACGAGTGTTGAACGGGTGGTAGTGTAATGCCGCGGCGCCTAATGCAGCGTTTGACAACGGGCTCACTTTGATATCCGGTTACTGTGATGCTACCTGTAATAACATAGGTATTATACGGGCGTTTACATCTCCAGGCGATGGCCTTATGTACCAGCTCGGATTGCCCTTGTCGACCAAACCCATAACATATCCAATGAGGTTAACTTAGAACCATACCAAAGTGAAGAGAAGACTGGGCATGGTGCCCGCAAAGAATGATTAATTTTTCAAGAAGCAAAGTCGACCAGCGATAGTGGAAATATAATCTTTGTTTTGAGCTAACCAGCAACTCACCAGTTACCTTCTCTCAAGCCTCCTTCTCAGGTATCCTTCCCAGCCTCTTTACTAGCATCCACAAACGACCGCTCATCGGCCAAAACATCCACCATAGAGTCAGGGCACTCCCGCTCGTAAGTCTTGAGCTCCGGGTCTGGGTTATCAAAGCGGTTCTATAGCTGTGTATTAGCTGCGTGGCACCAGAGAGGAAGAGAGAAGGGTGCTTACATTGACACAGGTGGTGAGAGCATCGGCAATGACCGACAGGGAGTTGGCGATGTCCACCGCCACACGAATTTTGGTGTTCGCCCGGGCCTGGTGACGCAACTGCTCATCAGCAGCTCTTTGGCGGTCATCCCGCTCCTTGGCAGTGCCATACTTCTTCTTCACGGCCTGGAGGGCCTTCTTGCCAGGACCCTGGTACTTCCTGATGGTGGACTGGCAATGGTCAGAAGGTCCCTTGCAGGAGGTAAGCTGGTAATTCACAATAGCAATTGCCAGTATTATCATACCTAACCTACATTGATTCATTGTAACAATACAAATGACTCACGTTTAGCACGCGAAACACAATGGAGCCTCCCTCCCGTGCAGGATAGCTGTGAGGGTGCTTCATAGTACGTTCTATGAAGTATTTCTATAGCATCTGTGGGTAAATAGTTCTTTTCGTGCTGTTCAAGACAATGAGTTGTCTTGTTGATCGTGGACTTAATGCGATTGCTCAATCATCCGTGTCGTTGCATTGGAGATCGACGAGACCCGGACCCTTTGCCCAGTACCAAATAAATTTGAGATCCGGATCCTAGACTGGACGTTAGAGAACCGCCCTGCACAATGTTCAGCCAAAGCAGTCTGCGCATATATTTATTGCGTGTGTATGAAACGAAACAACCATATCTTCCGGTTCAATGGCCAGAATTTCCAAGGGATGGGGAGATTCCAAATGTTCTTCTTCATTATGAACAAAAGAACCCCGATTATTCCCTCCTTCAGATAGCAAGCGACAGGTAAGCATAGAGCCAAGCTATTCCCACGAGAGAGTTGGGGAAAATAAACGGCACGACCTACACCCATCTTACGCCCAACCCCGACCAATGTGTCAAAACCCTCAGCTAAGCGTCTGGTATGTGCCTTGGCTCAATACAGGCTCGCAGTTACTGTTATCGCGGTCCAGTCGAGCTCTCTAATGCAGTGAAGTGTAACTCCGTGTAATGCCTTGTGCTCCGTTACCTTAGATCTCACCAGGAATCGCTTCCTACTCCGCCATGGTCATCTGTCGTCGGGTAACGGTAATCACATCGCTCTCCGCCTGCACAAGAACAGTATCCTACTCCTGCTTCAATTAGTAAAGAATCTTAAAAGAATTTTAATGAGTATGCTAGTATTAGAACCTACTACAACATCATTGGTCTTCTTATTGATGCTGGCTTGAAGCGCATGCAGCGCAGACGTAAGATCGTTCATCTTAACAGTATCTGCGGCACTACACTCTGCAATCGCCTGATGTAAGGTATTCTCGATTTGGCGCGGGGCGGTCCTTTTAGTAACCTTATAGCGGTTTCCGTTGACTTGAATATGAATGGTCTGGCAGTCGGCGCGGACATCCACATCGCGGGGTTCTTGGACACGATTGTCATTGGCTTCTGCCATTATGGGCTAGTGCGGGGCAGAAAGGAAGTCGATGGTGGGGGAGACGCAAACGGAAAGGGTGATGTCTGTAAGATTGGCTATCATAGCTATTAGCCACGGCGCATGCATAAAAGAGTAAAGGAGCGTATACCTATGGTATTTTGGAATGTAGAGACAACGATGAATTGAGTTGAGTTTGCGATTGATGAAGGATTAAGCGCGATGAGGCTTGAAGCTTGAGGGGTGGATTCGGAAAAACTGTTTATCTGAAGGCAACAGTGCTATGGTAATGTCATTCAGTGTAGCAAGGTGTGTCAGGTTGGGCTTCGGAGGAATGTTAGTCCGGCTCTACAGAGGGTCTTCTTAGAAGACCCCTTCCACCATTGAAGGGAACTTAAAAAACATAGACATACACATTCAGAGCACCAATAACCTCTAAGCTATTTTATGGTGACCGGGAGAGGGCCCTTTGTTTTAATTTTATCACTCAGCGCAGATCATCGGGATGCACACCAGAGAACCAAGTCTACCGAAGTTTGCTTCCTCTTCCTCACCAACCAGCCGACATCCTGGACACGATGAAACCACCTCTCTTGCCACCGACTAGCAATGAGAAACTCGATTATTACCCACGGTTGAAAACAGATCCCTTACGATAACAAGCACCTGCTACTGCATACCGAGCAAGCTCAAGAAAACCCATTTCCGACACACTGTGATAACGGCTGTCACACCATTTTACTACTACCGTTATCCCCTGCTTGGAATCTTATTTCTATATCCCTCAAAGAGCGAGCTGTAGTCGCCGCGTTACACGACTTGAGGGAGATAATACTTCCCGCGACTCGACGATTCTGAGGACACCGAAGTTCCCGACACCACACGCTGTGGGCATACAGCCTACGGCTACGAAACTTTAGATTTTTTTTTTTTTTTTTTAGGAAAGTTGCTGAGGGGGAGGTCGGGAGCGACAAGAAACCATATTTCAGAAACCCAAAACCGCAGGCAAGTTAGAGAGCGACCGCGAATGGACGCATTAGACTGATACTTGGAGGGAGAAGGGTCGAATCTGGGGTTGAGTTTCAGTGGCGGAATTCTCGGGGCTGTTGGACATCAACACTACTCCCCGAGTTAACGGAAGTCGCGGAGGGCAAAGCGAAGTGAGGGGCGAATGATAGTAAGTTAGGGTAGAAACTTCTCAGGAAGTCGCTTGACACAAGCCATTGGTAACAATATAAAGCTGGAATAATCTACTTGGTACGGAAAATTAGAAGCAAAATAACATCATCAAACTACCTAACACCAGTGATGTAATTAATCAATTAATCTGAATCCAGGGTCGGATTCAGATTAATTATTGAATCAGGCCTTGGATTCAGGATTAATTATCGGATTCAGCGATTAATTAGCTCCTAGCCAGTTAATAAGCTTTTTTAACTATTTCAATAGCACTAAATTAATTCCTAGCATCCTTAGCTGTTATTTTTAAATCTCTAATACCTAAGTTAATACTTATTTACTTCTAGAGTCATGCATGGCTAGTCCAAGAGCCCACTCTTAATCCAGTGCTTTAAACACTCCGTATACTCTACTATCTGCACAAACAATCGACTTTTATCCCAAGAAATTATACGTCGGGCTCCGCTAAATACTCGTTCAGCCTCCGCTGACATTACTGGTATAGAGAAAATATTAATTGCGAGGCGGTAGAGAAAAGGATAGGAAGTTTGTTGCGTCGGCTTAAGCCACTATAAAAGGGCAGAAGAGGCACCAATTAGCAGCGTCAGGCCCTCGATGAATCGGCTAAATTCATCATAAGAAGATGACTTCTAATAGATGCGTTTCTTATATGCCTCGTAAGCCAAAAGATCCTCCTCAATTTCTGGTTCTTGCAGCGGCTTGAAACCATCCCATAGCTTGCGCATAGCCTCGACTGCCGGCCCGATATATTAGGACTAGTCTTTCTAAGCCTTATTTAGATGTGCCCGTTGAAGGCTAAGGTAGAGCAGAATCGTAGCCGCGTATACTAGGGTATCATCTATACGGGTATAGTAATCGTTAAACTTGTACCAACTGGTCATAATGCGATCTATTATCGTGATACTATGCTAGAATTGCTGCATAGCGGCTTTATAATGCATAACAAGAAAGTCTATAGAATAAATC
Organism: Cladobotryum mycophilum; assembly: GCA_036429605.1. Classification (NCBI taxonomy): domain Eukaryota; kingdom Fungi; phylum Ascomycota; class Sordariomycetes; order Hypocreales; family Hypocreaceae; genus Cladobotryum; species Cladobotryum mycophilum. The sequence continues at coordinate 231,276 of JAVFKD010000015.1, forward strand.
ACCTTATTTAATGATATATTGTCCTATTGGGTATCTTTAATAATCTCATAGAAAGGTTATAGAAAGTCATGGATCTCTTGAAGCTTCTGCCAGTGCTCGGGATAAAGATAATCAAGACTAATATCACTCTTTGAATAGCGATCGTCTATAAAGCTATTAAGTTCTTTACGGAGTTTAATAGTAGTATGAATCATTCGATACTAAGAGTTTTACCTTATCGAGTTATCCTACGGGATTATATAGCCAGTAGTCTATAGGAAGGCTTAGTAACATTAGGTTAATAAGCGAATCCACACCATAAGGTTATAAAGCATACTAAGCGCGCTATACTGCCGCCAGGCAGTCGCCGTCTCTGCTCTTTTAACAGCCCCCTCCTGTTCCTTACAGGATAGCTATGATACTTAACGCAGGGCCTCATTAGAAGTATTCTTGTTCTTGCCGAATAGGAATACTTATACCGCTAGATTTATAATGTGGCCATTACAGTAGAGTCGTTAATGGGTAGAATTAAAGCCATAGGTCTTTATAATAGTTCGTAGTATTATATTATTATTATAAGCATTATCAAAAGTAAAGTATCCGATCTTATTACATACTCTGTACGAATTAACTACCTAGAGGAAAGCCTTTATAATAGCTTTATTACTATATATACCTTTAAGCTCTCAAAGAGTAAGTAAAGCCTTTTGTAATTACCTGCTGCCTAGATTAATAAAATAAGCCATGATGGTAAGGAAACTATAATGGTTTAGAGAAGACTAGATATTAATACTAAAGTGTATTTACGTAGGCAAAACGTTGAGCCTTGATATTAAGCTCTCGCGATGTATAGAAAAGTTTGCCTTTAATAGTTTTAGAACTTGCCCGCGACTCTGTGTAATGACTCTTAGGGCTATGTAGTTAACTGTATAAAGTAAGGCATACTATTCTAGCCACTTAACAAGACTATAGGAAAGACTATACACAGTAATAAGATTTACTAATGCTTAATTATACGCATCTTCGTTAATAAAGGTATAAAAATGCTTCTCCCGCTCAATATCATGCCCTTTTTGTCTCGCAGCTTGCTGCCAAAACAGTCTATCAATCGCGAGTTCCTGCCCGAGCTTCTTAGCTATTTGGTGCTCTGAAATCAAGACACAATGCTTATCCCGGAGATAGCCCCGTACTCTATTATAAGCGGCCTAAGAGTAGGAACAACGTTTACAATACTATATCTTCTGACCGTGCTTATTACGTTTAGGCTCTTGGTGATTTAGCGGATGACTTTCCGCTTAAATGTCAAGTGTAGTAGGGGTCCGGGCGCGTTTATATATTATAGAAGAGAATGATTCTGAGAATTGAGAAGATTCTCTAGTAGTATCTGTATCCTCGACGGGATTCTCTATTAAGGTAAAGTAGTTATCGTTGATAGAGACAGTGAGTGGGTTTATATTAGAGGCTATAATGTTTGATAGTCTAACGTTAGGTGATCAGTCAGGATATGCATGGCGATGGCTAATAAGGGTCAAATTTAGCGCTACACTAGCCAATCATATCTATAGTCTAATAGTTAACCCTACTTTAATTAATCATTAAAACTTAATTAATCCTAACGAGCGTGATTCAGATAATTAATCCTAGCCTCGGATTCAGATTCAATAAATCGCTAATTAATCGCCCCGATTAATTACATCACTGCCTAACACTCTGGCATTGATCAAACACACTATCATCAAACGCCCCTCCTTCTCTTGTTTGATGGATGAGACTTGTCGTTATTAAGATCTGATGCATCAGTTTCCTTGCTCTTAACCCTTCGCTCATCGTAGGAGGGTTCTGGCTTGTGATCGTGGTCAAAACCGGATGCATTAACGTCGTAGTAGCCGGTATCTCCTTTGCTTTTTGCGTTGTCGGAGCCTCCTGGGCGATTTGTAGTATGTTCGTCGTTCATGATCGCGTTTGATGTAGCAGCACTCGGGATGACGCTCAAAGACTGGACTTCGGGACTTGGCTGACAGTCTTTTAATGAATGCATACGGTCAACATCAATGGCATAAAGGACCACCAGTACTACTTGATGCCTGCCTGGGCTAACCAATGGCACTTGGTAGTTGAGATATCGACTTAATCTTCCAATAAACACGAACATCATCGCCATGGTCTGGAAACAAGTGTAACTAGTATTTCCGCTTTGGTATTCGCTTGTTTTGATGAACGAGCTGCGGACAACCTGTTTGACTAGTTCCGCGTCGGGTGCCCCTATATGGGTCTGGTCTGTCATGGTTTCCCAGTTAATCGGTAAGGGTCTTTTTGGTAGATCCAGAGGCCTTAAGCGTTGTACTCGTCGCATCATTCCTAAAAGTGAACGATTGGGGTCCGGAACCAACTCTTTCTCACGTTCTAATCCGACAATAAAGTTTAGAATTGTTTCTGGGCTGGGATCAAGACAGCAGGAAGAGAAGTCGAGATCAGGGCGAAGATGAGCTAGTTCCATCAAGATCATCAAGTGAGTCATGATTGTTGTTCTTGGAAGGTAGTAATGATCAGGCGACGAATGAACACCGTTGTAAAAAGTCTTGGAAAAGTAAAGAAGAGAGCGAGGTCATTTAGACGATGGAATCGGCGTTTTGTAGTCCACTACTTAACAGAACCAAAACGACCAATCGATTTCCAATATTTTCCCTTCATGCGGCTCAACTGTCCACAGCCCGCGATTAGTGAACAAAACTTGCCACGTTGTAGGCGGTGTCGTGTACAAAAAGGAGTACGTCTCTACCAACCGCGTCAGAAATAAGGCGGACGACGTTGTACTTACACCCAGGGGTGGGCTGTTTGATCTTGAAGGGAGTCCAAAACGCCAACTGAATAGCCAAAATTCACCACCTACTTTAGACAATGTCTTCAGAGGATAACAATCTTATTCCCTGGTAAGGTGTATGACTCGGCTGCAAAGACATGTACTGTCGTAATATGCAGTGAATTTATAGAATCCAAGACCATTCATCTAAAACAGCCGTTCTCTATCGATGATATACAATGGCAAGATTCGAAGGGGAGTCTTTTTATGACGTCCAATACTTACAAGGTGTTGTGTGTAACTGTAATCCCAAAGCAGGTAATAAAATTACAGTCCGTTTCTTAGTCAAGTATTTCAGCTATTAACCTTATGTCACAAAGCGAGATCCTGATAAGGAGCATAGGAATTATGCAATCAAATAGCCTTAATTAGAACAAAGGAAATTATGCCGTTGTAGCACCCTAATTTATACCGCTCCTTCACACACGAGGGTTCTTGAGCCCCAAGCTTCCATCCAACAAAGCCTAGCGCTCTAACGCTTATCTCCACTTAATTGTTACACCTTAGTTACATAAAATATTAGTAATATTCGAAGGCCGATTTTTGTGTTTTCTCAGGACGTGGGCATAACTCCTATCTGATTTACATTCCTCCTAAGTCAAAGCACCTAGTTTCCGACCACCCCTAGTTTCCGACCACCCCTAGGTTCCGACCACCATTTTACACCATGTAATAACACCTTATAAGATCACCAGGTAAGCAAGATCAAACGTAGGTATTATTTTATGCACAAGCTTAAGCTTGTGCGTTCAACTGTTGTGCGAGAGACGCGCGACTTATGCAGGATTACCCCGCATCTCCATTACGTCACGCGTCCGGGTAATCTTCGGGACAGCGTTACATTGGTAGATGGGATTTAGTGGATAAGATTTAGTGGATGAGATTTAGCGGATAGGATTTAATAAATAAGATTTAGTGGATGAGATTTAGCGGATGGGATTTAGTGGATGAGATTTAGTGGATGGGATTTAGCGGATAAGATTTAGCAGATGGGATTTAATAGATGAGATTTAGTAGATGAGATTTAGCGGATAAGATTTAGTGGATAGGATTTAGTAGATGGGATTTAGTAGATAAGATTTAGTAAATGGGATTTAATAGATAAGATTTAATAGATGGATTTGGTAAGCGTGATTTGGTAGATGAGATTTGGTAGATGGAATTTAGTGGGTGAGATTAGTGGATGTATAGAAAGAAGCATCTATCTAATATAATAGATTCATTCCCTAAAAAAGCTTTAGTTAATATTAGGAACTTTATATGTCTAAGATACTTAAGAAGGGTAGGGGAAACACAGGATAAGCGAGTGTTTAAGTACAGAGGACTGATCGGTGTTGGCCTACATACAATTATCAAAATTTCATAGCCACCAAGGGTCTTATTTTCGACCTGGCACCACGTAGCCACCGAGGGTCTTATTTCCGGCCTGTGGTGATATAACCGCCAAGGGTCATTTTTTCGACCTGTGGTAATGTAACCGCCGAGGGTCGTTTTTTCAACCTGGTTAGGGTTCATACAATACCTCGTTCATGTTTTATTTAAGGCAGTACCTCCCTCTAGAGTACTAAACCTTTACACAGAGTAATACATTACCAGTAAGTTAGCTATTAATCCTTGGTCTAAGGTAAAGGATAGTATACCAGTACCTCTATACTTTTTTTTATATAGACTACAGCTTGATTTACTAGTAATCTTTTATAGGCTTTAAACGTATAGTTAGGTAGATTTATTAGTATAGAAAGATAAATACACATTAATACTAGTAACTAGGTATTCTTGCATATTAGTACTAGTAATCGCAGACTGTTGTCCAGTAGTACTAGTAACTAGAGTGTGAGAGTACTGGTAATTGCTAATGGGCAGGACTTTTTTACCAGTAATAGCGCCGTCTAAGCTAATAGTACCTGTAGGATACTAGTACCCGCTTCTTAGTGGTTACTAGCATTCATTAACTACTAGCAATTAGGCTAAAATAAGTACCAGTAAACCCGGCATACACTAGCCTAATAACTGGTAACTATAGAGTAATCCATCATATTACTAATAGAACCGGACGCGTAAAACGGATGACTAGTAACTTAAATACACAATTATTACTTAGTACTCCATAGTATAATCCGCAGGTACCCAGACTCAATCCCGTTACTAATAACTTCTTAGTACCTCTAGTTATTACTAATAGTTTTTGCAGCCGTATTGTATGAGATAATTACAGAGGTACTAGTATAATATACCCAGAATATACCTTAAAAACAATCTTAATTCTTATTATTACCAGTAATTTATAGAGGAGACATAGAAATCTACAAGCTATAGCCACTACAAATAACTTTATAAACATATGCAATAAGCGCTTTATTCCTATGGCAATGACATAAACAGACATCCTGGAAAAAAAAACGCCGACCCAGCTCCCTCGCTCAAAAGCCTCGAGCTACTTCCTTTTTTTTTTTTTTTTTCATTCATTACGCTTATGGAGGCCGAAGGCCTATGAAGCGGCTATCTATCTATCTAAAAGCTTACTGTACAGTGACTTTCTAGAATAGTAGCTAGCTGGCTAGCTTTCAAGCTAACAGTATAAGGCATTGTGTTTTCCAGTTGGTGGTTTTCTTTTTCCTAGTTCCAAGCGTTATGTATGTCCCTTAGCCTCTAGGCTGACTAGCTAACTAATCAGCCTATATCTACTCTTCTAAAACCAGCTTCGCGTACAGATAGCTACTTCCTTCTCGACCTGCTAAAATAATATCTTCCAATTTATCCAGACCTCCCGGAATATTTAGCGATATCTCCGGCGCTAAACCCCGTCCTGGCTCTCCGGAGTCAAGAAAATGTGACCTCCAGTACCAATTATGTTAGTCTCCAGTATCTCCAGTGCCATACTGTAACGGCATCGGGAAGACTAGACATAGCTTTGGTTCATTGGCTAGCTCGGCTATGACACAATTGGACATTTGCTGCATTCGCCAGCGGGTAATACTACACCGGGAGCTAGGCCTTTCATTCCGAGGACCGTTTGACATTGCTTGTAATACTTCTTCGCTATGATCCGCCGTTCGGGTTCAAGAACTAGCATCGCTTTAAGCAGTCGGTTCAGTGCATTAGGCCGCTGCTTTACAATCCGCGAGGGTCCAGGATACAACTACCAGTACTAGATAGGCCGCAATTAACAGCATGGATTGATTGATTGCCCTATTTACATCATGTATATATTCCTAGTGGAATGTTATGATGGCCGGCGCTAGTGAGAGCTGTGCTTGGGCGTGGTACTAGTTACAAAAGAGAAATTAGAAGCCTAGGGCTTCAAGCTTTGAGCACCAGGATAAAAAACCCTCCTTACGGAGGGGAAAAACCTGAGTATTGGTTGCTAGACCCTTGACGGGGTCTGGCAAGTGACTTAGGGCAGGCTACGGCCGGTGTGCCTCTTGCAAGGCAATGCGTCGGCTGGCCTCTTGCGAGGCGACGTGTTGGCGATGTCTCTAACGAGACGGTGTACCTTTTGCGAGGCAGAGAAGTGGTTGTCTTATACGAGACTATTAGCCTCTTACGGGGCAGATTGTCGGCTGTGCCTCTTGCGAGGCAACGTATTGGCAGCAGAGCCGCGCGGACCGTGACGCCAGCTCTCGAGGAAGGTAAAGCTCTCCGAATCACTTCCTCTTTTTGCACTGTTAGGGTCAGTTAGGCCCTAGCGGAGAGACAGGCCAGTTGACCTGCAAAATTACCCCGCTGCGCTAACAGGCTATAACAGCTACTAGCGCGGGAGGGGTTTTACAGGGGAGAGTTCATTACAAGCTATAAGGAAATGTATTAATGCAGGGAAAACTGGATAGTATTCTTAAGTATACTAGAAATTTATATTTACTAATTATTAATATAACCAATTCCTTTTAATTCTCTCATTTTCAAATACTTCCCAACCTTTTACATATAAAATCAAGGTTTATAATAATAACAACAAGGAAGCCGTGTCCGATTTCTTCAGAAGCTCGATGTGAGCCAGCTGCCTGCCTGCGTAATTTGTTACAAACTAAACCCCCTCACCGACCCCACGTAGAGGGGTTAAGGGGTCAAACCTCTAATATCATCTCCTACGCTCTTTTAATTTTCATTCTGAATACCAGATAAGCGAAGTGTTGAGCTGCTATTATCTGACGGCTTCCTGCTAGAACGACCTCCCGACAAGTCGTCATCAGGAAGGCCTTGTTCCCTCCTTTTCGAGTGCGGTTCTGAATCGACAGTGCTAATATCAGTTACATAACCTTCCCCGCGTTCAGCGTCGCGTTCCATTTTATTATAGTCGATTTCTAAGTCGGCAGCGCGACGCTTTTGGGATCCCGAATTGGAGTTCGGGCTCAGATCTCTCAAGGTAGAAATTACTGAAGGTAGTACTTTCAAATTCGGATTGTTTAGAGTTCTAATAGGACTTAGACTACGCGATTTTAAGACGATCATAGCTGTGGTTAGAACATCCAGGGTTAGAGAATTTATAGTACTAGATTTTGGTTTAGGGCTTGGCTTGTAATAATTTAAGATAGTTATAATCGAAGGGTAGATATTCGGAGCGGGCTCATTTAAAGTGCTAGCTGCTATCTCAGAGTTATAACTGCTAGAGCTCGTGATGTTCATGCCTGAAGTTTCGGCGTTTAGAGTAGGCTTTTTTGGCCTACTAGCTGCTGATCTAGGGTTTATGTTATGAGCTTTTAATATAGGGTTTAACTTGCGAGCTTTTAGGGCGCTTGGAGTCAGATGTAAAGTTTTTATGTTTAACGTGCTCATAGAATAGGTTCCTAAAATGGATGCGTTTAAAGCGGGAGGTTGGAGATGAATAGTCCTTAAAGCAATATGGTATAACGGGTGAAACCCTGTGATAGAAGAATTCGTCGGTAGACCTTGGTATTTAGCAAGGATTGGCTTTTGCGAACAATAGGTGAGAATAATAGCTAATTAGTCTATTACTTGACACTCCGCGCTAGGTAAATAATTGGAGAGTTTAGGCAATAAGCAGTGCAAGCAATTTACTACTTTACTAATTAAAATAAAAAAAATTATAATAAGAATATTTTCTTAATAAGGGACTCTATGTTCGTATTTAGGAAAATATATACTTAGAGAAAGACAGATTATAACAACTACCCCTAATAAAACTAAAATATAAACAGTATACCCATTAATATAAAACGATTTTATTCTTTTTATGAAAAGTAAAGGTATATATAATGGATTTTAGAGTATTATAGAATCTAGTCTATAGAAACACTCGCCTGGTATAGATGGGGCTTTAGCGATGATACCTCTTTTCTCCTCTAGATAAGAAAGAGCTACATTAAGTGTTAACAACGAGAGGCTTTGGCATTAGGGGGAAAAGTCTAATTCAGGGAGTGCGTGGGTAAGCTTTGCTAAGGTAAAAAGGTACTCTATAATAATCTGTTAGTACGAATAAAAGAAGATTTTAAGGATACAACAGTTTAGGCGATAAAGTTTTCGGTAGTATTAAGTTATAGGGCCTTATAGTCGGTGCTTTTTGGATAGGAGTTATTTAAATACATTCTCATCCGCCTTAACAAGGATATCACCTCGGTAAGGCGAAGCCTTTTGCGGCTATACCCACTCTGGCTTCAATAATATAGCATCGAAGTTAGTAGTATAAACATTTGCCGTACGACCTGGCCAAGCAGGTGCAGTAATTGCTTCGGGTATATATCAAGTAATCTCCACGGATGGCCGCCTGATTAGAATCGTATTGTCTTATACTTTCGGCTTTATTATCTTCAAAAACAGCAGTAGGCTCACAAGATCATTATATCACTGCCTCCATCCTATGCGTCGGGCTGTCAGCAGGTGGTCGCGTCGAGGCCATCTAGAAGCAATATGCAATAAGGTCCTTACTTTACACGAATCACCCCTCATACCCTAATAAAACTACTTTAAATTTCCGATATAAGTTAGGCAAAATAGAAGCCTGTCATATAATACTTAGATATATCCTAAGGTAATCCCCGAATAAGGTTCATAATCCGGTCGCCTCCGTAGTCTACTAGTCTACATTTATATAAAGGTTTAACTATATGTATATAGAACTAAAATCGAAAGGAATAAAAAGTATATTATGATTTGCCGCGGAAGCAGACGTTAATGACCGGTTTTCTATTTCTTAAATATACGTCTAGTTATAAGCTGAATAGTATATAGGGCATCTGCTTCTCTAACCCCTTCATCTCCTCTGTGATTATAACCTTCCAAGGGTTTTTTAATAGTAGGATCCCATAACATTCCCCATTACCGCCGACGTCGACATATGCTTGTTAATGTTATTTGATATCCTCCTTTAAGGCTGCTATAAGACAGTCAGAATCACCAATGGTTCTTTTAGCAAGATAAAGGACAACATACCTATGGCTTGGCATGATAAAATCTAGGCACTCTTTTAGGGGGCAATGACGAAGCCTACTTTCCGGCTAGCAACCGTCTATCGTTAAATTAATAGAGTAGTAGGCGTAGACATCTAAAGATCAGTTATTTTATAAGCAAAGTCGGTAAAAGGAATGGAAGTCTAGTAAAAGAGCTTATGATTTCTAGATAATTTAACCGAGGATAATAAAACTATATTAAAAGAGGACACTACAGATTTATATAGCAGATAGCTAGAGCAAATCATTCTGTTCGTACTATTATATTGGATATCTTTTAGAAATCCCGACTGCAATCTACTCGTGTTCTTGCTAAGGCGGAGAAGGTAGAATAGGAGACCCCCTTTATAGTACTCGTTTTCCCCCGAAGCGGCAAAGCGAGGCAAGCCTAGGGACTGCCAACGCAACGCAGCCGGTAACTCATAGAAGAAAACTTGTCTAGTTAGATGCTATCCCTAACCCAGTGTAAGGGAGGGGTTAAGAATTAAGGGTGGCGTAGTAGGCTCTGTATCCTTTCAGCCATCTAACATACACGAAAATGATACGCCCACCCTTTACTTGAACTGGCCGCGCCAAAATTTAAGCGATCTGTATGAGCCGAAACTTTCACAATGGTCCCACATTGAATCTCCTGTGGTGATATTTATTCTGGCTGAGTCTTAGGCATGATATACCCTAATGACTATTCATTAAATATCAACAAAAATACGCCTATTAACATGGGCAAGGTAGTAGCATAGACTAGGGATTATTAGAGTTTCTTTATTGATAATGTGGTAATCTACTACTTGAACCCTGGCCCTCGTTGCTTAGTAAACAAAAATTGTTCACGTTTCTATTATTATTTTCTTAGAACTATAAATTACTACTGGGAAAATAGTTTACCTGCGGCTTAATAACCCCTAAGTTAAATTACAAACGGTAGAATAGAATGCTAAACCCCTGGTGATTAAAGGCGTAAGACTGTGACTTAATAACCTCCGAGTCGAATTATGAACGGTAGAATAGGGTACTGAACTCCTGGTGGTTAAAAGCATAAGACTATAACTCAATAATCTCCGAGTCGAATTGTGAACGGTAGAATAGGGTGCCGAACTCCTGGTGGTTAAAGGCGCAAGACTGTAAGGTAGGATCGGCGTTCAGGCTGCACGGCGTTGCAGCTATGAAATCAGTGCCTGTATTGACTACTCTAGTTCCCGAGCTATCAAACGCCATACATTGTTCCCCAGTGCTGAACATTATGCCTTGAAACTCCCGAGCAGACGTGTTGCTCTGTAACTGCAGTGGCTGGTGCTGTAGCCTCAGTGCGAGCTCTGCTCTTTCCGGAGACAGGTTAGCTTTAACCATTCTATCTACTTATAGAAAACCCGGTGCAGCATTGTTCAGCGCTATAGTGCGTCGACGTTTACGTCCAGTTATGATACTCCTACTCCTTGGTTATAGCTAAGAAGGAGGAGATATAGGGATATTACTGGACTAAAGAAGTTTTCGGCGAAATGTAAAGATAGCTATTACTGCTAACTAATAGTAAGATTTACTTAACTATTTATTGATACTAATTGACTTGAAGTAGGTGATAGTTGTATTATATAGCTCGCGATAAACCGTGGTATTATTGTCTAAACTTATGTATCCTGTTAGCTTGGTATATCAGTTATAGGGATAGTATCTCTTATATTTTCGCCGGGATATTATGCAAAAATAATAAACTATAATTGATATTATCATCGCCGCTGGAACCAAGACTCTTACAGAAATTCTAGCGGTATTGCCCACCTAAAATAGCATTATAATAAAATTTTATATTATCTTCCACCACACCGTGCTACCGAAGATATTCTATTACTTAACTTAGTTTAATATAGCTTAATAGATAAATCCGGCTATAGTGTTCGTAGGCTAAGACGCAACTAAAATTATAATAGACGATTTACTAGTCGATAAGATATTTTCTCCGAGTAATATCCTTATAAAAAGCATACACGATCTCCCGTTCGCTTTGATATGCTAATAGTCGTAGCGGATTAATCGATTCCTCCTAGAATGAATTAGGATTCTGTTCTCATGCGTTGATTCAATAGGCAACGCTCGAGGAAATCTTAAAGTCTGGACTCTTTTGCATCTCCTAGATGGCTTTACGCAGCGCATTACACTTTTTTATGCGATTAGCATTCGCCGCATAAAGGCTTTTAAGTGGTGATAGGCGTAGGAAGAAATCAATAATATCCTTTCTCTTTAGAAGCTCCGTGAGACTATTCCCTCGATGATTCTGTAAGAAATCAATGATTTCATCAATGAGAGTATCGTTTTTATCTTGTCTTATTATCTTAACGAGCGATAACTATAAGAAAAAGTATAAAAAAGCGAAAGACAGTTTACCGTGGGTAGTTATCCTCCTTACTCATCACTTATCAATGTAAGGGGTCGAAACTAGCGCGCCACGCACGGACAGTGGTCAGGATGGCTATTCCTAATTCTATCAAATCTTTAAAAGTTTTCAAAGATTTAATAGAATTAGAAATAGCCATCCTGACCTAACACAAAACATTATAATCCTTGCCTCGGGCCAAGCCACCCATCTTCACCATGCTACATTTTATCCGGTTTCTAAACAAAGTTATTAGTATTTGCTCATCCACTAATACCGTGAGCTTATTAAGCAGTCCAATTTCAGTCAAACCCCTAAGATACCTACGTAAAGATAGTGTGTTTATATAAACTCATTTAGCTAGGTAATAATAAGGACTAACACCAATAATAGAGAGTTTTGTAACGTCTAATGAATCTCGTGATAATGGTTATTATAAGATCCATTTGCTTTTATCTACTTTAAGTATATATATCATTAACAGTACCATCATGAAATATCTTAGTTACCTCCCTTAATGCAATTATTAACTATCTTAATTACTTTGATTTTTATACTAAAGCTTTCAATCTACTAGCTGTTCACCTTACCGCCCTTAAATATATCTTGTGATTTAGTTCCTTCTACCAGGCCTGAAAATAGATCATACGAGTAAGTAAAAGACATAGATCCCATGAGCAAGTACATTAACCAAGCATAGGGTGCCTCTGCCAAAGGCGCCCCCATCAACGCCGCTCCTACGAGCGTCGGAGGCACCACTTTCCCCTAAGTCTTATAAACGACGTTGCTTAGACGAACAAAATCTTTTAAAGTTTTCTATACGCCTCGAGCAATTAAATATCCAACCTATCGAACACACTTTAAAAAAGGCCATTAATTACAATGAAGCTCATAAGGCGTTAGGGGAACCCCTTAATCAGCAAGTGATAATCAGAGCCCCCTATAACTTCACGCTTTATCATAGAGATACAATATATCCGCAGTATAATGAATCTTATAGCACAGTAATTACACATCTACTCGCGTTAAACTAATATATACTCTATTTTCTTATAAACAACATCCCTGTAGTAAGATATTATAGTAATATAAATTTATCTTTATGTTTTATAACTAATAATTTATAAAAAGGACTTAGAAATAAAGTCATTAATTACTAATACTATATATTCTCTTAAATATACAGTAGAAAAGTATATTATAGCTCTAGAGGGAATAGCATATTACAATCAAAACCCCATCTAAGTGAAAAGCCTAGAAATATCTAAAAGGTATACAGGGAGGATAGCAGAACTTCACGAAATAGTATACTTTTATTCACATAGCCACCTAGTAGTGCCTTAATACATCACTTAATTTCCTATAATATCTCCATTCCTAACAATACTAACATAAGTTACCTAATTCTATCAGCCGTATTTACTAGAAATTAATAATGCATCTGCATAACGGAAGTTTTAATACACGCCAATTCCCACTAGTCAACCTTACATAATATAAACATCTAAACCCAATATTCTACATATAAGAAGATCAAACTTAGCCTTGAAACCTACTGATCAATTCATAAGTATATCCATTGCATCACTATAAAAAATTCACCTGCGAAACCCTATGACACAGGAAGAGGGGCATACGATACGACTGGCCTTCCCAAGCCACCTCCTCCTTAGCCTCGGTAGTTTTGACCTGTGTGCTCTTGGCTAATTGGTTGGCTCGTGTGGTAAGCGTAGGGACAGCCATATAAAAACGAATGTCGTAAAACGTGTTAGTTTTTGGGAAGAGGAGTAACCGGGTGTCTCATGCACGGGGAGAAGACAGTGAACTTTGCCTGTGCTGCGAGAATGGAGTGTCCTCCTGCAGGAGCAATACATATTCTTGGATCTAATCTTCTCGATTCGTTAACCGACACTCCCGTATAATATAGTCATGCATATTTTTAGATATATTAGGCTTATGATTATAAATGGATAAAAGAAATACAATCATTAATTATTTCTATTACTATAATAGATGATTAGCCCGTCAGACATTCCTCCTTAATTCTAGACTTAATTACACTAGTTATTATAAACACCTATTCTTCCCCCTATAATAAGAACACTAAAATATTTGACTTTTATAGTCTAGACTTCAGGGCCACGTTTCAGGTGTACTGCCTAGAGGCCAGCCTATAAACTGGATATGTCATCCACCCTAAAGATTTTCCTAGGATAAATGACCTAAAGTATCAAGGTAAGTGTTTTAACTAGCTTAAAAGGTCTTATCTCATGGATTTACTAGAAGGTGGTTTTAACGATGCCGAAATGCACACTTTTAAGAAAGTGTATTTAAACAGAGGGGGAAGGCTAAATGGCAAGACCTGTTCTAATGTACTTGCATCAAAGGTAACGTAACAGACGAAGGTCATGCTCGCGTAAAGGCGATGATAAAGTCAATACGTGAGTTCGAGGTACCACTATACACGACTACTATAAACCTAGGCTGTTACATTGCCTTTAAGGAGACAGCCACGGGTGAGATTTCTCTTCGATTTTGGCCGTCTAAGCTAATAAGTCATGTAGGACCTCCCTCAAAAATCTAATACAATATCTTTACGAGCGTGTATAAGGAGTATAGGGGTAATCTGGGCAGAATCCCTGCCATTGAGCATACATACAAGAAGACTTTTGACCCCGATTTTGATCCTTAAGATTAGCTCCTAAAGATGGATCCCAAGGTTATAATTCATTTTTATACGGATATCACATGGTAGTTTCATATAAAGGGTATTCTAATCATAGTCCTAAAGTTATATAACTAAAGTGCCGCCTTGCTATATAACTCCAATCTATGTAAGGACCCTCTCCTGTATGTTTCTGATCTTACCCATATGTAGGAATATAAATGGTATGATGCTTAGACGGAAAGAAAAGTGCGTGATTGGAAGCATACCAGGAAGAACCTCTGTAAAGTCCATTTAACCGCAAACCGTACAGTGGGTATGCACGGCACAATAACCATGAATTGTGCGTGCAGTAATAACGGCAGCGAGGATCTAAACTCTCGCACAGCAACCACTTAAGGTAATTAAGCCGTCGCCGCCAGTTTACCTCCTCTAGCAATTTTAGTATTAATAGTTTAGACAAGTAATAGTAGTTTTATTTATAATCTATTTGTTAAGGTAGTTTGGATATTGTACTGAGTATAACGCCGTAGAATATTAAGAATATTGTATTCGGAGCGGAAGATATGGAGCCTATAGTGGGCAGGACGGCAGCAAAGCGGCCAAAGTGCTTGCAGTCTTAGAGGCAGGGGTTCACGCGAGAATCAGCAAACTGCACAGTGATATAATAATTTAGTTCCCTGCATATCCCTGCGGATAGGCTACATATAATAAAAATTATCGTGCTCTTTAACCTTTTTGAACATTTATTTAATACTATTACTCCTTCTATTGTATATATATCCCTGTTATGCATACCTTGTCTATGGCAGATTAATTCCAATATATCTCTCTTATAGCATTGTCTTCTAGTTATTATAGACATACACGCAATAGTAGCTATTATCTTATCTAGGATTCTTATCCCTTTTATTATCTTGGTATTTCTTGCATAGTTTCTTTAGTATCGATATCGTGTTGCTAAGCGTGACTCTGTTATATTAAGATAGGATAAACTATTCGTAGAAATCGATACCCCCTCTCGCGATGAGGGAGACCATGAATCTACGCAGAGTTCGCCCCCTCTACTAGAAGAATTTCCGTAGCCACCCGGAAATCATACCGCTAAAAGCTCCCGATATAATGGAGACTATGAATCTATATGTTATTCATCTTCTCCAACTCCGAAGGCTCTACTGCGAACTCCATCACCCACCCCACCCCTAAGCGAGACGAATATACCGCTACAAGACCTAAAACCGCCCGCGAAAGCATATATTCCCGGGCCCTCAGCCATACGGTCCCCGGAAAGCCACTTTCAAGCAGAAACCAGGACCATAGAGAAGCAACAAGGATTCCCCCAGGCCACGGCTCTGTCGGCTCGAATAACAGTAACATACGTCTCCATAATACAACCAAAGATTCCCCCATTCATCCAATAAAAAAAACCAACAGTAACTAGAGGATACTCGATATTTCCGTCGCCGTTGAATGATCAAGAATTCTCTACCAAAAATACAGCGTGCCCATCAGGTTTTTTTAGTAAAGCATACTAAATTCTTCCGGGCAAGATTCTTATAAGTACCAAGGTCAATTTCCGGGATGAAGTAAAGCTTTTGTTCGACGTATGACAGGGGTGGCGTATAATTGAAGGGTATCATATGTACATAGCCTTTTATACACACTATAATCACACGGAAAGTCACAGATCCCTCTCTCTATTCCAGTTGAGTGTAAGAATTGTTGGAAACAAGGTTATGGTGTAAAACTGTATATTTTCAAGTCTAAGTTCTATCTCTTGTCTCGGAGACCAGGACCTCTATATGTTCACATCCTAACCTCCCGCTGATCGGACTAATGTTGTTCCTTACAGGTCTCAACAGTATATTCGGCGGCTGAAGCGTTGCCTGCAGTTCGGGCATGAGGTGATGTTGTCGCTCCTTACCAAATGGGAATGAAAAGAACGTGATCAAAGTTTATAACCCTATAGCCCAACTCTATAGCAAGCGCCTCGTCGAAAAAGACTAACCCATGAAATAAGAACAATGTCACAGAAGCTTTCTAGCTTCACACTCCCTAGAGATATAGCGTGCCTCCACTTCCCCAACTCCTATCCTTTCATAACCCCCCGATCTGGTATCTCTCGAACCATCAGGATATAGTAAGTCTTCTCGTAGTCTGCCTTCCAAGAATCCCTGACCATACCGACAACAATACAGTGTCCGAACTCAATTCTATCAGTTACATCAAACCATAAAGAACCCACTTTCCTAGTAGCTTCGGAAATAACATGCTTTCCCCCTCCTTCTTCCTCTTTCATTTGACAATTTTTAAATTGCCTAACTTTGACAATTAATGCCTTCCCATTGTCAGTAAATTCAAGATCTGTTGAGCCCGGTACCCTAAGATCCAATTTAATATCCGAGATGAAATCAATGCCTCCGGAATATGCCATCCAAGACCATGATGGCATCGTTCGTTCTCCGTAGCCAATCGGGTCCGTTTTTTCCCCGTGGGTCCGCTTCCACAGGAGAAGGGTACTAAGAAAGCAACGGACGATACCATATCTCACTTCGGCACCAAAAACACGCCCCAGACGCTTGACTAGGCTAAATATTGCAGTATCCCTATCAGATTTGAGGGTAAGACCTGATCGTGAATATCCCTCAAATAGGAGCCGGACGAACTCAACAGCTCTGAAATACCCGGCCTTGTGGAGCCGCTCGGGAAAGTTAGTATCAAGGACAAAATACTGCTTGTTGTATGGCCTATAGTAATGTGAACATAAGTCATCACTTATGGCTTTTAACTGCACACTTACGGTTTCAGACTTATGAACCTTTCGCATCGTACTCCATCCCCACACTCCCAATACGTGTGTGTCGCAGCAAAATGGAGAATGCGCCGAGACAGCACTCGTTCTTGGAGTACCCAAGCTCTCTTCATGAGAGGCCCCTTATCAACATCTGTGTCAAAGTCGCAGGCACAAGTTAGTCTTTCTGCATTACCATGCATTTTGATATACTGAGAATCGGGGCTTGGCTTAAGGAAGCCATCGGCCCAGCCACCCGCTGAACTTGCAGCAATCGTGCAGTAGGCGCAAGCAAAGATATCTTCCATTGTCCTTGCCTCGCTTCCCCAATCGCCGCCATGCCCTTGAATGATGCAGATGGCATCAATCCAGAGGTATTGCTTTCCAAGTTCTCGTGTTACTCGAATAGCGTTTTGAAATGTCTTTGGCAGACTGTTGTAGCCAAAACCCCGCAATCGACTATGGTAGTTTTCTGGAGTGGTGCAGAATCTGCGTTTTTCTTCCTCCGTTGGATTACCCCAGCAGTGTGAGAGCACAACATAGTCCTGTCCAGGAGGTTTCTTCTCGCAGAGCGTCAGCTTATCGGGGTCGCCAATAAATATAACCCTTTTTGGCCAAAAGTTATGGTTGTCTCGTAGCTTGCAGCCGTTGTGATTATCATCGCAGTCCTGAAGCCACTCGCGCAGTAGTCGAAAGTATAGAGAGTTGGTATGAGAGTGGGCGGAGATAAGATTAGAGGAAGGAATATTCACCGCCAATTCCATGAGAAATTTCTTAGCAAGTCGGTAGTCGTCCTGACGCTTCCAAGAGTTCTAAAAGGAGATAGTGTGAGCCAAACATCTAAGACCATCTCAAAAGCATCCACTTACTTCCTATACCAGCAAGCACGCCAAGGTCAGCAATTATCGCCATGTTATCCATCTCATACATCTCAAAAAGCATCCACTTACGAACTATGCCAGCAAGCACGCCAAAGTCAGCAATTATCGCCATGTTATCCATCTCATACATCTCAAAGCATCCACTTACACGCTATGCCAACAAGCACGCCAAGGTTAGCAATTATCGCCATGTTATCCATCTCGAAAGCATCCACTTACTTCCTATGCCAGCAAGCACGCCAAGGTCAGCAATTATCGCCATATTATCCATCTCATACATCTCAAAAGCATCCACTTACACGCTATATCAGCAAGCACGCCAAGGTCAGCAATTATCGCCATATTATCCATCTCAAAAGCATCCACTTACTTCCTATGCCAACATACACGCCAAGGTCAGCAATTATCACCATCTTATCCATCTCATACATCTCAAAAGCATTCACTTACTTCCTATGCCAGCAAGCACGCCAAGGTCAGCAATTATCACCATGTTATCTCTCTCAAAAGCATCCACTTACTTCCTATACCAGCAAGCACGCCAAGGTCAGCAATTATCACCATCTTATCCATCTCATACATCTCAAAAGCATCCACTTACACGCTATATCAGCAAGCACGCCAAGGTCAGCAATTATCGCCATGTTATCCATCTCATACATTTCAAAAGCATCCACTTACGAGCTATTCCAGCAAGCACGCCAAGGTCAGCAATTATCGCCATGTTATCCATCTCGAAAGCATCCACTTACGAGCTATGCCAGCAAGCACGCCAAGGTCAGCAATTATCGCCATATTATCCATCTCATACATCTCAAAAGCATCCACTTACACGCTATGCCAGCAAGCACGCCAAGGTCAGCAATTATCGCCATGTTATCCATCTCAAAAGCATCCACTTACTTCCTATATCAGCAAGCACGCCAAGGTCAGCAATTATCGCCATGTTATCCCTCTCATACATCTCAAAAGCATCCACTTACACGCTATACCAGCAAGCACGCCAAGGTCAGCAATTATCACCATCTTATCCATCTCAAAAGCATCCACTTACTTCCTATACCAGCAAGCACGCCAAGGTCAGCAATTATCACCATCTTATCCATCTCATACATCTCAAAAGCATCCACTTACACGCTATGCCAGCAAGCACGCCAAGGTCAGCAATTGTCGCCATGTTATCCATCTCGAAAGCATTCACTTACAAGCTATGCCAGCAAGCACGCCAAGGTCAGCAATTATCGCCATATTATCCATCTCGAAAGCATCCACTTACACGCTATATTAGCAAGCACACCAAGGTCAGCAATTATCGCCATATTATCCATCTCAAAAGCATCCACTTACACGCTATGCCAGCAAGCACGCCAAGGTCAGCAATTATCACCATCTTATCCATCTCAAAAGCATCCACTTACACGCTATATCAGCAAGCACGCCAAGGTCAGCAATTATCGCTATATTATCCATCTCAAAAGCATCCACTTACTTCCTATGCTAACATGCACGCTAAGGTCAGCAATTATCACCATCTTATCCATCTCATACATCTCAAAAGCATCCACTTACTTCCTATGCTAGCAAGCACGCCAAGGTCAGCAATTATCACCATGTTATCCATCTCAAAAGTATCCACTTACACGCTATATCAGCAAGCACGCCAAAGTCAGCAATCATTATCATCTTATCCATCTTATACATCTCAAAAGCATCCACTTACACGCTATGCCAGCACGCACGCCAAGGTCAGCAATTATCGCCATGTTATCCATCTCAAAAGCATCCACTTACACGCTATATCAGCAAGCACGCCAAGGTCAGCAATTATCGCCATGTTATCCATCTCAAAAGCATCCACTTACACGCTATGCCAGCAAGCACGCCAAGGTCAGCAATTATCACCATCTTATCCATCTCAAAAGCATCCACTTACATCCTATGCCGGCAAGCACGCCAAGGTCAGCAATTATCGCTATATTATCCACCTCAAAAGCATCCACTTACTTCCTATGCCAGCAAGCACGCCAAGGTTAGCAATTATCACCATATTATCCATCTCAAAAGCATCCACTTACAAACTATACCAGCAAGCACGCCAAGGTCAGCAATCATCGCCATGTTATCTATCTTAAAAGCATCCACTTACGAGCTATACCAGCAAGCACGCCAAGGTCAGCAATTATCGCCATGTTATCCATCTCATACATCTCAAAAGCATCCACTTACGAACTATACCAGCAAGCACGCTAAGGTCAGCAATTATCGCCATGTTATCCATCTCGAAAGCATCCACTTACGAGCTATTCCAGCAAGCACGCCAAGGTCAGCAATTATCACCATCTTATCCATCTCGAAAGCATCCACTTACACGCTATATCAGCAAGCACGCCAAGGTCAGCAATTATCGCCATGTTATCCATCTCAAAATCATCTACTTACGGACTATGCCAGCAAGCACGCCAAAGTCAGCAGATACCCTTAGTCCCAAGGCTTTGTACATACCTCCTGTAGGGTGGTTATCAGCGAGTCAGCCTTATAACCCTCAACTGTATACGTACATCCTATGTCCCTATTAGATCGCAATTCTATTCTTATACTCCATAATGCCACTGACCTGAAAATCGTCATGAATCCAGCCAGCATATTGCTTCTGTACGACTGCCATGTCTTTGATCTGGGTTTCCTGACCCTGAACATTGGGTAAAAGTCTACCTCATTCAAATAGCGTCCTGTCGCGCGGGGTAGAGTTGGACAGCGACATCTTATTCTCAACTTTCCACGCCCTTCCACGCCCTTCCATGCCCCTCCATGCACGGTAGTCACGTGGGGATTTTAATAGCAAATTTTCCCTCGGATTTCACCTACCCGTAGGCAACCCCTCTGGGAGCCAACTAAGGGACTCTCCCTTAGTTGGGCACAAAATTCTGGGACAGAGCACTTTTTCTATGGAATCGACTAACAAACGCACCAGCCACATTTAATTTTTCCTAAAATCTCAGTTTTTGGCTGAATTTGCTAAAAGTACTTAATGCACTAACAATCTTACGTAGTTATAAATAGACTATATATTAGCTGAAAAGTCACACTGTCCCAGGCTTTTGTAGCTGTCCCAGAATTTTATGCCCAACTAAGGGGTGAGGCCCTTAGTTGGCCCCCGCAGGGGTTGCCTACGGGTAGTTACAATGTTATGACAAAAGTACGAGAACGCCCCACACCACCAAGTACATTATCGTAGCATACATCAACAACACCACAACTTTAAGCGACCACAACTTTATCAATTTTATTGAAATTAAGATTATTATAGATCATTAGATAGCTCTCGTTCCGTAAATTAATATTTGGTATAGTACCCCCGGGCTGCGCGTACTGCTGCAAGACGGCGTGGCACTGAATCTATCAGCCTGTCTATGAGATCCTGAATCATTGTCTAGACCGGTGTCGGGGGGAAAAACCTTTATCTTTGAGGCGTCATACCTCCATCAATTCTTCTTCGTTTCCTTCCCAGTGACGAGCAAACTCTAGCCTCTCTTCTGCTGTTTCCTCTGATATCTCAATCCGTTCCATAGCCTTCCATTTGCGCCTGCAACCGTGCTCCAAGGCACGTCGGATAGTCCTGGAGCATACTTTTCCATCGACCTCATTCACGAGGGCATCCCATGTTATCTGACGCTCCTTTTTTTATCAATATCGTGATATAGCGCACCTCTGCCTCGGTCAGCTTCTTTGGGGCACCTTTTCTTGGTCTATTTCTTAAGGTATTGTTGTTTTCATAGCGCTTAACAATGCGGTGGACGGTTGAAGGGACGGTGTGAAACTCTTCCGCGACTTTACGATAACTTTCACCATGCGATTTCGCCTCGCACATGGCTGCTTTTTGAGCCTCATTAAACTGGTGACTAAACTCGCTATTTGCGCTTAATCTGGTACCAAATTTACGGTTGTCCGGCATCTTGTTGTTGCTCAATTGCAATTTGAAAACAGGGTGTTGTCGTGGGTGTGTTTTGGTTGGGTACCAGGTGGGTCTACGCGTTCTCGTACTTTTGTCACCTGATTGTACTCCGTACTGAGAGGAAGTTAATAATACCATACCACACCATACCTAAATAGAGCTGTAATCCGGGGTGGGGCTAGCGGCGAATATGGTAAGGTGAAATCAGGGGCAAAGTGGGATGGCAAAGGAACTGGGAGAGTGGAAGAGTAAAATGGGATGGATGGTGGCTGAAATGGGATGATACCGTGCTGTGTAGTAGAATAAGCGGAGGGATGACGGGGTGTGGTAGTGGTAAATATTGTAATATATAATACGGAGTAATCAAGAGTAAATGCATTATTTATTCTATCCCAAAACAGTTTGTAAGTTAATATAATAGCCTTTTATTATTAAATTATTAAACCAATTCGCTATGTCAACAGAAGTGGTGGAAATAATAAAGGCAGTCGTATCCGAAGTAGGATGGTTACTTACTCTAAGAAATATAGATTTGAACTCTCCTGGTACATTAGTTTGCTAACTTAGGGATGTAGCTTTAATATATTATATAGATGCCTTAGCTTAAGACCTAGCTTACTTTAAGTAACTGGTTATTAGCTGTAATAGTGACCCTGAATTGTTTGACACCCTTCTTTACGATCTTGGTGAAGAGTTCGTCAAGATGTTGTACGAGTGGCCAATCTTGGGGGTTGTTTATAACCTTTATGACCAAACTCTTTCTTTCCTTGATTTGAAAGGGATGGACGATTCCAGTAAGATTTGGATGATTTGGATTTAGAGAGAGGTTTAGTTAGAGAATAATTCGGATTAAGATTTGGACGGGATAGTAGTTGTGTAATTGCTATTAGTAATTAAATTGTCGCATCAAGAATGCCTTGCTTACTGCAGAGTTCTCATCATCCAATCACTGCCAAAGGTGTATTACGCCTCGTAAATGGTCACTCAAGTTGGCATCCCACGATTTCACTAATAGCCGGCTGATTTTCCACACATATAACACCAAGAAATAAGCCCTCTCTATGGGAATGGTATAGGATTGTATTATAAATAAAGAAATATAGCTCATTGCCTTTGCCATCCATCTGCGTCAGAACCTCAAGGCCATCCACTCCTCAGGCCTTACCTGTTGGAAACAAGGTTATGGTGTAAAACTGTATATTTTTGAAGTCTAAGTTCTATCTCTTGTCTCGGAGACCAGGACCTCTATATGTTCACATCCTAACCTCCCGCTTATCGGACGAATGTTGTTCCTTACAGGTCTCAACATTACCAGCCTCCCTTCTATTGCAAGCGACGAACCTTGCTCTGCCGAGCTTTCTTCGGCCACGATGGGTCAGCCCTCCCCTCCCGTAACTGATCAGCCTTCTCCTCCCGCAACGCCTCAGCCTCATTCTCGCGCAGATATTCAGCCTTCTCTCTCTCCAAGCGTTCAGCGTTCTCCTCCTGAAGACGTTCAGCGTCATTCAGGATCCAGGCTCCCCGAAGATCGTTAATGGTTACCCAGGTTACTAACTAGATAACCTGAAATTCCACTTGACCGTTGATTATGCGTACATTAGCCAAATTCTTTATCTCGTATTTAGCACGATTGCTTATCGACACAAACCGCTTCTGTAGCACATTAGACCGTGGCGGGAGTGTCTGATTTTTGTTCGGCATCTGCTGTGGCAGGCTGTCGACTGGTCGGGCCTATTACTATACCGTCGATAACCGCTGACTTCTACGTGGCTACGCTCGCTCCTGTGTAGTCTAGTATTGTTTCCGCTGCTGGGGAATGACGACCAGTTCAGGGTTAGCCAGACGGCCTTCGCACGCGGGGAAGGGGCTCTTAATTGCTGAAGGAAAGACGGTTAACGATGTATATAGTAATGTAAAGCAGGTAAGGGTGGTTTACATTGATGAGTTAAATTATCTTTACCTGGTAAAATGTCCTTGAGCTATTCGCTGGTTACGACTAGCCTAGCAGGTATATTAATTTTACTATTCTGGTTTTTGGATGTGGGGGGTATTGGGTTCCCTGGTATTATCTGTTAGTGGCGTATAATTATATTATAAGATAGATAATACTATATTACCTTGTTTAGACGAGTTGTTGCTTGGTATCTTGTTGCAGTTATAGCTTATGAGCTTGTCTAAGAGTCCTTGGTTGGCATTGTTCTGACTATCCGGGAGAGCACTGTCGGGTCGAGTCTCCGGGCGCTCAGCTACTGCGCTGGAGCGAACGACAGATTCTCTGGAGTTAGGTTCGGAAATAGGTTGGTTGGCCTGGAAAGAAACTGAGGTTTCCATTGGTCGACTTGCCAGGGGATGGGTCGTAAAGTGTTGGCGATGAGAGGGACTGGAGGGTTTGGGTGATTCGGCCCTATGACGCTTCGACCTGGCGTGCAAGACAGGCTGGCCTGTAGTATGCACGAATCCGCTATGTACTTGAAGCGTTTCGCTCTCTCGAGCCAGTGCGTTGTTTGTTTGCGATTCCGGCAGAGGCCTCTTATTACCGCGAGGCTCAATGGGATGAGAGGAAGGTCTTCCAGGGTTAAGTTCAGGGATAGTTTGACGGTAAGAACCATCCGGCGGGGAGGCCTTGAAGGCTTCCGAAGGAACGTCCACCGGTGGGATTTTTGACGATTGGATCATAAGGCTTGGCAAACGAGGTTCAGTAAACCTGGTCCTGTAGCCCTCTGAATTGATACTTGGGGCAGATGGATCGACGAGATGCGACCAGTTACCAATGACCCCCGAAAACCCGCTTCGGATAGGGGGCAGGTGACGTGTAGGTGATCCTGGAAAAGACATCTTGTAGCCGCGAAATGATATGAAAAAGAGAATAGTTGAGAAGATTATGGATGATTAAAAACTGATAATCCTGACGTTTAACGGCATTAACTAATTCTTTTATACCTAAAACCATTAATGGGTATGCACCAGGCTGGTTGCTCGAGTAACATCAAACATTACACACATAGCCAATTACGACCTAGACGATAACAGGTCTTTAACCACCGTGAACCAGATAATTCCCCTTTCCCCTAGACTTACTTAACGGCTATGCAAACTGCGCAAATACAATCCTCCACGCATTAACTCCTATACCTAAAGAGCGAAAGCGATTGGTCGCCATAAGGTGATTCTAGGCATATATATGACCGTCGCCGGAGAAGCCGTTGGTCTAGACTCGAGAAACTGCTACGGGCATATAACACAACGCGGCACATCTTTCCGAGCCAGCGAATCAATCTGCTCACGATGGATATCAGGTCGCAGGTCATGGGCCATCATCGGCGGCACTTTTGCTCATCAGCAATCCGCATATCATGCGTTATCATACGCCTTCCGTGAACACCCAGGCAGGTGATAGCAAGACGCAACAGATGCTTTGAATGGCGCTTGAGGACACGTCATCGGGGCTTGACCAAGGCCGCTCGTCGCAGATCACAGGTACGGCGGCGCTGGCTGGTGTGTTCGGTAGAGAATTGTCGGTTACCGCGTAGTTGGTCTTTTAGAAGAAAGAGAGAGAGCTGTTCTTTTCCATGCTATCAATGCTACTGTACCAAATATCAGTAATCTAGATAACGGACGCATGGGGGAGAGTTACAAGCACAAGAACTTACTGAAGACGCGGTATAAGTTTGAGGGCGAGGGTTGTGCGAAGGCAAATGCGGCAGAGAAGAGGCTGGGCGGCGCCGGCGCCGGCGCGATCAATGGACTAGCCAGCCAGGACAGACACATGGAGGGGCATTAGAAGTGGAAGAAGGGAATGGAGAAACAGTCAAGACTCGTAGGGAAGGGGGGCGGCGGTCTTATAGAAATCGCTAAAGCAGCGCACGGTTAAAAGTGGAGATTTTTGGCCGAGAGGGGCAGGCGGTGTAATTTGCAGCGACATACAATACGATATCGACCCGTCAAAGATGTACAACACCGCGCGTGGGAGGCATGAGACTGGCACAAGCGAATGGCTGATCAAAGAGAACGAAGCATTCAAAACATGGATAAAGAATTCATCCTCCTTTTTATGGCTCCATGGCAAAGGCATGTTCAATATCACTCTTTCTGATTGTCGTGCATTTATTGATATTTTCTACTTTCCAATTCATCTCCCCGATACCTGTAACTAACACGTATTAGCTGGTTCTGGGAAGTCGGTCCTAAGCTCTTCAGTCATCAAATACCTAAACGAAAAACATGGAAACGATCCCTCTATAGCCATCGTCTATTTCTACTTTAGCTTTAGCGACACCAAAAAGCAAGAAAGGGATGGCATGCTGGCGTCTCTAATCAAGCAAATTTGTTGTTGTCGACCTGATACGCCTGAATCAGTCAAAAGGTTAGGCCGGTACAAGGATAAGGGCATGCGCCCCTCTGCCGAAGAGCTTCAAGAAGAGCTGATCATAGCCACGCGCGGATTTTCCGCCGTATATATTGTCATTGATGCCCTGGACGAATGTCCAGAACTTGGTGGACGACGCAAAGAACTCATGAAGACGGTACATGACATTCTTACCACCGCAGGTGATAATCTTCACCTGTTTTGCACCAGCCGCAAAGAGCCAGACATAGATACCAAATTACGCCCCCATTTATCCGGGAAAGCAAGAGCAGGTATTGATCTATCTGCTCACCTTTTGGAAATCGAACGCGATATCCGTCAGTATATAGACTCTACTCTCACAGAGAGCAAGTACAAATCTTGGCCAGATGATACGAAGGGCGAGGTGAAAGAAGCACTGGTTAAAAAATCGGATGGAATGTACGTCTCCCAGGGAGTTTAATATGCGAATATGAAAGTAGGGTAGCATGGCTAACAGCTGACAAGGTTTCAATATGTTCGCTGCCAATTCGATGAATTAGGGAAGTTGAAGACCCCTGGCGAAATCACACAAGCCCTAGAAAATCTCCCCCAAGGACTTGATAAAACATATCAAAGAATGCTTCAAAACATCGACCCGAAATACCAAATCCGGGTAGCCAATGCGCTCAAGTGGCTCAGCTTCTCAATTAGGCCCTTGACACTGGATGAACTGGCTGAGATATTTATTCTACAGCCAGGGGATAACGTCATCGGCGATGATATCGAACGGCTTTTCGATACAGAAGACGTGTTGACTTACTTCGCTGGGCTTATTATTGTCTACGAAGAGGAATATTCAGAGGATAATAAGCAATACATCCGCTTAGCCCATTTCTCGATTAAGGAATATTTGACTTCTAGCCGGCTTCAGAAAGATGATGCTCTAGCTTTTTCATTTAGCGAAACCGACGCCCATTTGTGGATCGCGTACTCGTGTCTTTCTTACCATATATACTTGAGTACTTTGGATAGCATAAGCGACCGGGAAAGGTATGCGCTGAAAACTTACGTAGCATTAGAATGGCCAGTGCATCTCGAAATGGTCCCTCACGAATCTTGGCCTGCCGGAACTATCAAAAAAGCTATACATGCTCTTACTCTTAGAAGCCGAAGTTTATTTAGCATGATCTTTGAGTATACTGAAAGAGAGCATGGACTTGGCTTGTTTTCCAAAGAGGATATGCTCCTGCGACCACAATGCTATACTGCTTGGCGCGGCTTCCCCATTTGACTGAACTTCTTCTGTCGCGGAGATTTGACACAAGGAAGTATTTGATACAAGAGGATTTGAACGCGGTGCTCTGGAATGCGGTTTACGGGGGCAACGTGGAAATTGTTTCGCTTCTACTTGACGAAGGCGCCGACGCAAATATATCATTAAAACCCTCCGGCAAAATCGAATTTGGAGATGGAAAATATGGAGATACCCTTCAAGTGGCTGCATTCCAAGGCCATACGGCAATCGTGGGACTTCTTATTAAAAGGGGGCTGATATAAATACCCAGCGTGGTAAGTGGGGTTCAGCCCTACAGGTTGCGGCGGGAAAAAGACATCTTGATGTCTTGAAGCTACTTGTGGGGCTTGGGGCAAACATTAACGACCCTTCGAATGAAGCAGAATGTGTCCTTTCGGCGGCAGTAAGAAACTACGATTGCTTGCAATTTTTACTGGACAGCGAAGCAGATGTCAACCTGCGTGGTACTGGCCAGTGGAGCCAAACAGCGCTTGACAAAGCAGCAAGGAATGCGTATTGGGATCAATTCGACTTGCTTCTCGAAAAGGGGCCTCATCTCGATCTAGGCGGAAAGGGCAGTTATCCCCTTCACAGTTTATTAGGAGCGGATCGTTTAACCAGTGGGCAAGCTTTGCCCCGAATTAAGCGCCTACTCGACCTTGGCGTAGATCCGAATGCTCAGGATGGTGATTCTGGAACTGCACTACACCTAGCATGTATGCGAGGCAATGCCCAGATTGCACGGTTTCTCATTAACAACGGGGCTGATGTGAACATGACGGGGGAAATGCATGGAACAGCTTTACAGATATGCGCAAGCCAAGGCTTCACATCTTTGGCAGAGTTGCTTCTAGAAAACGAAGCTGACCCCAACATCCAAGGGGGATTCGATGGCGACGCACTCCAGGCGGCGTGCGCTGGCAAGGGAATTCATCTTGGGATGGTGCAGCTGCTCCTTGATCATGGGGTCGATGTCAATGCCCAAGGCGGGCTTTATGGAAGCGCGCTGGGGGCCGCCGTTCATGGCCTTGGACACAAAAGCCTGAACATCTTACGCTTATTACTTGACCATGGCGCCGATGTCAGTGCCCAAGTCGGGCCTCATAAAACCGCACTGCAGATTGCAGCTGGTGGGAGTAACCTTGATGTTGTGCGCTTATTGCTTGATCACGGCGCCGATGTCAATGCCCAAGCTGAGTATCATGAGACCGCGCT
The DNA here is from genome assembly GCA_036429605.1 of Cladobotryum mycophilum. Classification (NCBI taxonomy): domain Eukaryota; kingdom Fungi; phylum Ascomycota; class Sordariomycetes; order Hypocreales; family Hypocreaceae; genus Cladobotryum; species Cladobotryum mycophilum. Next base: position 260,012 of record JAVFKD010000015.1, read on the forward strand.
GCAGAATGCAGCTATTGGGGGTAACCTTGATGTTATGCGCTTATTGCTTGATCATGGCGCCGATGTCAATGCCCGAGCCGGGCTTTATGAAACCGCGCTGCATGCTGCAGCTATGGGGGGTAGCCTTGATGCTGTGCGCTTATTGCTTGATCACGGCGCTGATGTTAATGTCCAAGCCGACTTTCCCTATGGAACTGCGCTACATATAGCAGCTAGCGGGAGTAACCTTGATGTTGTGCGCTTATTGCTTGATCACGGCGCCGATGCTAGTGCCCATAACCGGGGCTGGGAGGATGGAACCGTGCTACAGGTTGCAGTCAATAAGAATAACCTTGATGTTGTGCGCTTATTACTTGATCACGGCGCCGATGTTAATGCCCAAGGCGGGGGTTCTAGAACCGCGCTGAGAGTTGCAGTCATTGAGAATAACCTTGATGTTGTACGCTTATTGCTTGATCATGGCGCCGATGTGAACGCCCAAGTTGGAAAACTCGAATCACCGCTGCAGGCTCTACGTGTCTCCGAACGGACTATGGGGATACTCCGTATATTGATTGAACATGGCGCAAATGTTCAAGAGCCAAAAGATGAATATGATAGTCTATGGCATTATGTCGCTGCCGACTCCTCTCAGCACGCCACCGCCCTACTTCAGCTGCTATTAGAACATAACGCCAATATCAACCAAGTGGATGGTAAATTTGGGACTGCCCTACATCTTGCGTTCTTTCCGTGGAATTCCAAAACAGAGGGGAAGGTCACATCTAAAAGCTCTTCTAAAATAAAGCATGGACTAATGAGTAGGATCCAATTCCTGCTCGAGAGTGGCGCTGGTGTTGATGTCAGAGGAGGCAGGTATAGCTTTGCCCTCCAAGCTGCATGTGCGTTTGGACATGAGGTCGTAGAATCTCGCATGAAGACGGACATCGCCTTCCTCGAAATTTCATTTGAGGCTGTCAAGTTTCTTCTCCATAAATGCCCTGGCATTGATATTAACGCCCGTGGTGGTATCTTCGGCACAGCTTTGCAGGCAGCAGCTTACGCAGGTAACACGGAATTGGTTCGTTTGCTATTGAGCCAGGAAACCCACATTATATGCAATGAGCATTGCGGGAAATATCGTACGGCTCTCAACGCCGCTGCTATTAGGGGTTATTGGCACATCGTCGATATCCTACTCGAAGCAGGGGCGAAGTCGGACGTCCATTTGCTTATCGAACCTGATGAAGAATGGATTGCTAAAATACGGGAAGAGAACGGTGCGAGCGCAGAGGCGAGATACAGAAAATTTTGGGAGGTGGAGAAGTCGGAATATGAACAGGCGCTGTTTGCACGTGGCAGACATGTCGCCTATTACTATTTCATAAGGGTATGGATACTTGTTCGGTTCCAGCTACTTTTCAACTTTTTGGCCACAATTTTCGGTCGCTGGATGAAGAGGTAGAGGCAGTGCGTGATGATCTGGAGTTCCTAGGTCATGTTTTGGTCAGAGAGCCGGGTAACGAGAAGGAAGTGAAGGGGTCAGGGTAGCGGTACCTGTGCAACAGCTAGGCTGGTAGTATGAGGATTAGGGGTTTTCATGGTCGGCGTATTGATCTTTTCGGCTTTCCTTTGAAGTCTCTGGTTTTGAGGCCTTTATCTAGTGTTTCCAAAGTTGCGTGACAACTTTCAGCTCCTCCAACCTTGGGTCCCCTACCAATATTCAAGCTCCAGGGTTCTTACCCTACGAGGCAGAGCAAACCCACGCCGAAGTGGAAAGATGTAGCAATCTTGGAGTTTTGAATGCGTCGTGCAGGATCTATATCCAGAGCAGAGAGGAGAGAGAGGTTCTGTAGATCACCTAACCATCAGTTCGTTTGCTCCTCGTGGTAGAGAATGAGTGAGAAGGACGGGATACGAGACAAACTAGAATAAGGAACTCGACATTAATACTCGCTCGCTATAGAATAAATATCGTCTGAATGATCATGGATATGGGCTTTTGTGATGGTCATTCTCAATAAATTCGTGGATTATGGGTTGCCTCACGGCCCTTGAGCTGGTGTTTGGGCAAAGTTGCAGAAATGTGGGCGGAATTCGGGTAGGTCAGCTGTCGAGCCAAGATCAGCCAGTGGCCCGTTGGATAAATCAACGCAGGCTACGCAGTTACCCGGGCTACTGTGTTCCATTTACTGAGGTACAATTAATATAGCTGAACGCCAGAGAAATTAAAAAGAGGCATAATAAGTTGGGATTATTACTAGCAGTTAATTTCCAGCACCAAGTCAACACCACCCCAGCACTATCGAAGGCTAGTTTGTAATTCATCATGTTGGCTCTAGAGACTATAGTAGCCAAGCTTATCGGGGAAGCAGAACCTCAAGGGGTCCAGTTTGACCCAGGCAAAACCGAGCTTATCCACTTTGCAAGACAACGCCGACCAATAACAGAGGGGCTTACTGTAGCTAATCTAGCGGTTAAGCCTAAACCACTGGTCAAATGGCTAGGGGTCTGGCTAGACTACCAACTCAACTTCAAACACCACGTAACAGAAAAGCTCGAACAGGCTACCAAAGCCTTCCAGGGCCTTCAGAGGCTAGGCAATACGCAACACGGGCTACCTGCACGAGCCCTACGGCTGCTGTATATAGCTTGCATAAGCTCTATAGTAGATTATGGAGTCCCTCTTTGGTACAAGGGACCAGGACAAAAAAACCTCATCTACCAACTCCAACAGCTACAGAACCTTGCCCTAGCCAGGATACTAGGGGCCTTCAAGAGGTCCCCTTATAAGGCACTGGAACTGGAAGCAGCTATCCCCCCGGTTGAAGTTAGACTCCAAAAAGCCTGCCTTAAGTACGGCCTCCGCACTCAAACCCTCTCAGAAACCCACCCAATCCGATTAGCCATAACTAGTACAGCTGCACCAACACAACTCACTAGGTTATTAGCTAGCCTTGATAAAGCTATTGGAAAGTATGAGAGAATAGAAAGACAAGATTTAGTTTGGCAGGCCCCTTGGAATAAGGAACCTAAAGCTACTATTCTAATCAGCCAAGCCTCCAAGAAGGAAGCCAAAAAGCAACACCTACAGTTACTAGAAGACCTTACCTTTGATAACTACCGAGCCTTCTATACAGACGGCTCGCAGGGTACTCATAAAGGTACTAGCACTAACTCATGTGCATACTATGAAGACAGCCCAAGCCGGCAAACTGAAGCAGCGAAAACAGCGAGAGTAGCAAGATTCTGGAACCTAGGACCTTACATAGAAGTAGCTGATGCCGAGCTTATAGCAATCTCTAAGGTCCTAGATGCCCTACTATTATCCAGGACAAACCAACCAACAGCCTATATCTTTGTTGACAGCCAAGCAGCTATAATGAAGATCAAAGGCCCTGGAGAGATTAGTTACAGAATCCGGGCTCAGCTGCACCTCCTATCACAGCAAAGCATAGCTATTACAGTTGCCTGGGTACCCAGCCACACAGGGATCCCAGGGAATGAAATAGCTGATCAGTTAGCTAAGAAAGGGCTAGAAGCCTCGTATAGAGGCCGCCCATACGCCTCTCTTAGCTACCTAAACCGGAAGATAAGAAAAGTCATAGTACAGCAGTGGCAGACTAGCTGGGCCAGTGAAGAGATGAGAGAGGAGACAGGCCAGAGAGCGAGAGGCCTAGGCACCCAATACCGCAGGATAGCTCAAGATAACCTTAGCTTTTCGCTAAAAGCTAACCTAGTCAAGGGACCGAGATCAACCCAGTCAGCCTATATCCAGCTAAAACTAGGGATAGGGTATCTTAAAAGCTATCAAAAAGCCATAAAGAACCTCCCTGATGACCGCTGTAGATGTAGCCAACGACACACAACGCAACACCTGCTGCTACGCTGTAGCAGATACCAAGGGCCTAGAAAGGCCCTGCAGAAGGCCTTAGGGCCAGGAGCCCAGCTAACGTTACAGAAGCTCTTCACAACAAAACTAGGAAAGGAAGCCCTAATAGGCTTCCTTACTAGCACGAAGATCTGTACGCGAAGCTGGTTTTTAGAAGAGTAGATATAGGCTGATTAGGTAGCTAGTCAGCCTAGAGGCTAAGGGACATACATAACGCTTGGAACTAGGAGAAAGAAAACCACCAACTGGAAAACACAATGCCTTATACTGTTAGCTTGAAAGCTAGCCAGCTAGCTACTATTCTAGAAAGTCACTGTACAGTAAGCTTTTAGATAGATAGATAGCCGCTTCATAGGCCTTCGGCCTCCATAAGCGTAATGAATGAAAAAAAAAAAAATTCATCATGTTGTTCATTACCCCTGATTCTTTGCTACCATTATTTAGCTAAATGCCCAGAGAGCCACCATGGCAACTGTTTAGAGTCGTTTTACCTTGGAATTGATTACGGTGTAATACGTTACAGTAATTATTAAGTACAAGCGTTGACTTTCCGATAGACCGTGATATAAAGACATACCGCTGACCATGTGTCCCAGATGTTAAGCAACTTCGTCGACCGAATTCTATTTCTACGAGCTCCTGCGATCATGTCTGACTTTCGGCGACTTGAATAATTTCCGAGAAAGAGGTAGAGTTCTCTGCCAATGTTTGTCTTTAGCGCCTGATTCATTGGCCAGAGACCATGTAAAGCAATTCAGGTATGGAGAAATGCTCTTGTCTCTCGTCAGAGTTGGAAAGACAAGCACAACCAATCGTAATATTAGGAACAGAGAAGAAAAGTATAAACACAATGAATTCCTATGCAAATTCTAGAATTTACTAGACTTCGTAGTTACTTTGGGACTGGTCTTGAGATGGTGCTCTGGTTACTATCCAGGTTGATCCTTCGGGGCACCCACAATTCGCAAAGTCTGGAGTCTCGTGGGTGTACCCTACGCATCTGCTATACGCTGTCAAGGTGAACTTGGTGTCTTTTGAGGTTATAATTGGCGTGAATTCTTTACTTTAGGTAACCTTGGAATTCCTCTGGATTATTATGTGCATGGTGCCTGTTTTCTGCTGTGCGATAGTTGGAAATTTAGCTGGCAGCGGCAGCAAACGAAAAATCGCCCCCAGCACAAACGCCCGAAGCAATGGTTTTGGTAAGTTCTTGTACGATATTTTCCGTCCGTCTGGCCTAGAGTGTCTGGCTAAAAATGGAGGATAACATGCAGAGTCTTCAGTTGCCTGTCGAGGCCGTATACCTCACGAAAAGATTCCTATTTGCGGGCGACTCTCCGAAGGGAACGATCATACCATCACAACTCCATCGCGAACCATTGAGAGTTTCCAGAACCCGTGAGTCAGACCTGAAGATCGAAATTACAAATAAGTTTCCACAGAGATTTACGCCCCAAGATCGCGACGAACCACGCCTGCACACCGTAATGAGCCGCGGAGCGACTTTGTCAACCCCCCCTCGAGGTATAGCGTTTAGCAATGAGCTTTTACTGTTAGGACTAAGAGAGTATACTCTTCAACTCTACGATACCCAAGTGCTCGATCAAAATGGTGGATGGTATGATGGACTTGGAGATGGGATGGAATCCAGCGAGTTGGGCAACTGTGAGGAGCAGAATGGTAACTTTGAGACTAAAGAAAAGATTCATAGCATTTAATACTGTTTGTAAATATACTCTAGAACATATTTCCAATAATAAATCCTTTTTCAAGAGCTAAAATCGAGTTGTGCTACGTAATTTTGGTTGTCTGCTGTGCACAACACCAAAGGCTACATATTCGGTGCTATCTTGGGGTGACGTGGTGCGCCGCCCTCGAGGACACACGCGCACATTCTATAACCACCATAACTAATGCACTATTGCAGACAACTAGCGAACAACTTCCAACAGTTGTCGCATAGTCTACGAGTTTTCATGATAACTTAAGGACAACTACGAGTTAAATGCATGCAAGTGCTTGACAACTGAGACAAATTAATTGCAACGCTGCAGTGCAGGTACAGTTGTGACATAGAGAAACAGTTGTGTTGTGCTGCCATATCATATCGAGGACTACTGTGGTGCTCAACTACAAGTCAACTAATCTACAACTGTCAGGTGGTATCATGACTCTGTAATTTTGGGGGCACAACCCATTGTTATTCTGCTTCACTCTGGGTAGTTACCCAGGGTACTGGGGCGCCTCGAATTATCACCAGGCACGCCCCCCAATGCCCTCAGTTCGAATCAGGGTGCCCCCCCTGAAGCTCCCCTCCCCTCCCCATCATCAACCTCAACCAAATCACGTCATGGAACCTTCTGGCTCAAAGAAAATGGGGCACTACTCGCGTTTAATCGAACCGTTTGTTTATTTACTAACTCTGATCCTTAATTCTGATAGGCCAATAAATAAAACCTGCTCACAATACGCGCGTGCTGATTTTTGAATGGCTGCGTGGCAGATCACTCTCCCCCTTGACCGCCCTGCTAACGCCTATAAAGACGTCCTCTTTTTTCCCCTTCAACTTTTCTTTTCCCTTCTTCCCCATCAGGTACGTCACAATACCCCATTACCATTTCTTTTCGTTGTGGGCAACCCGGGGGCTCCTGATAGACTCAGCCAGGGATGATGATCGGTGCATTAGGGTTCTTTTGCGGCCTCACCGAGTTGGTGTTGGTCATTGCAATCAATGCTTGATACTGACTTGGTCCAACCTTCTTGACCTCGATCTTGGTGGCATTCTACTTTGCTTTGCTCTCTCCCCTCTTACTCTTCTACCATCTCCACCCTCTTCGTCATCACTCTTTTCATCACTCTCTTCGTCATCTTCATCATCGACGCCATCGACTCTCGTCCATCTCCCATCCACCTCCACATCATAACCATCGCCATCACCATCATCTGTCGCCATCTATCATCATCATATATGAACAAGGTATGTTCTACTTTTCCTCTCTTCTCTTTACGGTCAAAGCCTCCCATGGAATCCTGATGAGGATGCGGGTTCTGTTTCACCAAGTTTTTCTTGCTGGACAACTGAGTTGCTAGGTAACACCAGAGGTTCCGCCCATGTCCTTGCATTGTGGGTGACTTCTGACGACAACTAGTGTGACAACGTGGGCATCGAGTCTCATAATTTCCATTTCCTTCCTTTCTGACAATCTTGACCAAGCTTTGTGGACTTGTGCTAACATCTGTTGCAAACTGTCTAGATAATTTACGTTGCTTTGCTTCGCTCCACGATCGATCTGTCTGTTGCGTGATTACAGAGGGTTCTTGGGAGGAACCAATGCTGATTGATCTGACAGCTTGTGCACAAGTTGGATGAGCGCAACATGCGGTTCCGTTGACCAAGAAATTTCGCATGACTTCAGACAGTTTGATCCATGCTGTTTCGTTTCGTTTTCACCTTTTCTTTGCTCACTTGACGAGACGCGTCAACAGCTGACTACTTCACATTGACACGTAAGTACAATTCACAGTTTTCTTTTTGTCTATTCTATCGCAATGATGAAAATAATATTATACATTTTATATTACGGTCTATGGACATTCGTGTCCCGTGTTGGCAAAAACCACGTTAGGGTTCTTTCGAGCTTGCAATCCCCCTCCCCCTTTAACATTCCGCCTTGTAGATGTATGCTAACTTCTGTGTGTGATTTAGGGAATGTATCCTCAATTACTCACCTTGAGAAGTAAGTAAAATCCATATTTTCTTCTGCCTTTATTCTGTCGTGATGTTCACCTATTATTTAATTACCGCCTATGGGCATTTCTGCCTGGTGTTGGCACTTGTTTCGGTTTTTCGGTTTTTCTGAGGTTTCAGCCTTTTCCTCTGCTTCGATTTTATTCTCTGCTGTTGACTGATGCTAACCATGCTGTTTGACTCAGAGCGTATATCACCAACCATCATCCACTCTGTCGAGTAAGTACACTATCCTGTTTTGTTTGGTCTTTACTTTGCGGTGCTGTGATGAGGATCTTTGTTGCCGTCTATTGGCATTTATGCCTGGTGTTGGCAACCACATGTTAGGGTCCTTCTGAGCTCCCACCTCTCAACCCCGTTTTGATCTCATAATTCTCTTGCAGACTTAGTGCTAACCATTTTCTTCGCTTGAAGAAGCGTCCCCATTGAATTCGCTTGACAATGACGGATTTGTTTCTAGATAGGCTGAATACACTTGATTCTCCTTCAATTTTACTTGTGCATTTTTCTCAACTGCGACTCTGGCGTAATTTTGACAACTTGTGAATCACCAAAATTTGTGCGCGTAGACTCGTGCCATAAGTGGTCAAATACTGCTGTTTGTTTTGAAAGTAGCTGTAGAAATTTTGCGCATGGTGGGACTGGTTTCCGGTTGTTGAACTGAAAGTGATATGGTTCTGAAAGTTGGTGTGGTCTCCCAGAGCAACAACTGGGCTACCCTGTGTTGTGTGCTTTTGGGTAATTGCAAAGATTTGTTTCTACCGGTTCCAGCGGGTCATCTGGCATTACTTACTAGTCCATTTCCCCTTCTGCAGTCATTGATCTCACTTGACTACAAGGTCCATGTCAAAAACAACGCACTTCATTATGAAGAGAACCACCAAGACTCCGTTACCAGCTTTTTGCATCAGTCTTAGCACGTCCCCGCACTGCGATAACTCGACATCGGAAAATTTCCTCAAGCAAAGAGTCACATTTGTGTGCAACAAACGAAACAGTTTCCAAGACACCAGGATAGTTCGAGGGAGCGACTCGACCGGAGATCAAGCTGTCAGAAAGCTACGACGTAACCACCGTTACGGTCGAGGGCAGAACAAGCGGAGACAAGAACAGCATGTTGACGAATCCGCTTAAACGAGGCTGGTCCAAATCGTGTACCTCCCTCGCCGGCTGATACAAGACCACTTGGATTAGATTGTCGAAGTTGAGTCGCCGCAGACATTGGGAGCTCTGAATGATTGGCAATCACCATGTTTCACGTTTCTGAAGCTGTGAGTCATTCTCCCTAGGCAGTTCTATTTAAAAAAGAATTTACTAACTAATAAATAGCCACGATAGGAATCGGGTAATGTCAAAGGCGCGAAAGAGAAGAAAACAAAAGCGACGATTCTAGGTAGAGAATGCCATGATCTCGTTGAGGGTTTCGAATAGCATGTCGAGGAGAATTCCAAGCTGTAGCGCTAGAATAAACTACAAATAGAATAACCGAATCCTCATATCCATTGATCTCGAAGGCAGAAACCACACGAGTAACAAACGTCGGAGGACGGTTAAAATGGGACGACAGAAGACAAATAGAGACTCGGAAATATCGTAGAGATGTAGGAAGCCATACAATAGCACGTTATGTTAAGTATGTGTCGTGTATTCTATCACGAAACGAAGAATGATAGTTGAGGAGATGGTAGAACATTTTTGCGTCCAGCTGATACTGGTGCTCGAAGAAAGGTCCCTAAATTATGGTGGTTTTGAGAGTAAATTAGTAGAGATACTACAGCATCACAAAGGCTCCAAGAAGATATTATATTGTATGGGTTAAACAGTCCATGGAAAACTACCCAGCTGTAAATCAACGTACTCTGCTCGGAAGGAGAATTGAGGGAAAATGCTACTCCTAAGACACCTGCACGGTGTATCATACAAGCAAATAGCAACCACGACAGCAATCACTTGTTATGGAGTTTTAACATATTACGTTCTCCAGATAGCAAACGAGAGAGTATGGAAGTGGACATGGCGTGTAGAGAACTTGCTTTACTATTTCCCTTGTCAGATTATCTCATGATATAGTTAGGTTCGTTGCAGAGCACCGTAGTGCTATTCAAAACGATGCCATCGACAGGTAAAATAAGGCGTAGCTGGCTCTAACTCCGCTATGGCTTGCATGCTCATATTTTCTTGACCGTCCAGAAACTTTCTGGGATTATTCTAGCCAAACTCTATAAAAGGGGTTTGGTAGGAAGGACGTCGTAGGGAATGTGTATACCTCGAGTGCCAAGTTTACGAGCCATTGGGTTAAGATGTCTTATCAGGCTTGAGAGGTAATGTCGAGACTAGGTAAAAGCGTGCCTTTTGTGGGCGTCGTAGGAGGCTCAGGGATTGGTTGGCGAGGGGAACTGAATCGTCAGAAAAGGTATAAATGGAGTGTTTGTGGGCAATACTGTACATTGGCAGTTAACTGCCATCGTGGAAGGGAGGCTGTCTGGCTCAGAAAGACCAAGCATGAGGCCGTAACAGAAAGTGTGGACAGAGTGCATCATCTAGCCCAAACGCAGAGGTTGAATGGACAGGAGGCAAAAGTCAACGGATGCTGGGGGCTCGTGCTGAATAAAAAGAGAATAGTTTCGGCAAATGACGGAGAGAATATAAAGGAGGATAAGCTCCATTACCTAGATAAGTAAAGGTTTATACAATGATCAAGATGCATTGTCAATATCCGTAGACTGCTGTCACTGTTCCAGTGGACAGGTATAGCAGAGCTTTAAATCGTTGATGCAAGTAGACTCAGCCAATCTTCCTCCGCTTCTACGTACCAATAAAAAGGCGTTTCAGCAGCATCCAAAAGTGGGGTACATTGTCCACTTATCTTCATTGACAAACAGGAGCCCAGGCTGCATGACTCCAGCAAGTATCACAAACATCGACCCCACTCATCAGTCTCAAGGGACCATCACTCTTTTCCTGTTTCATCCAAGAGATTTTACGGTATTCTCAGTCATTACCATATATCCAAACATTACTACGGCGTTGGTCCCAACAAAAGCGGAGACCGGCTGCAGGTTTCCGCTAGGAGGCAGTATTTTTGCAGGCAAACAGACATGATGTAGTATTGACCAAATTTTACAATCGTGAGTCTATCTCCTACTTATTCAAGACATTCTCTCAAGTTACCTTCCATTAAATTAAGCTGACTGGTGATCTTCAGTAGGTCATACCCCGCCCCTGAAGCTCGACAATCTTAGGAACTGGTCCTTCCAAGGCACTTTTACACCGACGACACACATTCTGGACTACTTTGTACACCGTGTTGTTTTGAGTTCAAAGAGCAGCTGCCATCAATATTTAAGCCAAGGATTCGCAACCAATGTCACGGCCAAACTCGAGAGTGCTAGTAGTCTTGGTAGAACTCCCACAACATTGTGGGTCTAAATAACTATACCGGGAAGGTATTCAAGCCATTGGTCAGTATCCATCCCCTAAAGGCTAACTGAAAATAGTCATTATGCTAATATTTGTTTAGTGACGGCTCTTGAAATGTCACAAGTTCCGAGTCGTCCTCCCCTCGCTCGCTCAGTGCTTCTCTATCGTCTCCCACATTCATCACAGAGCCCCGGTGTGACTCCGACTCCAACCTATACTTCAAATGATCTCCGAAAGCATATTTCCCTTTACATTCCAGGTGTTGAGAGCCTTCTCGATGGCATGGGATAGGGAGTTTAGGTCGCCGTTCAGTATCTGGCCTCGCAAGTGAAGATACATCCTCTGGAATGTATCGACCATGGACTGGCGCATATACTAAGACTCTGGGTTTATAATATTGATGAATTGGCTGCTAGCATTGATGGGTTTCAGTGCCAGGATGCCAGAAGTAGACGGATCAGGAACATTGACAAAGTTCAACACGAAGAACTTAGGGAGCATCTTCTAGGTCCTATTCAGAGATGCAGAGTCTAGTCAACAGAATATATGGTAGTGCACAGGTAGCAGACTGAATATACCAGACGTCCCTGGAGGCAAGAGCACAACAGCATCCCAATTACCTCCATCCTCATGTGCTTTTCCTAACGGGGGATACTAGGTCTCTTTTCTCGATACGATACAGACCACGAAAAGATCTTTAGCCTTAAAAGTCTTCCATATTTCAATGTCTTCTTTAGAGATCTAGCCTTAAAAAGTGTTGGGGTTGGGGGTTTCGGTGTGTCGTCAGCAGTTCTGTTCGGTAGGATGAATCTTTTGATGTCATTGTTATGCCTCTCGGTGTCATATATCAGACTATTCTCCTAGAACTACTAGTAAGTCTCAGTTTATGATCTCAAGATCGTCATCTAACGTACGTCTCACAGTTATCCCGAATAACCCCCCAAGTCCACATCGACCCAAAATAAACCGATAGCGTGAGCGATACAAGATACACCGTTTGACATCAATATATGATCATAGGATCTCCCGCAAGCAAGGTCTAGAACAATATAAAATAGGAAAGGATACTTTTTATGCCTAGGATGAGTTGCTAGAGTAGCCTCCATAGTATCTTGAGATCGGAGAGGAGTCACATCTTCAACCGTGTCGGCCTAGAAGACTTCATTTATGGGCGCGCAACAGGATTCAACGCTGCGTCCAAGTAGTTTGTAGTTTGTAATTCCGCGATTGAACGTTGAACGTCGCATTTGGTGCCTGTGTTTTGGTACGTTTGTTATCACACCATCTAATAAGGTGCAATGACGATGATGAGGGCGATCCCGCCTCGAGGATACGCTGGCTATAATAAGATTAATACTATAAGCTACTGGCTAACTATGGGTCTTAGTATGCCTCTCAAACCATTTTACTAAAAGCTTCAATTACATCGTCAAGGTCAAAAGTTCAAGCAGTCAATCCAACCAAACCTAACCTATTTATACCTTCCATATAATACATTTGCCGTAATAACGAACAACAAACTAAAAAAAACAAAAGCTTCCAGAAAGTCAGATCTTCCACGAGTACATAAAGCCTCGAGATCGCTCGCAAATAAATAGATTCCTTCCCACTGATCTACGCGAACTGACATTTGACATCGCAGTTGCAACACACAATCAACAGCGACGACTGCCATCCGGACTGTCAGAATCACAAATACCGATTGAGAGGTGCATTTAATGGGTATACTCTGAGAAACTTGTCTGAGGTGTGACCATCTACGTAGTCTCCACTACTAATCAAGAGAACAGGTTCTCGGGACATTGTCATGCCAACAATGAGATGCCAGGCCGTGAGAGTTCAAGAGTGCTCTAGTCTAGGCGATTCATAGCCCAGGCATCTCTATATCTGCCCTGGTGTAGTTTTACTACTTTCTAACTTACATCTCAGGGTTCAGTAGTCTCTGCTATGGTTCGAATCAGGACCCCTTGTTGGTGGCTAGTCTTATCAATCCTCGCCAACACCTATTTATCGGAACCCATTCCCATTCATACTCGCCTGTCTACCCAACTCTCTGCTCCTACATATCTAAGAGTTTCCGACTAGAATAATACATTCACGAATTCTACCATTTTCCCTGATCAATTATGAGCCATGGTTGAGATTGTAATGGTAATTCATCGTCTTTAGGGATCCTACCCTGTAGACATCGGGTGAGCTTGGATCGCACTACCATCAATACCTTTGTGTAGAAACTCGGATATAATACAATTAGTAATATGGAATACAAATGCATTGGTCGGGACATCGGCATATAGACATCGATAAAAGCAAGTCGATGCCAGTCAACTACATCATGGAGAATTCGGCAAGTCATCACTCTCAAACCTGTAAACGCATCTAGACTATAGAAAAACCTACTCCGAGTTAAAAAATGGAGATTTTCGATACTCTCTAATAAGAATGCAAGATATATCACAAGATTTCTACCATAAACCTCAATATAAATGTGACATTGTAGCATTCTTGTAATTCTTGCTAGCTATGTTGAAGTAGGCCGCCAAACCAAAACAATACAATGCCCACAACGCCCAGCCAGTTGAAAGAAAAAGCGTATTATTTTATTTCTCAAATTTTCCATGAAAGCCCCTAGAATCTATGCCATTTTTGTTTCATTCTTTTTTTCTCTTCTCGTTTTTTTTTGTTTCGTTTCGATCCCTCGTGAGGGTGGTTGTTGTTGTTTACCAGCCACGGCCGGCGAGCTTCTCTTCAGGCTTCATGCTGTCGCAGTTGATGCCCACCATAGCCTCGCCTAAACCGGTGCTGCACTCGGCCAACACCTTGGCGTCACGGAAGTGCGTCGTCGCTCGCACAATTGCCTTGGCTCGCTTCGCCGGATCGCCAGACTTGAAGATGCCGCTGCCGACGAATACGCCATCACAGCCCAACTGCATCATGAGCGCAGCATCGGCAGGAGTGGCAACGCCTCCCGCAGCAAAGTTGACGACGGGAAGACGTCCCAGCTCGGCGGTCTGTCGCAGCAGCTCGGCATCGACCTCGAGCTTACGCGCCAGCTCGCGGATGCGGATAATGCCTCCTTCTGCGAGGGCGGCCTTGGCCTCGGCGATTTGCCTGTTGACAGTCTTCATGTGTCGCACTGCCTCGACGACGTCGCCCGTGCCGGCCTCGCCCTTTGTGCGAATCATGGCCGCACCCTCAGCAATACGACGCAGAGCCTCGCCCAAGTTTCTGCAGCCGCACACAAACGGCACGCTGAAACCACTCTTCTCAACGTGGCTCTCGTCGTCGGCCGGGGTGAGAACCTCGCTCTCATCAATATAATCCACGCCCAGCGCCTCGAGGATCTGGCACTCGACAAAGTGTCCAATGCGAGCCTTGGCCATGACGGGGATGGTGACGGCCTCCTGAATCTCCTTGATCATGCCCGGGTCGGACATGCGAGCCACGCCGCCGTCCTTGCGAATGTCGGCGGGCACGCGCTCGAGGGCCATGACGGCGCAGGCGCCTGCTTCCTCAGCGATGCGGGCTTGCTCGGCGTTGGTCACGTCCATGATGACGCCGCCCTTGAGCATCTGGGCGAGGCCGGCCTTGAGGGCAAAGGTGGACTTGGAGGCATCGTTGGAGGGAGCGGCAGAGCCGTTTGCGGAAGAGTCGTTGGTCATTGTGGGTGGTGGTGGTAGGAGCAACTGGAATAAGACACTGGAATGGCGGGGGAGGGGTCGACCGCGGGGTAAATTGAGAAAGTGGGATGTTGAGACAATGAAGATGAGAGGTCAATGAATGTCTGACTGTCTCGTGAGGTTCAAGAAGTTTGTCTCAGACAAATCTCCGTCGGTATTAGAAGATGGAAGAGGGGCAATTGCTTATAAGGAGAAAAACCTAGTTGAAACATGTGGAGGCAAAAAAAAAAAAAGTTTCGAGTCAAGCACATGGAAGTTTATTATGTACCAAGTATACAATCAGACCATACGGGTACAAGCATGGTGCATGTCGGTGTCTAATTCCGAACATGTGGACGTGGATGTTGGATGGCCACGCCCTACAGAGATGCGTCAAGGGGCACATGCGACAACGGAGGGCGTCTCTCTGTCCAACTTCCAACCAACCCCAGCAGAGAACAAGCTTAAAATGGCATCCATGTGTTTGTCAACACCAACATGGGGGAAGACAAGACACGGCGTTTTCTCTAGCTTTGCAGGAAGCAATAGCAAAAGCGCGAGCGTGAGCATGATACACAGTGTCTCCGACGACCCCACCGATGGGGGCTTCCGCATTGATGCTTGAGCAACTCTTGGTGGCGGGTGTGGCGGCAATCATCGGCCTCCATGTCTTCAAGATGTAGTCCATCCCGTACACAGTACTCCATACCAGCCCGCATTTATAGGTCTTACAGAAAGTATCAAGGGACCGACCTATAGGCTATACGCCAAGTCCTGTACTGGTGTTTTCTTTTTGCTATTTGTCATAAAACAATGATGACACGAGTTCTCTTGTCGTCGCATTGGGCTAGCAATTTGGGAGTTGTAACTGGAGGGCGTGTGGAAGCACACACACACGATGGACTCATGGCATGGGGGACGCTTCTCTCAAATATAGTGTCGCGAATTACGTTAGTCTCCGCATAGCATCCTATCATGGTTGAGAATGTTTCCTGTCGATTTAACCCCAAAGTTGCAATGCATTTGCAGTGTCAACGGGTCGGCATTGATCCGATGGGATGAGATGCTCTGTTTTAGACCCTTTTTTTGCTGCAGTTGCGTTCTTTTTCGCATCGAGACAAGCAGGTTGTGGCGACTCATGTGATGATGCTTCATGTGCCATTGGCACAGACGTATGCCGATTTATGTTTCTGATTTCCCCCGATGAGAGGCTCGATGACCAACATGCGTTTGGAAAACGTTTGAATCGGCCACTGGGTTGGGGTAATGGCGCGCGGGGGGCCTAGGGATCGCGGATCAGCAGCAGCCTGTCAGCCATTAGTTCGAGGGTAGACGATTTGCTTGTATGGAAACTTTGAGAGGGAAGATCCAGATCCAAGACATGTTTGGCCGCCATCGCCGCTGTATAGCCTATCGATTACAGCTACATGTATACATGACGCTGAGGGGGGCAGTTGGACCGAGCGAAAGAGAGAGAGAAAGAAAGAAAAGGGACCCTTGAAATGCAAACGCCCCTCGGTCGCTGCGCCGTCTTGACTGCTTTAGGCGACTCCGTGATGATGGGCTGCAGGACGGTGAAAGGGTTGCAGGGCTTTGCATCCATCTGCGGCGGCGTCTGCGTTAGTGCTTTGCGCGCATTGACATGTACCAGAAAGAATCCTTTGGCTGGGCGAACGCACTGTAGTCGAAATCGAGATACATTGATGCAATAACAGTTGCTGTCAAAGTGAAGATGCAAGCAACGTACATGACATGGATTGGAGTTACCTACATACGCATGGAACGGCGGGGTTGCTTGGCGTGGATGTCGCCACCTTCCAATGATCGCTCCATCCCACCTGCCCTTGACTTGCTTGTGACTCTCTAGGGTCCGAAGGCGGAGCCTAAAAAAATAAAAATAAAAAAAATCATCAATAATTCGAGAACAATCTGTCAAGCAAAGACTGCATCTCTACTATTCCCTCATTGGATTAATCTGATTTCACTTGATTGGATACCTTTTGATCATATAGTTGCCTTTGGTAGAAAGAGCACCTACTAGGCATTATCAACGTAACTGCACTCTTCCAACATCTTCCGGTTCTATCCACATTTCACCCCCACCAAGCACTACAGGGTCTTTACAGGGTCTTTACAGGGTCTTTACAGGGTCTTTACAGGGTCTTTATCACCATCATACGATTATCAATCTCTCCAACGGCCATCTTATAACTCCTTACCCTACTACATACTCTATACTCTATACCCCATCCCCCTTTGACTTGCCTCCGACCCCAAATGAAAATGATCAGCCTCACCGTCGGCGTTTTGGCCCTCCAAGGCGGCTTCCTGGAACACCTCACTCTCGTTCGCAAAGCCGCCGATAGCCTCATCTCCTCTGGGTCCACCATACAGTTCAAGGCCATCGAGGTGCGAACAGAGGAACAACTTGCACAATGCGATGCCCTCATCATTCCTGGGGGCGAGAGCACGACAATCTCCTTTGTTGCAGCACAGTCTGGCCTCCTTGAACCGTTGAGAGATTTTGTCAAGTGAGCAGCCCCCACAGCACCCCTATACTCGAACTGCTGAACTAACAATTACTCTCAGGATTCATAAGAAGCCAGTATGGGGAACTTGCGCTGGCCTCATCCTCCTCTCAAACGAAGCCAATGCAACTAAAAAGGGCGGCCAGGAACTCATCGGCGGCCTCTCCGTGCGTGTCCATCGCAACCATTTTGGACGTCAGATTGAGAGTTTCCAGTCCAGCCTGGAGCTCCCTTTCCTCAGCACACATGGCGGAGATGCCTCGCCGTTCCCTGGTGTATTTATTCGAGCACCAGTCGTTGAAGAGCTTCTGGACAGGAGCGAGGGCTCACCACAGGTTGAAGTCTTGGCTAAGCTCCCGGGCAGAGTCAACAAGATGAAAGCTGGCCTGTCGCAGGCTAGCACCAAGGACGATTCTGGAGACATCATTGCTGTGAGACAGGGTAATATCTTGGGCACGAGCTTTCATCCCGAATTGACACCGGATGCACGGATTCACGTGTGGTGGCTACAAGAGATTTTGCGACTACAATAGAGGTCACGACACGGCAGGCGTTGTTATACAGGATATAGATGGATTATGGCGTGAAGATTTGCTAGAGGGTATCTTATTATTTAATAGAATTGGCTATATAAACTTGAGATTGTGCTTATTGCCCCGTGGGATTGTCGTAGCTCGGTGGTGCTTCCTCATCTTTAGTAACCCCTTCATGTCCATAGCCTGGAGGGGAAGACATCTCCGCCAACCCAAGCGCCTCCGTGATATCCTTTCGCTTCATCTCACTCGCAAAGATCTTCACCTCATCAGAAGTAGTATCCGCACCGGCATCCCGTAAAGCTTTGATCAAGGGGATGTCTTGCTTCACCAATGCTTGCATCAAAGCCGTTCTGCCGTTCGTCGTGGCATTCGGATCGGCGCCATGCCGTAAAAGTACTTCCACCAAATCGGCCCTGCCTTTCTCTATTGCATGCTGTAAGAGTGTTTCGCCAGTTTTCATTGTTGCTGTCGCCGAGGCTTTGTGTTCGAGTAACATGGACACCAGCTCCAGATTACCGGAATCCATGGCTACGCGAATCGCCGGGGCGTGCCACCACACATGCTCAGCATTGGCATCAGCGCCCCGTTGAAGAAGAGATTGAACCAAGTCAATCTTCTCCGACATGTTGACCTTTCGGTCCTCGAGGACGAGGAGAAGGACGGGCTGGGAGTGCCAGTCCTTGGTATTTGGATCCGCTCCGTTTTCTAGCAACAGCTTTGCTGTATTGTATCGTCTGTTGACGATCTCTTCGGCGAGCAGTGGAAATCCTGAGATGGTAGACGCATTTGGGTTTGCGCCCTTGCTGAGGAGTACCTCTGTCATGGCAAAATTCTTCTTTGACAAAGCAATGGACAATAGGCAGCTACCAGATAGGTCTGTCGAGTCAACATCTGCGCCTGACTCCAGTAGCAACTTCGCCATTTCGTCATGACCATTTCTGACGGAGTGTGCAATGACGACTTGACCCGAAATATCCTTCGTCCTGGCACTAGCGCCATGCTCGAGAAGGAACCGCACACCGGTCAGATTGTTTGCCTTGACCACATTCACAAAATATGATTGACCAGAGACACTCTTGTCATTAATGCTAGCACCCTTCTCAAGGAGCAGCCTGGCAACTTCAATGCTACCGGCCGAAGCGGCGAAGAAAAGAGGAGGGATACCAGGCCAACTTGGGCCTCCAGTAACTGCGCCGGCGGCTATGAGAAAGCGTGCGCACCCTTCATTGTTAGAGAGTATGGCACATTGTAGCGCATTATTTCCGTTCTCGTTGCGGCCGTTGATATTGGCGCCTTGGGAGAGGAAACCTGCGACTTGCTGGACATCGCCTAATGTAGCAGCTTGACACAGTGCTGAAACAAAAGGGCCGGGCTTTGGTGTGAGAGCAGAGGCAAAAGCTTTAAGAGAGTTCTTGAGCGAGAACATGCCCCAGGAGCCAGAGCTGGATGGGGCTTGAGAGTTTGATGGGCCAGCTTCTGCGGAGTATGGCGGGGGCTCGTTGGGATCTCTACTTGATGACTGGGCGGTCGTCGAGGAACTTTCTTCTAATAAGATACTTTTCCGGCTTGCTATTGGGCGGGAAATGGTCTCTGCCTTTTCAATGAGCCCTCGCAAGTGCTCATCATTAAGACTAACGTCCTGTTTCTCTCTATCATTGCTATTTGACACTCTGGATCAGCCTCTGAAAAATTCACAGAATGGATATATCCGGGCACATACATGGCAACGATGCTTGCAAGTAGGGCAAATATATTGTCCTGGATCTCAAGCAGCTCGCGATATGCCTCAACATAGTCCTGGTCCATCCGCGTGATCGTCTCTGGCTGCAAACGCATTAACTGCTTATGAAGAACTGCAACCCATCCGTCGCAAGACGATAATATCTGCTTCGAAACCCTTTGGAATCCCACAGAGATGCATGATGCGTTATTTAGCGATGTCTCTAGTTGAGTTGTGTGACGGCGTAGTTCTTCGAGAGCTCTGACAAGCAAAGGGAGCCCCGAGACGGGCTGGTATTTGCCATTTAGTCCTTGGAGTAGGGTATCGATTTCGGAGGCACTAGATATGGCTGCGTGAGAGATTGATGAGCAGAGAGTTGTAAGCGATGTGACTGAGAAGCTGTCCATTTTGAGCTGCCTGCTGTGTGTGATCGTCGAATTAAATGTGGCAAACGCGGGGTTCACAATCTCAGACGTGTTGATACTCAATGTCCATGACAAATCTTGGAGAATTCCTCAAGTTTTATCACAAAACATTGGACATTGCTTGGCTCCCTCAGAGGACGCCTCAGTGGGATTCATGGCCTGAACGGGCCTGGACTTGAACGAGATTCGTCACTGCCAACATCAACCCGTCGTGTGCGATTACGCGGTCACTGGTAAAAGGCGTAGCGCTATGGACAAAGTACCCGCAGCCAACAGTTGCCTGCTGTAAGCGGCCTGCGACGCTCCCTATCGACTCTTACATGAGATTCTTTATTCATAATTTTCTGGTAAAAACAAGCATTTGAATGGGTTTAAGCTTAAGTCAGAGCATGATCATGTACATGGGATATTTTATTCACGGTGGAACCCGAGCATCCATATCATAGTTGATAGGTGGCAATTCCGGAGCACCTAAATCAGCTACCTGACAGTGGGTAAATCCACAGGGACTGAGCGTAATTAAGAGATCCATGCCCGTGGTTGTTTCAAATAGCCTCAATATTGGGCACTGTGAGATCAAATCCCAGAAGAGGTTCACAACTCAGAATATCTGTATAATAAACCCCTAGAAGCGCAAGTCTTGAGATGGTCGTCTCCCAACGTTGAAGAACTAATAACGTCGAGGGTTAGGGTCAGTTCGCCTGGAGAATACACCCCGCTCTCTCTGCCTCGCTGCTAAAAATACCAGGCCCATCCATCCATGCTTCAGTCCCGGTTCCCCATCTGACCATTTGTACAACTCACACCGGCCGAATGTTTGTATTGTCATGTTGATTGCCCTCCATCCCAAAACGCAACAATTAGACGACGAGGCAGCCATTGATGACAGGGGCTTCGGCCTTGGAAATCGCGCAAGTTGCCGTCGTGCATGAGGAAGGATTTCAGCCTCAGTATTGATGAATCAATTACCCATTGGTTGGTGGCCTTGAGAAATATGGGATCCAAGCCAAATGCGAGGGGCTGGAGTCTTGCAATCAATATGGATGGGTTGTGTTACAATTGCTGCGGACCAAAAAACACAGCCACTACGGCCACATCCCCCCCCCCAGAAGAGCAAACAGTCCACGTGGAGGGAGCGGGAGCGTAACCAGAGATTGTGGGGGTTCATTCCTCTGCTCCATGGGCTCGAGAAGCATTCCATGACAAAGAGCTGGGCCGCCTTGGGGCTTTGCCGGTTCAATTATCCGCTGTCCGTTCCATCTCTTCCCGCCGATCTGAGGCTTTCTGGTGCAAGCCAACAGATGCAACAGGCAGTTGTCAAATCTACAGCGTCCGATTCAGCCTCGTTTGACAAGGGAGTGAGATGGATGGTGGTCAAACCTCCTCCCTTGCTAGAGAGATCCCATGATGCCCCGCCAAACGTACGAGGCAGCACTGTTGCATGACAGACGATGCGCTCGGTGGATTTTGCGGGATCGATCGCCCGGGCTGAATTAGCAATCCATTTTGAGGCTATACCCAGACACCAATACCAACCAACACACTTGGAAGATGTCAATGCTCTCGATGGTGGACTTTGACTTCTTACTTCGCTTTTCTACGCTCGCCTGAACGTCAAAATATTCCAGCAAGCAATCCGCTACCTGTGTTGACTCCCGTATCAAAAGACAAGCCCGGCAAATTGCAATGGTTAGCTTTCTTGCTCGAGTCTTGCTAGGCTCAAAGGGCCCAATTGCTTCGTCTCCAATTGCTTCGTCCACCAGTGGGAGCCACGTTACAGACGCCCCAGCCATTCCCCGAAAACAAATCGGTCCAGCGACCATTCATCTCAAGCAAGAGCTTGTTCGATTATATTGGGCCAGCGTCAAGAGAGAACTGCCTCATATTCTCCTGACCTTGAGACGATGGCAAGTAAAATCGGAATACGCCAAAACGGTTCTCGATGACGAGACCGACGACCACATTCATGGCTACGACACTTTTCTCAACCAGGTCAGCCATAGCTCACGCCGGGTTTCACGCCGACCACCCCAACAACAACAGAATGGCGAACCACCATCATACCAGGAAGCATTGCAGAATCGAGGCTGGGATTGTTTCGCAGAGATGAAGAGCGAGCTGATTAAAGAAGAAATCAGGCTCAATCTCGACGAGCGCCCAATCGACGATGTCTTAAAGAGGCGCGCAAGAGTGCTTCTCCAATCCCTGCAGCTCCTGGACATGGACAAGATGATTGAGTACCGCGAACCCGAGAAACTGTTGAGTTTCTGGAAGCGGCCCGCAGCGCCTCAATTAACCTCATCGCTAGACAAATCCAATCTCCCCATGTTTATGCCCCGTCAATGTTCGAATTGCAAGCGCATCATTCGCGGTTCGGCATTTAAAAGCATCAAGGATGAATCCGCCCTTATATGCGAAAATTGCTACCGAAAGCACCACTTTGGTCACACAGACTTTACGAAGCAATACAAATCATGCTGCTTGTCAGAGGGAATTACACCAGCGGTAAGCAGGAAGATTTGCTACTGCACGACCGTTCCTCGAAGAGATGCCGACGGCCGACTGATACCGTTGTGGCCGCTGGAAAAGGCAAACGACCATCTCCGGGGGGCGCTGGAAAGGTCAACTGTGGTCTCTATGAGCTCACCGACATGGTTGCCGAGGCGAAATACGCTGCAACTCGTCTAAAAGATGAACAAGACATAACACTGGAGGAGGTCAGAAGAGAGGAAGCGGGATGGCAAGATCCTACTGCACGGCCATCCAAGCTGCCAAACATCACCACCACATCGGCTGCAGAATTCGGGTCTTCGTTCGGTTACACCACAGACTCGCCCGAGGACATTCCAATTTATATCCGCTCCATTACGGATAAATATCCTTATGGAAACGTGCACATGGCTCTCCGTCTAGGCCCACTCATTATCGAAAACGGCGTTGCAAAGTAAGTTCTCTTCAATCAGCGTAGAATTTTACCGTTGCTAACACATGGGCAGCACTCACGGCGGTGTTCTCATCACAAGCCGCGACCCCCTCAGCTACAAGTCCTCCGCGACTCTCCACCCGAGATTGAGGACAGCCTTCTTCTGACAGGACAGACCGAGCGAACACTGTATTCCCAGCGCCGATCTCGGACTCCGAAGCGGTACAAGGCTATGCTGAAGCAAGTCGTGGGCGGAGCATTCAGCGGCTTCTTTGATGCAGAAACTGAAGATGCCATTATTGACGCTACTATAAACGCCAGCCTCCAGTTGATCGACGATGGCAGCAGTACAGGCGAGAAGGCAGCCATGATGGAACAAACAACATCGCGCATCCTTGCTATGCTATCAGACTATCTCTCACCGAGATTGGAGGCATACATTGACAGCATCGTCAACCGACTACTCGATCCGAATCTAGACCTCCGCTGGGATTTCCGATCCAACAACTGTCAAATGTTTTGCGACAACCTTATTAATCGCAACAGATTCGGATCTTTCCTCGCCCGCCATGTAAATACAGATCCAAAAAATAAGACCCCCGCTCCACTATATCTGATGAGCTTCGTCTGCCGTCCCGGCGCGTACGTCAAGGACAAGACCAAGTCCAAGTTTGATGTCCCGAATGGCTTGACGGAGGAATATCTGCTCAAGTTTAGGTACGGCCGGCATGATGAGTCGGACATTATTGACACGCTGGCCGAGTACTGGTATGACTGGGGCGGATTCGAGGGCCCGATATATCGCTACCAGGATGTATTTCCCTGGGACTGTACGGAAGCATACGGTCGCTACCCCGTCAAATGCAGTGAGTGCAACATATCAAAGCACGTCCTAGCATTTCCATTTGATTCATGGTCCCTCATATCTCTCCACCTCTCACGAGGACGACAATTATACCCCAAGAACCCCCAGGGCAAACACTCAGCGCTTGATAATCCCCCATCTTCCACCAAAAGATTTCCAACCGGACACATGACCGACATCAATTGGTTCCACAACCGCCTTACCGTTCTCCTCGCGCAGGACACACTCCTCACCGCGGCCGTAGCCATGGCAAGATGCTCCACCTTCGGCGAGTCTACCTTGTGGCTCCACATGCAAGAAAACGAACAGCTAGATCGCCTCAAGCTCGGAGGCATCCATCGCGCGCAGCCGTTCAGCCATCACTTTGAAAAGGGCGCCTACCACCAATACTTTGTAGCCGACTGGGCGTCCATGCAACGTCCCGACAGAATCGAAGCGTACGAGACGCTGAGGGACTGGAGGGCAACCCGCCAGGAGATAGGCAGCAAGAAGAAGGAGAACGATAGCAGCAATACTGGTGGGGGAGGAGGGTGCGCAAACTTTACTTGCGGGGTGGTTGCTGCGTCGTGTCTGGCTGGGTGCACGGTGATCGGGGGGATTCGTGCGGGAGTGGGTGCGTTTCTTCATGTGCTGGGGGCGCTGGCGGATGTGGAGGGGCCGGCGGATGCGGTGGAGGAGGAGGTGGTGGTGGATGCGGTGGAGGAGGAGGTGCTGGTGGTGGATGCGGTGGAGGAGGTGGAGGTGGTGGTGGTGGTGGTGGTGGAGGAGGATGCGGAGGAGGAGGAGGAGGCGGTGGGTGTGGTGGTGGTGGTGGTTAAACCTGCTCTGTAGCTAGAAATTCCAATATCAGTGCTTCTAGAAATGTTTATTAAAACCGTCTTATTGTATTTGTTCCATCACTTGTGCGCTTAAAACCTGACTACAGATATCGCATACGCCAGAACAAGATTGCTTGACCACTCTCATTATAACGCTTTATATAGCCTTTATTTTGCATGAAGGTATGACTATATTATATCTGCAATTCACATTCAGCCAATCTGTGCTTCATCGTATCTCTATTATAGTAGGCCTCATCACAAAAGAAAACCTACTTGATATCGCTTTCAACTTGCAGAAGACAAAATATGCTACCAGTTCTGCTAAGCAGAGAATTTACATTTCACATCAATCTATACAACATCTTCCCCCTACCGTTCCATCTCATGCCCCTCCCAGTGACAGTCATGCATCCCCACTTCACATACCCACCACCTCCTCTTCCCCTTCTTAAGCGTCTTCTCACATGTATGGCAGCTCACCCTCTGCCCCAAGATCCTCTTCAGCCCCTCCTCCTCCCTCCTCTCCCTCGCCTCGGTGACCTGCCCGTTATGCAGCTCCGCGCACGTGCGGCAGACGTACACGCGATGCCCGAGCGAGGTGTGCATGTATTGAACTGTGCTCGCCCGCGGGCAGCCCCTGTGCTGCGCCGAGAGGTCCCTCGCTTTGAAGGGGCCGGTGATGGAGTCGGGTTGGATGTTTTGGTGGAAGAAGTAGCATTTGCTGCAGAGGGCGTAGCAGCTGTTGAGGTGGTCCCTTGTTCGTGGGACTCTTATGGGGCCCTTTCGTACTTGGCATGTCTACATTTAGTTAGTCCACGTCTTCGGCATGATGTTGAGAGAGTGAGGGTAGGTGGGGAGTGATGTTGTTTTACCTTGCAGATGACCTTTGTGCAGACCCAACACTCGGCTTTCGTGCCCTTTGTGCACGCAGTCTCACATAATAGTTCATATCGATCCGATCGATCGCCAGTCTCAGGCTTGAAGACAGACACACGCATAAGCTTGGACGCCATGGAAACGTTGGTGAGGTCATCAAAGTGCAAGTGACTGGCAATGCGGGCCGCTATGCGATCGTTGCGAAAGACTGTGCCGAGAGTAGGCGCCTGGCGTTTCTCGCTCTGCATGTCCATGGCCTTTTCGACATCCTTCCACATATCGACCTTGGTAGAATGTTTTCGGAAGAGAAAGAGGCGCATGATGGAAAATATTTGTGCACGGAGAGCACGAGGGACTGTCGTCTTGGATCGGATGCTGATGATTTGAAGACCCAGATTGCCACTATGGAGAGGAGCTTTTGCATTAGCTTGGCAATCAAAGGGCCAAGGTAGATGACGCAGGTAGAAGTAGGAGGGGGTGAGACTTGCATTATAAGAATGGCCATGATTCGAATATTCCATGACTGCCGGCACTCCACCCCCGAGCCCGTAGCATCGGCCGTGGGAGATGAGCGTATGCCATATGCCCTGCAATGCCCATACTTCCAGGGGATGAACTCGGACGTAAGCGCCGTAGCAGCAGTGACAAAGGCGATAAACATGAGGTCCAAGAGGATGATGCAAAAATAAATGGTGCCTCGCCATTTCTCCGAATGTCGAATCTCCTTCACATTAGAGGCCCTATTCACGCGCGAGACAAGGAATGCGCTGACAAAAGTCCAGAGCGTCAACAAAATGCCCTACATATACAAAAGATCAGTATTTTGACCTTGGCACATGGATTCTTGATAAATAAATAAAGAATAATAATAATAATTACAAAAATGAAAAAGAAAAATGAAAAAGAAATGAAGGGGAAAAATGGGTAGGATATTCTTACCGCCACGGCGTGAATACCCTGGCTTATCCAAACAGGCCCGGATTTAGAGAGCAGGTCCCCATCTGCGTTGTAATGGCGATGGAACAATTGGATGGAGAGACCGCCGTATATGCCGTAAGGAATTGTGCCCATGAGCCTCAAAGCTGTAAAGGGACTGATGCTCGCTTTGAAAATGGTGATGAGGGTGATGAATGGTAAAGGGATGCCAAAGATCCAGAATGCGATGATGGCACTGTTGAAAGTATGTTCATCCATTTTTATGTCGTTTTCTTCAGTGTTGCCCTGCAAATGGACTGTTTGATGATGCTACAACCAGAGCAAAGAGTAATCTCGTTTCCTTAATGAAGCGCTTTCATTGTGCGATCAAGGTTGATTGCGATAGATGTCGAGAGTTTGTCATCAATCTGGCCAGGGCTTCTTCAGACAAGGCCTTCGGATTGTGAAGGCATTCCGGGTTCATCTAAAGTCCTGACAAGTCTGCCCTGCCCTATGCTAGAGGGTTCACGCAGCGGTACATGCGCTCGCTGCTTTCCCCCAAATAAAGACCGAAGGGCGAAGCAGTGGGCTGTGCTGTGCTGCTGTTTGTTTGCGTGGGGGTGTCACAGGTGCACGGCAATGACAGGGGGGATGGAATGGAGGGTTGCGTGTCATTGACCAGGGAGAGCTCCTTGCATGCGACTCCATGGGCGCTATGAATTTCAGCTCCAGTGGAGAAGGGAGACATCCATGGATGGATTGATTCATTCCCGCAAGGCGATGCGGGAGAGAGCCTTATTACTAAAAAAGCGAGGCGTGCAAATGGCCCGTGGGGAGAATGTTTTAGATTCCTTCGATTCATTCGATGCAGATCATCAGATGGCGTTTCAGTGTTTCTTTTCCAGTTTCTGGCTCGCTCGTATTATTGATGCCCTCGAGTGAAAGAGGACTCGCACGCATCCCCAACACAGTGACTGTTTGACTTCGACCCAGAACAACCACATCAGCATCCATCTATCCGTCAGATTTCCCATCAAAGCCCTTCTCTTTTTTTTTGGTCTACAGAAGAGGTTCTAGAGCTCGTCAGCAAAAGACCATCGCCATCATGTCGCTCGAATCCTTCGACACCAAAGCATCACTCCATGAATGGAGCAAAAAAAACATGAAAGCCCTCACACAAAAATACTCCCTCTACCACGTCCCTCATCCAGGAAACGACGGCACCGTCATCCCATCGCCAGCACTATTCGATTTCGACCAGCGATTCGACCGTGCCCGATACATCTCCACCAAGAAAACGGAAGGATGCCATCTCCCCAGCATCGCGGAATGCGCAACGCACCTCGAGCTTCTAGAGGTCTTTTATCGGATTCGCCAGCAGGTTCTTGCTTCCGAGGCGATTGATAAGTCCATGGGGATTAAGCCCATACGCAGGACGAAGACGGGCAGAAAGGGCGACACGAAGACATTAAAGGACGATACGCTGTGGGAACGACGGCAACCAAAGTGGCCGGTCTTTCTAGAGTTTGCCGTCGTGAGATTCCAGTATTGGATGCAGGCCCTCGAAATGAGGCGCGATCACTTCATCTCAGACGATGACAGCGGTACACCATCCTTGGTACACCTCCCCCTCTCGACGTGCTCATGGTCTGGCACTCGTTCATGCTTAACCCGCGCATGTACGGCGAGGTCTGCAAGGATCATCCCATTTACAAACTGCGCTTGCCCTGGCCACTAGTCTACAAGGCAATCGACCACAAGACGTGGACCTTTAACCACGACGAGACCTCGGCTCAGTACTTTGAGTCCTGCATGGAGGTCCCGGCTGACTTGTTCGCGCACTTCTCCCAATGGGGCGCTGATATGGAGGCTCCAGGCGGGGAGTATATGCTCAGGCTGGACAGGTACAAGTTGAGCGGGATTGATTACACCGACACGGAGCCAGAGGGCGTATCCAAGGTCTACGAGACCATGTTCAAGATGGTGGACGCGGATCTGGGGGAACAGCTCAGGGATGCCGTCGTTCGTCAGGCCGAGTTTGTCGACAAGATGAACAATCATCTATGGATCCGCAGCCCAGCACTGGAGGGCACGATGCGTCGCGCCATTGACCGATACGACAAGTTCCTCGTCCTACTAAAAAGCAAGTCCAAGACACCCGTCGTGCCCACCCTCGACGTCGACATCGTATGGCACACACACCAGTGCTCTCCGGCGCAGTACTCCAGCGGCATGAAAGCCATGGTCGGGCGCTTCATCAACCACGACGACACCATCGTGAAGGAGGTACTGGGCGATGGATTTGACCTCACGAGGAAGATGTATCGCATCCGGTTCGGTAAAGAGTATACGGTATGTGGCTGCTGGGACTGCGAGGCACTGCTGTCGGCTGTGGAGGAGGTGCTCGAGAAGAATGAGGGCGATTTTGACATGGATAATATTGCTAGGGAGGCGCGGGAAAAGGTCGTGTATTATAGATCGAAGGAGCTTTCTCTGAGGAGCAGTCAGCTGCCTCCTTTGCCTATGTGATTGTCGGCTCTTAATTGCTTGACTACATGACATTTACTCCGTAGACTACATGACAATAACGCTTACCCTACCCTGAAGTTCGTCCTCGACCGTTTTCTATCGAAAGGCTTCCTCGCTTTAACTCTACTGATTATCATCATCGCTGCTGTCTAAAAAAATTGTTCTCATATCTTAAAAATCCTGGTATTATCTAAAATTCCAGGGGACTTTAATTAATATGTACTTTCGCTATGGGGAAAATAATTAAAATAGTATGTTGGTTGGCGATGAGTCTGTTACACCCCCATCATCAAGAACAAATATCCATCTTGTAAACTTTTAATTATACGAGATTAATTACCGAGCACAACCCAAGACAATCTCATAATAGGGATAGAATTGAACTCGTTTATAAAATGAAATAGAGAAATAATCCAAGTATTTATACATGTGCCAAGAAATAAAGAACCTAATTCTCGGACGCCACTGGGTATAGGGTATCATCATCATCACTGCCAAAACTTGGGGTCCTGACCATACCAGTGGCCATCAGCTCCATCCTCTGCAGGTATACTCTACGCTTGTGAGCACCAACGTCGCAGAATAAGAGGTTGGCAAACGCATCGGTGGAGATTTTGTGTAGTTTGAGCGGCATTGGTGTTATGGTGGCTGTGTCGGACGATGCATCACTAAGCAGCGCTGTGTCTAAACGTTGTTGCAGGATGATGATATCGCCAACGAGTTGATAGGCGGCCGCTGGAAGGGGCCAGTGTTTCTTCCTCTCCATCGTTTCATCACCAACAACATTGCACTTGGCTACATCGTGCTCAGAAGACTGCTGCACGTCTGGGTCTGAAGGCATATGTAGGCATGGGAGCCCATGTCTCGAGCGATACAAGTCCACTAGGGAACGAATGTACGGTTGATCGGCGCGGGGCACCATGTCATATTCGTTGACAAAGGCATATGCCCATCCGACATTGGAAAATTTCATCAGGACGGGAGTCAGGTTGGACGAAATAACTGGCGCGCAGCCAAAGGTGGCCAGGGAGAACCGCATAGAGGACACTACCAAGAGTTGGAGTAAAAAATCAGATTCCCAGCACGGGGAGAGACTTACGATGAGCCGGGGTTTGAGATATCATGTGGAGAAAGACTAGAGAAGACACGGAGCCCCCGGCTGAATGGCCCGTGAAGATGACGTCGGAGAGGCTGCTGTCGAGTTCGAGCTGGTGG
Organism: Cladobotryum mycophilum; assembly: GCA_036429605.1. Taxonomy (NCBI): domain Eukaryota; kingdom Fungi; phylum Ascomycota; class Sordariomycetes; order Hypocreales; family Hypocreaceae; genus Cladobotryum; species Cladobotryum mycophilum. The sequence goes on from JAVFKD010000015.1 coordinate 290,063, forward strand.
GCAATTTCTTGTGTTAGGTAGGGTATGAGTGATTTGGCGCAGACCAAAAAGCCCTTGTGTGCTTGGATAGATTTGTCTTTGGTGCTAAAGCTCTACATGAAAGGTGTCAGTATGAGCACCAAGATTGCATGAATGGGTGGATAGAGCTGGCTGGCTGGCTGTCTGTCTGTCCTACAAGAATACTGCTTGCGTCCTTTGGCTCGGAATTGAGATTGACCATGTGGTCGACAACATTCGCCGTCCCTCGAACGGAGACAATGAGAGCCCCCTGGAGCACAGCTTCCAGATGGACACTGCCTTAGATATGCCCGTGACGGACGGAGAGCGCGTCAGGATGGGGATGAGCTCGGGGCCCGAAGTTGCGACGGGGTCATAGACGAGGCATGAACATTGACATGCGGTGTACAGTAACTGCGCCAGTTCATGGGAACTATAGAATATGTTGTGTCAGGCCTGCATGCCGAATTGTTTGCCCAAAAAAACACCAATAGAGAGGGTGTGGATCCTCACCATGACCATTCCAGCCCCTCACAATCGCCCATACGCGAATTCGCATACTTGGCGGCTTCTTCAGTGAGCCGCTCCAGATGCAGCCTCAATAAATCGTCAGGCTCCTCTGATTCAAGCAAACATCATTAGCCCAGGCACGGCGATTCGGGGGAGGGGGAGGGGCGGCCAAAAAGACGCAAGATAAGGTGTGTCTGCCTGTCCGCGTGTGTCTGCGTGTGTGTGTGCGTGCCACCAACCTTCATAATTGACCTGGTCGAAAATGAAATCAAGGCCCTCGGCCAATTCTGCGACGGCCGCAGATGAGGCTCGCCAGTTGTCACTAAAGGGACCCGCTGTGACCGGTAGGGAGGCCACGGCGGCAGCGGTTGGTTGGACCGAAGCCCTGGAGCTTCGGGTTTGGAATCGGGATTTAAAAAGCATGCTTCTTTTTTCTTTCTTCTTTTCTACGGAGAACGGACGGAGGAAGCGGTAGGATGGGGAGAAGGGGGGGGGAGGAGGAGCAGGAGTTGATTGTTTGCTGTGGGTGCAGGGTGGTGGTGTCGTTCTGCTGCCTGTCAAGGTAGGTTTATTGGGTCTTGGTTCTGCAGGCTACCGTCGGTCAAGGGGTCAGGTCAGCCAGCGTTCGTCTATTATCTCTTGATGGGGATGCCGATGGGTTCAAAAGTGGACATGATGGGGGGAAGGATTCCGGGATTCCTGGACACTTTATTTCAACAGAAATGTGGCTTGATTCGTCAGCCTCATTCTCGTTATGCATGATTGTTTGCATGCTTTTTGCACCTGAAACATCCCTGGCTGGTTGAAGAATCGATCCCCCTCCCTTCATCTACCCACTCACACGCAAGTCTACGTGCAGGGGGGGTCATGCTTGCTCTTTGCTCAGCCTCAGCACGAGCCAAGTGACCCGTGCTCTGGCAGTCGATCCCGGGGGAGGGGATGAATCTGCTTTCTAGAAGATATGGAGTTGGTTGATCTGAGATGTAAGGGCTCGAAATAAAGTTAGCTTGCATGACGATGATGACGATGATGAAAATGGTGGTGATGATGAAGAAGACGATGTACAGCGATGAAATAAAGAATCTTGCAAATATCTACATGCCCGTATAGGTTAATACTCTTATACGATGTGTATAATGGATAGTGCCCTCAAAACAATTGTCATTTACTTGGTGATTCATAGACCTGCCTGATGCATAGGCTCGGTAAATTTCAGCCAATCTCCATGCCAGAAGTCGCATCCATATCAACCTGCTGTGTACCATGGGCTGAATACTCTAATTGCTTATGCAAACAAATTTTTCGTTCCATTTGCAGTAATGCCGTATATTTTTCTCTCTCCTTCGTGGGTTGTACAGCCTGGAACACCATACATGTCAGAGCAAACACGACAGGCGGTCATTCCGAAAGGAGACCTGCAGTCCACCTATGAAGAGACACAAACATGCATTTTTGGACTATTCCACGGTAATGGAAAACGAAAAGAAGCAATTCTTTGTGGTAGTTTTCGCTCAGTATCCCTGGCGGTTGGTAGAGGGGAGAGAGAACAAGGGCGGGCGGGGCCTTTCTTACACAGCAGCGAGCATGGCAATGAGGCTGTCCTTTGCGACCTCTGTAGATGAAGAAATAGTTGATATATAACTTCTTGCCATCATCTGCCATTTATTTCTCTCCAAACAGTCTTCTATCCAGCTTCTTCAGACAAGACGACAATTCGAGTTATATCTCATCTTTCCCCTCAACTCTCAATAAGATTTCACTTCTATTCCCTCCTCCCCAGCATTACCTTTATCCATTCTTCAATCGGAACAATAGATCACGACCATCACCCAAACCTTTTGTTATCTTCTTGTCCATTGTAAAAAAGGACCATCTTCGTTCTGTGTTGGCCTTCCTGTCAGCAACCAAGACAAGCAACATGGTGGTGTTTGTCCGACAAGCTGAAGAGCTCAGCAATGAGCAACCAGCACGTGAAAGCCCTTTGGACATCCGGGCTGGTTACATTATGTATCTTACCAATACCAAGATCAATATGCCTGAGAACCAGTTCCTTCCTCCGACAGAAGCCCTTGGTCACCCCGTCGTAGTGCTGCTCACTAGCACGAGTGAAAAAAAGGCACTTATTGTCACGGTTCGTCATCCTATCTCTCGATATTCTTGCTCTATCTAACATGTAGCTCAGGTCACCTCTCTTGGTGGGAGATCCATCATGGAGAAATTTCCATTTTCAGTAGAGTACCGCGCCACGCTGCTTCCGGTATTCCCCTCTGAGCCTCATCCAGACACGGGAGAGCGGCTAGAACTTGAGTACAGCTCGCTCCACAAGTCCTCATACGTCCGACTGGCCAAGGTATATGTTGTTCCATGGAGCGTTCTGAAGCCATTTGGAGACCCATATGAGCCGACACGTTTCACCACAGAGTCACTTAGCATGCTGGTGAACTCCCTACCGACACGGTGGAGAGACGAGATCGGATACTTTTCCCCAAGCACTTTAGCCCCGAGCAATTGCAAAGTTACCGCAAATTGCCCCAAAGAAGCACCGAAAGAAACTGCATGCAGTTCTATGGATGGCGAGAGAGGGGCCAATGAAGATAGCCCCGGATCCAACGCAGCCTCTCCTCCTTCACACGAGAGTAGAGACCAAGGGCTAGAACATCACGCCGCCGATGATAGAGGCGATGACTGGGGATTCATCAATAATTCTCCTCCTTACCTCTCCCAAAATGAGAGCGTCGAATCTGGACGGTTAGAAGATGATGAAGACGCCAGCTTCCTTCAAGCTATTCGTGAGAGTCAGGATGACGGCTGGCTGCAAATCGGGTCTGCTGCCATGGACGACAGCAAAAGTACTACCAGCAGCCATGACTCAACCGCCATCAGGACCTCGCGGACTTCCATCACAGTCACGAGCGGGAGGTATGCGTGGCTGCAAGTATCCAACAACGATGAGGATGAGGGCGACGTGACCAGCAGTGATGAGTCCACCTCGACAAGCAATTCATCCCATCGTCGGTCCAAGACCATGGACGACCAAGATGCCGAAAGCTATGACGAAGAGAAGCGCATCGAGGGGGTAGGCCGAGTAAGCGACGAGCTCAACGGTGACAAGAAGCGAGGGGACAAGGATAAGAAGCGTCGCAGGAGAAAGCGCCGCAGCGGTCGACGAGGAGGACAGCACAAGGTGATGAGGAACGTGAAGATCTGTGGAATCATGTTCTATCTGTTGCTGTTGGTCATCTTCCTGCTGTACAGTATTTACGAGGTCGTGAGTCTTGGTACCCGTCTGGCGAGCTGGCGCCGCAACTAATACGATACGACCGTCAGTTGCGATATGTGGACTATTCATCGGTAGAGGATATTATATAGAGTTTCTTGCAGATAGAGGATTGAATAAACTCTTTCTTTAGCAATCTTTTTTCATGTAGTTCATGTCGAGTATGGTGTTTGCATCTTGTATGGCTCCCATCTTTGGTCGCCTTTGAATAGAGGTTATTGACTATAGTACCTGTCCCTGCAGAATCATTTCATGAATTCGTAACTGCCGCCTCGGTAGATTGCATAAAAAGCGTACAAGGCAACCGCGCACCAGGAACATTCTGGCAACTGCCTCACACTCATCCCGATCTACTACTGACGTCAATCAACCACTCAGGCCTCTACGCGCGCTCGGCTTCTCTTCACATCACCCCTCAAGCGCATCACCGTCATTTTTCCGCGAATGTTCTCGATTTACCACTTTCTGGAGCAGATCTTCGGCCTGTATATCTTATTATTCTACCGCATCCATTCTCTGTACCTGGAGGCTGTCCACGATATCAGAGGGACACACCCAGCGATACATCCCCCGCCACTCTCTGCGGTGGCGCGCCCTCGAACGCAGTCAACGCCAGGGCCATACAATCGGCACCCCTTACCATCTACCTTGGACAGAGTCATGCGCCTTTTTACTTGTCTAAAGCACTCGATCCGGTCAACTCTAACAGCTGTCAAGTCTTGTTTCACCCCTCCTGGTCAGATGTAAGAGTTCCATCAAACATGACTATTGATTGCCATTAACTTTGCTTGCCCCTCTCCTCACATCCAGTCTGTATCGCATCGTGCTAACTGCAGCGCTTGCAGTTCTTTCAAAGCAAATGGCACAGAGTGCGGCATCGAGACGATTCTCCTTGGTCTCGTCACTTCTCTCGGCGGCTTCCTCGTGGGCTACGAAGTAGGGCAGATCGCGCCAATTAGTCAGTTCGGCGATTGGCAAAGGAGATTTGCATTCGACGAGACTAGGCAGTTCGGCGAACTACAGATCGGTTTCATTTTCGGACTCCCATGTCTAGGATCTCTTTTGGGCTCCCTGGCTAGCGGATAGTACGTTTTCGCTCTGCGCTCCTATCAACCTCACAGGCTAACAGTTATGGAATTTAAGCATTGCAGGGTGGTGGGGGCGGCGAAAATGTATACTCGTCGGCGTGTGCGTCTACACCATTGGCACCGCTATACAGACTACTGCCGTGAATGAGTGGGTTCATTTCATGATGGGCCGGTTTGTGTCTGGCTTGGGTGTTGGCAATTTCGCCTTTTGCGTTCCCATGTTCCAGGCTGAATCTGCTCCACGCGAGGTACGAGGCCAAATTGTGTCATTATTCCAACTTTTCCTCACCTTGGGTCTCCTTTCTGCCAGCATTGTTGGCATGTGCGTTCGAGTGCTCTCACAGACGCCATATTCGTGGCGTATACTTATTGGTGCCGGAAGCCCCGTCGCCTTGTTGCTGGTATGTAGCATCATGTTCATACCCGAATCGCCGAGATGGCTTGCCAGCAAGGGCGACTAGGATCGTGCCAGAGCTTCGTTATCAAGACTTCGCGGTATGAAACACGACCCCTACTGTATTTTAGTTGAGAACGATCTACACGAGATGAGGGAAGTCATTGATTGGGAAATAAAAGCCGGCGAGGCTTCTTGGCTAGAATGCTTTTCCCCAACCGCCGACGTTCCCAAGACTCTATATCGCACAATGTTAGTCATGTCTCTGCACTTCCTACAACAGTGGACTGGTATCAACTATTTCATCTTCTTCGGCCCTACCATCTTTGAATCCACTGGGGTCAGGGATTCCTTTATAACACAGATTATCCTGTGTTCTGTCAATTTCGTCATGTCAATTGCCGGCATAACTGTGGTGAAAAGATATGGCCGCAGACGCCCGCTGTTCATTGGCGCCATGTGGCAAGCTGTTTGGATGGTGGTTTTTGCAACGTCAAGCAATGACGCCGGAAACAGTCCAGCTGGCTTAGAAGGCACTAGTCTCAATAACGGCCCGACGACTTATATCATGCTCATCTCAGCCGTCATGTTCATCACCTCCTATGCATCCACTTGGGGGCCTCTACCATGGTTGATCACTGGAGAAACGTTCCCCCTGCGAACCCGCACCAAGCAAGGTTCCTTGGCCATCACGGCCAACTCGATTGGAACATGTAGGTGATATTCCACCTTTAATAGTACGAGGTTGACATGGCTGACAAATTTAATAGTCCTAGTCAACTTTTTTGTCCCTTTCTCCGCAGCTAGGGGGATGTCTTATCGTTTTAGCTTCATTCTCATATTCACCAACATCATCGCCGCCAGCGTGGTATGGTTCTTTCTCTACGAATCTGCCGGGCTCAGCCTGGAAAATGTAGATCTCATGTACAGCCAAGACAATGTCAACCCAAAAACAAGCCCTTCCTGGGTGCCGCCTGGATACATCACACGAACACATCGAGATGAGAGGAATTTCCACAGGATGAGCATTTCTGGTCTCCCCCAGGACAAACAAGAAGCAACGAATACCCCGGAAGAAAATGTGGAACAAGTTTGAAGATTCGTCCTGTTGAGCTTCGCGATGTGTACATCTCAACACTAGTCATTATCGCCTTGCTGTATTTTAGAGTAGTATTAGTACTATTGCAGTTTCACCATATATACGTTTTCTTCGATTCTTCCAACTATTTCTCGAGGGGCGTGAGTGATGATGACATGCAATATCGTCACCATGTGACAGGATGCCATATTCATTGCACAAGATATCTTTAGCATCAATGTGCATTGATTCTGGTGTCTCTTCGAAAAAGATAAAGCCTAAATTGGGGACAATGTTAAACGATTTTTATATGCTGACTATGCATTATTCACAAAATGCGAATCTGATGACATCACCACGCTCTGATGATGTTGTTTAGAGGGAGAGAAATCATCTCGTTTTAGGAATGCCTCTTTTGTTCTTCTTGTTGGCTATTTGGAAAAGGGATGTCGAAATATGCATACGGAGTGTGTGATGGCGATGGATATGAGTTTGCTTTGACGAAGTGTTTCGTGGAGCTTGAGAAGAGCTTGGAGGATGATGGGAGAGTAGAACTATGCCTCCCAGAACAATCGACGGGAACCAAGACCATCTCCTGTCCACCCCAATAACTGGCTAATAATTGATGTAGCCTTTATCCTACCCTCTAAAGGCGTGAGCAGTCGTAACCCAGCTTGGCATGCGTAATCGCATGGTCCTCTCTTGTCCGGAGCGACGATGATTATCCAAGGGATCATATCTTTATTTACGATGTTAGTAAGATGCACCAGTTTGACGTAAGAAGCTCTATGCGACGGAAATTTCGAGTCGTGGGTTCTCCAAGGACAGTAGTTCAAGACTTCCTCCAGGCTACCCCGATATATGTTTTCTTTGCACTGGGATACAATCAGGTCAATGTAATGGCCTGGCACAACTTATGCCACTATGCATTTCTTGTCAACCGTCGCCTTGTAATGTCAGGGCCAAAATGTCCCTCCTCATCATGTACTGCCCACAGGGCTTCTACCACCTCATGTTCTTGGAGGCATCTCAGCCAAATATGGGTTCCCCTGTACTATAGTTTTCCTTTGTCCATGTCATACTCCTTTGACAGGCTCTTCAATCGATGCAAATCATGTCGGTCCAAGGAGTCGGGTGGTCTTCCCGTGCTTGCAAAGACCAATGACATGGAAGGATAGTTTTGGCTCTATAGTCTGGACCTCAGAAGTGACTGTCTATTAGCGTTTGTCAGTATCAAACAATAGGTCGGGCTCAAGATCAACCGACAGTAGAAGTAGACTGCTCTGTCGTCAATGGCATTCCAGAATTGGAGGCCACCGGTACTTGAGTAGTTGACGGCACAATGGGGTACTAGAGACGAAACCGAAGCAATCAATGCAACAATTACTCGAGAGGTCTATTCATATAATGCTTCAACTCATCTCCTTTTATTCAACTGCCTATTATCTAAGTTCTGAATCATCTCTAAACTCCATTCGGCTGCCTAGCATCTACCAGTTGACAATTTACAATGCCAGCTGCCAGCACTTGACTGATTTCCACACCCACAACCCCTTCGTGCCTTCTCAGTTCAAAATGCTCCTCCCCCTCATGATTTTCTTCTTCTCAAGTCCTTTTCCATATACCTTCAAGCAAAAGACATCAGCAAATACTCCATCCACGGCATTATAACTTTCTACCATCCATAACGAACTTGAGTGTCCTCATCGTTTCACTCGACGAACAGGTGCGACTTCAAGATGACAGCGTCAAGTGATCCGACTTTGCGCCCCTATGAAGAGGCTGTAGTTGATCCCGCCAGAGAGCACCCCGACAACGCCTGCACCAAGTGCCGCCGCATGCCGCCTGAGATTACCCTCTCCGACTGCGATCACTGTTCCACGGCCAAGTACTGCTCCTCCGAGTGTCGATTCAACGACTCGGTTGCCCACGATGCCCTCTACTGCTCCAGCGAGCTGGTAACGATTGACCTTCGCAGGTTCGGCGACCCCAACACGCGTCTCCTCGAGACTCAGATCAAGAATCCGTTTGCCTGCCTCAAGAATGGCACCTGGCTGTACAATCGCGAGATTAAAGACACCTACTCTCTCCTTATTAGCTCGTTCCGCCTCCGAGAGTTTGATAACCTCATGTTTGGCTACACCGTTTACCGAAATAGTGTCTACAGTGGAACAGAGTCCCTCCCTGCCCTCAACAACTTCCTCGAGACAGCCAAGAATAAGAACCTACTCCCGCTTTCTTGGACCCGAGAAGACTCACTCACATGCATGATGCATGCGACAACCCCTGGCTTCTACTACGTTGAAACATCTTCCAGCGCCGAGCAACTACTTGAACTATACGGCGATCCGCTCATCATTCTCCAACTCCGCCTCTTCAACGAGGCCGTCTATGGCCGTGGTGCCGCTGGAACCAACGGCCAGCAGCTTCTGAGCAAGATGATTGAGCTTGAGCACACGGCCCATCATGTATACCACTCTTCCTTGCACAGAGATTTGCTTCTTCTGACCGAGCTTCTATGATCAACAGACGGCCAAAGGATTGAGTCACTGTGCCCTCCTTGGTTGCTCCCTCTCTCTTGATTTCCAACATGGTTGCTTTCCGACATCAACACCGGCCGCGTGGCCTAATGGCTAAGGCGTCAGATTTCGGCTTTGAGCATCCGCTTCTCTGAAGATTCCAGGTTCGACTCCTGGCGTGGTCGAATTAAATCGCTCATTTCTTTTTTTCTTTTTTCTTGCTCGAGCGAGGGCGGATACAGACCCACATTGTGATACCCCAATCGATAATAATAGGAATGCTGGAAGGAAGGGGTTGCTGTGGTGCGGAGCGAATGGACAGAGAGAGAGACATGCTTTGTCTTTGGATCAGCGGTTAGTGGCGGTGGCTATTTATTTGGGAGTTGTCTAATGTAAGAAATAACCTAGAATCGATCATTTGACTCAGCTCCTTACCTGTGTAATCTGGCTTCTCGACTCTATATTCTACAAGACTGAGTCGTCTTCACCTGCACAAGGATATACGATAGTTCCGCGAAACGGAACCTTTTTCCCTTCAAACTTAACCATCTTACGATATGCAAATATATGATACCCAAATTGACATGAGGTTCCTCTTCTATCGCACTACTGCATATTATGCGATTGCTCTAATACCCAGTCTACACGAAAGTCGTAAACCTGGCAAAGGACTACAAGCTAGGGCACGTAGCATCTCGCAATGGATTGATCATAATGCTTTCTTCATATCTATTGTCAACTCAGGAAAGTCTGGACCTTCCTCCAATAGAGGCTGCCTCAGTGATACATCAAAAGGCCAATCTAGCCTTGCTCTGGATTCAAGATGATCCGAGCAAGGGCATAAGGTAGTCATGTGCCGTTGCACTCTTCCCTTTATTGGGAAATGGCGATACAAGGTTCGGTATCCTATAAGACTATAAGTCCCGCCCTCAATTTACCTTATTATACCACGACATACCAATCGCAACTCTTCCTCAGGGCGTGGAAGCCTGGGTTGCCCTAGCCAAAACGAGCAGATGGCAGAGTCGCTCAAAGCTCTTTAAATAACCCAACCCCCGTGGTTCATCCCCAGAATTGTATGTCTCACGATCAGCCTAAATAGACCTCCCGGGCCCTGGGTATCATTGTTAGGTGTTTGGATATACAAAGAGATGCCGCCCGTGGTGCGCAACGATTTGGACGAGCGAAACTAGCAAAGACATGCCAGCGAGGCGACAAAACAATGCGGCAGTGGATAGTTAGGAAGATGTAGGGGGCGGTGACCCATTCGGATTCGACGGAGAGGAATATTCCTTGTCTCGAGGAGCCAGACCATTTGGTGGGCCCAGAGACGATTGCCTGGCAAAGTCTGTGGTCATCGTTTCGCGATGATAAAATGAAAGACGAGACCAAGGAGTGGAGGAAAAGAAAAGATGATGAGGGATGAGGGATGAGGGATGGAGGATTTGAAGGGAATCCAGGACATGAAGCAGGGAAAATCGAGACGAGAAGGCGGGGAGCTTGACTGAAGCCTGAACGTGAGAAATGTGCAGTTGCTTCTGGGCGGCCGGTGGTACAGGAACGCGTGGCGGGCCCAGTCGAGTTTGGTGGTTCAGGCTTGGGCTCTGTCAGTGTTGAGGGGCGCGACAGCTTCCCAATACCTCTCTGGTTCAATCCGCATTTAAATGGTGCCTGATAAGGTAAGGGAAGGTAATCTCTAGGCATTGTGGGAACTAGGCAGGTGCTGAGTTGAAAGTGGCTGATGCATGCTCTTTTTAAGTTGAACGAAAGAGGGTGCTCGGCTTGGAAGAATACAACATCCATCATAACATACGATCTTGATCTTTTCGTTTCATGCCTCTGTCAAACTTTATGACAAGGGCAAACTCTTCACTTTGCAAAGATCATCTGGCGCTTGACAAACCAAAACGGCGTCACCTTCATTTAATGGGAGGGGAACAAAGACCTTGAACAATGTCAGACGGTAAGATGAAGCCATGTTTCTCTGTTAATTGAATCCCATTTCTAACTTTCCCATTGCTGTACAAGTATGCCGAGGTGGTTCTATTGCCCGGATGTGCGGTGTGGTGATTTGTCCGCCCTGCAATGTTCCGCCATACGAGGGCAACATTCCTATCCACCGCTGTAATCACTGCCTTTTAGTCATGTCTTTGCAGTCTGCACCGCCATCATCCGACTTTTACTTTGCCATGGCATTGGCAAATGAATAAAATTATGCGGCAGACATTGACTTCTTACGGAACGCATCAAGAAACGCTCCAAAGCTGGCGAATTATCCACTACACTAGGATGGGAACAACATCCCTTCTATACGAGGCTCTAGACGAGGCTCTAGACGATGAGATACTTGGGCTAAAACATGGAAATCTGCTTAGTCGGAACTCAAGGAGATCAAATATAACGTATCCAGGTTTCTTCTTACCTACGGAGTGCATCTAATTCCAATCGCTCGCAATGTGCTCACCAATATCACAGCAGGTCAAGCAGAAGCACAACCGAAATCATCGACGCCATGTGATTCATCATGGGTCACTCGTTCTACCTATTCAGGCTAAATCCCGCCGGCTCGGAATCCTCCCGCTGTTTGTTTGCGCTCCGAGCGCCGAAGAATTCCAGAGTGACAGTGACAGTGACAGTGACACCCCATCGCTACCCGTTTTCGGATCGCCCAAGATTGTTCCCGAAAACAGGTTGGGCAAAACTAGGCTCTTTGTGGGAGGAGGCACAGGAACATTGTCCCTATTCCCTGTCCCCCCTGTCCTCCAGCTGTGCTGTCCTGTCCGCTAAAGAGGGTGCAGACCGACATGGCGCCTTGGTAGCTGAATTCCCGATCCTGCACAGTTTTCTTTCCTTTGGCCTTTCCAGGAGAAGAGAAAGACGACGAAAATTTGGTGTCATAAGCTGGAACAATGGTCATGATGAAGCTGTCCGCGCTCCTGGCTGGGGCCGCTACCGTCTCTGCCTTTATTTCGGCCCCGATTGAGGCTTACGGTCAGCGACCGCTACGTTCCGTCGCCCCCGCTTCCCGATTCAGTTGTGACTTGCCTCCGGTCCTGGATCCGGTCGCGGACGGGTTGCCCTCGGCTCTTGAGCTCTTCTCGTCCGAGGAAGCTTTGGAAAGGCAGGTTAAGCGGCACCAGGCCATCGTAAGGGTACCAAGTGTATCGTATGATGATTTGGGGGCCTTTGACGAGGATCCTCGCTGGAAGCCATTCTATGAGCTGCATGATGTCTTGAAAAAGACGTATCCAGCAGTGTGAGTAACATGCGGCGCCCCAAGCAAGCTAAAATGAGAGAATCCTAATAAGAGGCAGTCATAAGTATGCAAAGCTCGAAAAGATTAATACGTTCGGCCTTCTCTATACTATTCAAGGCTCCGATGACTCCCTCAAGCCAGTCCTTCTCATGGGCCACCAGGATGTCGTCCCTGTTGCCGATGCGTCCACCTGGACTCACCCGCCGTTCGAAGCCGTTTATGACGGTACCTGGCTTTGGGGTCGCGGGGCCTCGGACGACAAAAATAGTTTGACGGCCATCTTTTCCGCCCTCGAGGCCCTCCTGTCCCGCGATGACTGGACGCCTAAGCGCACCATCCTTCTCGCGTTTGGCTTCGACGAGGAAAACTCTGGATACCTTGGTGCGGCGAGCATCGCCCAAGTAATCTTGAAGAGATACGGAGATGACAGCCTGGCCATCATCTTGGACGAAGGTGGCCTCGGCATCAAGACCTATGGCAATGCGCTCTACGTGCTTCCGGCCGTTACTGAAAAGGGATACTTTGATATTTGGATGGAACTCGACGTCGCTGGAGGCCATAGTTCAAAGCCCTTCCCACATACCGGCATTGGTATCATTTCCGAGATTGTCACGGCGCTCGAAGCCAACCCCTACAAGGCCGTGCTCACGGAAGGCGGTCCAGTTCACAAGCACATGCAGTGCCAGGCTCACTACTCTCCAGAAGCGTTCCCAGAGCTAACTCGCCTGGTGAATAACAACGACTTGGAGGGCGTGGCGCAGTTCCTCGTCAAGGCGAGCAGAGAGACGCAGTTTATAGTGCAGACGTCGCAGTCCGTTGACTTCATCTCGGGCGGACAAAAGATTAATGCCATGCCTGAGCAGATCAAGCTGGGTGTCAATTACCGGGTTTCTCATCACAATTCCATGGAAGAGGTGCAGCACAATGTTGTAAAGTACATTGACGATACCGTGACAAAGTATGGGCTCACCATCAAGGCATTTGAGGGCGAGGCAGACTATGCGAGCTATGTCGCCAAGTTACCTGCCAGGCCCCGAACCGTATCAGCAGCGTCTGACGTCGATTATAATGGCACTCTGATCCTTCGGTCGGGGCACAAGTCACCCGCTGCTCCCATCTCCCCGACGACTGGGCCGATCTGGGACATTTTCTCTGGGACGATCCAGCACACCTTTGCGTTTGAGAATGGCACCGTCGTGCCTGCGGGGGAGATTATGACTGGAAATACAGACACGAAGCATTACAAAGGTAAAAAGATACGCCCCCTCCTGTTCTGTCTATGGTGAATGGGATGTACATGGCCACAACGCTGACTCGTTTTTTTCTGCAGGACTGTCAAATCATGTGTACCGATTTATGCCCTACCGGTTCCAGGGAGAAGCCAACATACATACTGTGAATGAGCGTGTCCGAATGGATGCGCATATGGAGACGGTGAGGTTTTACTATGATTTTGTGAGAAACTTTGATGCATCGGAGGTGTGATGCATGGGATGTTTGAATCATGACGGAATAATGTGATGTGTTTTGCAACTTGGATACTTGGAGTAGGTTAGCAAGCATGCATGCATAAGACACTAGATATGTTGAACTATATCAATTGCTCTTGTTCAATACAATGTCAATTAATTAATGCAAAGTCATGTCTCTGATCTATCATTACCATCCGTATCCAAATCATTTTACTCAGCCGTGTGAGCAGCCGTCTGCATAGCCCACAACGTGGCATACCTGCCTCCCAGCTCCAATAACTCCCTATGCGACCCCCTCTCCACAATCATACCCTTATCGACCACCATGATGATGTCCGCCCCGACAATGGTCGACAGCCTATGGGCCACGGTAAACACCGTCCTTCCGGCACTTAGGGCACGGATCGCCTGCTGGACGCTTGCCTCGGTGTAGGAATCTACTGCGCTGGTGGCCTCGTCGAGCACGACAATCTGCGGCTGGCGGAGGATGACCCGCGCGATGGCGAGGCGCTGGAGCTCGCCTCCGCTGAGACGGACGCCCCGCTCGCCAATCTTGGAGCTGTAGCCGCGCGGGAAGGTCATGATTTGGTCGTGGATGGAGGCTGCTTTGCAGGCGGCGTAGACGTCTTCTTCTGTGGCGGACGGGCGGGCGTACATGATGTTCTCCATGATGGTTTGGTCAAACACGGATGGGTCCTGGGGCACGGAGCCGAGGCAGCTTCTCAGGCTGTCTAGCGTAACGTCCCGGACGTCTTGGCCGTCAATCGTTATGCTCCCCTCCTGGACGTCGTAGAAGCGCCAGAGAAGCTTGAGGATGGTGGATTTACCGCCTCCGGTCTCGCCTACAAAGGCAAAGGACTGGCCCGGCTCGGCGACAAAGGAAATGTTCTTAAGGATGGGTCGCTCGGGGTCGTATGCGAACGAGACGTTGGAAAACTCGACTCTTCCGCTCCGGAGCTGGATGTCGCGCGCTCCGGGCTTGTCCTGGATGGAGGGCTTGGTCTGCAGGAGCTGGTACAGCCACTCTGCATTGATGATTCTTGATCCCATGGAGTGGAAGCTCCAGGAGAGGACGGATATGGGCCCGCTGATGGATCTCCAATAGGCCACGAGAAAGACGAAGCTGCTCACTGGTACGGTGCCGTCGGCTACCCTCGACGCGGCGACATAGCAGGCCATCAAGAGACCGAGCGTCGTGACGCAAGACTGGAGGTTGTACAAGAGATTGCTGGCATCCTCATATCTCAGATCCGACCGCTGAGAGTCCCCCACGGCACTGCGGTAGCGCTCGCGCTCGTACTTTGTGCGGTTGTGGTACGCCACCGTCTGCCAGTTGCCAATGGCGTCGTACAGGACCTTGTTCTCCACGCGGCTCTTGCCGCTCATGTCGCGCTCCAGGTTAGCGGTGAGCTGAAAGGTCTTTACGGTGGAGCATATGCGGGCGGCGGCGGTGACGGTGATGATGACGCCCATGCTGATGTCAAAGTATGAGGTGAGGTAGGTGATGGCGACGAGCAGGTCGACGAGCAAGGGGGCCGAGGTGAGGAAGGTGTCGATGAGCATGGTGAGGTCTGTGCCCTGCTCGACGGCCTTGATGACTTTGCCGGTGCTCTTGCTGGTGTGGTAGTCCATGGAGAGGTTCATGACGTGGGAAAAGGCCAGGTCCTTGAGCTGGGCGTAGGCGTACTGGTTGATGCGCGTGGTGGCCATGGCCTCAACGAGGTTGACGGACGCGGACAGGGGGAACTGGAGGAGTCCCCATACCAGCAGTTGCTTCCAGGGGAGCTTGCCGGTCGTGGGGGCCTCGGTGAGGGCCTCGGTGATGACGCCGTACTGGTAGGGGATCATGAGGGTGAGGAACCTGTCGATGGCGATGCAGACGAGGAGGACGAAGAGCCATAGCCGGTAGTGCTTGTCCCTGTAGGGGAATATGTAGGGGAGGAACACGGAGAGGCCGCTCAGGTAGCCCAGCCAGCCGCCCTGTTCCTTGAGGCGGGCCTTCTGGAGGGCTTTCATGGCTCTCTCATCCTCGTCTTCCTCATCGTCGTCTTCGTCCTCGTCCTCGTCCTCATCTTCATTATTTGAGTCGTTGTCATCCTTGGTATTGGGATTGAGTGTGCCATATGTCTGCGTTTGTGAAGAGTCGCCGTTCTCGATGACGCCCTCCTCCTCCTCCTCCACGACATCCTCTAGAAGCCCACGAGATTCCTCATCTGTGAGGGGCTGCTTGGGAGACGATAGTTTTGTAAACAGAAACTTCATACTGTAGGCCGTTTTCTTTTTCTTTTTCTTTTTTCCCTTCTTTAGTTTCTTTCTTTCTGCTACTTTATGTTGCCAAAAAAGTACATGTGCAGGCAAGATGTTTTCCAGTAAAGTAGATTCGTTTGTTTGCGTGTGCCTCTTATGTAACCAAACGATGTTTTGTGCTACGCAACAGCTTTCTTTCTTTTTTTGATTACTGATTATATGACATGAAGAGGAGTGTAGAATGGTAATAATAATAATAAAAAAATAAGAGGTAAGACCTTGGCAAGTATTGTGCGCCCTTTTAACGACGACAGGACAAAGCGTAAAAAAATCGGCAGTGATGCGATGCAGAGTGAGCGTGGCAATGCAATGCAGGATGAGCGATGAGCAATGGGTGATGGGCGCTGCGCAAGAGAGAGAGAGGAAGAGAGAGAGAGAGAGAGAGAATGACAGTTGTCGTAATAGATGCAGGCTACCTACTGTATATCACGGCCAACAACATAGATAATGACTTGCAATCAGTCCGAGTCTCTCAAGGTTCTCAGCATTTATTTACATTAATGAACAGCTTATCCAACTATGCAATGCAATGCATCAGGGTCCTACGACAGTCTACCCTAGACCCTAGAGTAGTAAGCACTGGAGTGACTCATCTAGATACCCCATTTTTTTGGCTTTTTTGTCTCTCGTGTTGGTTTCCTTGCTCGTCTCGCGCTGACTGAGGCGCAGTCGTTCTTAGGATAGGCAGCCAGTGCGTGTACGAATTGAAGCGGTTCTGATTTCAATTTTTTTCTTTCTTTTCTTAGCGAATAGAAGGTGTTCGTAGTGGTGGATTTTCCCTTATGCATGTCATGTTTTAATTCAGTGTATTGGTTGGAAGTGAGATGAACCATGGCCAAACCAACACCCGGACTAGACAGACACCCTGGTCAAACTACACTCACTGGAATGACGGAATGGAGGACGGAGCTCCTCGGTAGATGAATCGAGATTGGGCTCAAAGGGGGAAAAGTGCCGAGGAAGCCCAAGGGACATGCACGGGTGACTCAAAGCGAACCTGGAACTCATTCATTCTATAGATTGTGTCGATCATTCAGGAACAGACCCCCAGATCATCTATTTGCATAGTGTAGAGAAATGCAAGCACATCATCCATGGATGACTAAAAATGGATACGAAGGATTGTTTATAGATGTGCAAGGTATATCCCATGACTTTTCATATCCAGACTGTTATTATGCATAGAACTATAGTAACTTATTACTTGCCACTCGTACACTCTATTTTCATTCTTTCATTAAACACAAATAAAAATAGAGATGATTACAAGTTCAATCGTAGAGTCTGATCGACAGTTACTGAGGAATGATGTAGGAGACGGGGTATTGGAGGTGTCATCTCATACGTCGTATCTTACTCAACACAGCATTGATTGCCGAGGACCTGTGTTCGTATTTTTTTAAATAGAAAATAAAGCATCGTATGGTGACACGAATCATTGCTACCCATGACAATTGGTCTGTAGGGCATGAATCCGCGGCTAGATGCAGGACTCCATGTTGTTTTTTCGGTGCACATCACTCACAATGAGAGGACATCACTCGTTCATGTTGGCCGATTTTTCACGGTGAAATTCAGCCTAATATGCAGTTCAATCAGCCAGTAATCTACAGCTAGATGCAGATGAGTGGGTTCTAGTTCTGTTGCATGAATCTATTGGCTTGGAAAAACTCATTGGGCTAGCAATGGCTAATTTCAGGCTCAATCGGTGCTGGCTTGAACCGACTTGACACGGGAGCTCTGAAGGACTGTACATAATGTCTGTGTTGGCAGGGCATGGAGTGCAAAATGGCCAGAGAATCTATTCAGACCAACCAAAGACGTACAGCTTATCGAGATCTTTATAATATAGTTTACATGACTTTTCTATCTATTGTGCCATTGGTAGCACTGCATCACTCTTCGCGGTATGTTCTGGTACCGATCCACTCACCCACCCACACACGGGAAGAGTAGTAGATGCTTGAGGCTCTCTGACGGACCGACTGTAGATAATGGTGTTATCAAGAGATCCAATCCTGACTGTTGCCTACGACTAAGTGTAAAATGAGCCGCGACTAGATGGAACCAAAACACTCCGAATCTAGGGCACATCTAGGCAACAGTCTCCACGTTTCAGCGGGTCCATCACCGAACAAGTCGTTGGTTTCGGTTCTTAGAGCATATTCTCTGTTCGTGGAGCACTCAAGACCTAGCATAGTGACAACCGAAATCCTGCATATGCAAATACGTTAGGGAGACCGTGCATGAAAGGGTCACATTTGACAACAAACTGTGTGGTTGCTTACTTCATGGCCTACAGATAGAGTCATCTCCATCCCGATGATGTCGTGGACAGCCTCGGACCATGCAACTCAAGCCTTCACGGCGTGCTACTCACCATGCCGCACTAGCTCTCTGTCTGATGGGTCTAAAAGCTTCCGATGAGGCGTTCTGGGCGCCTAGGGGGGCTGTGTTCTGAGACATCACGATGCTCCCGGCTCGGATGAATGAACTATTCATCTCAAAGTATGGATGATGACTGAAAATCAGAGTCCAATGCAGTTTGGATAATCGGTTCATTGTCGTGTTATGGTTAACACCTTGTTTGTTTGACCAAGTACGCAGATTTATGATGTCTTCTCGTAGTACGGATCCTGCTTTTATAAATGCTCACAAGGCGGCTCCCTTTACATGGTGGAAACACCTGGATTGCTCGAGGATTGCTTTATTTTTTGTCGGCGACATCCGTGATATAGAAATCAATGGCAACATTCAAGTGCTTTTATTGCCTCAGATGAGAAGCGCCCTGCGGGAATATGAGAGAAAAATGTCAACATTGACTGGTATCGTGATTACTTTAGTAAAATAGACAGGATTACCGTTACATAAACTTTCTACGTATATGACTTTTCATTCTGGTAGTAGCTAACAGATTAAGAGTTCACGAGGTAAGAGTAATTGCTAATAGAGTAGAGGTATCTTGTTAACTACCTAGAAAGTATATATAAGCTATATCTGTCGTGTGACTCTTCTATAATTTCTTCCATATAAATCTATATATTCCAATCTATCTATAAATCAAGCAGAGATTTTAAAATAATCCAAAGCAGTCTCAATTCTCTCATGGAGAAGATGTACGTGTCTAGGCATAGGCAAGTCAAGATGATCACCATCCACAGATAGGGTCATCATGTCTCCGACATATTTGTCCCAGCCGTTGGGGCCCAGATCTGCCGCCGTCTTGTTCGGTACGAAGCATGCGAATGGGCCCAATTTGGGATCCTCCATGAAGCCTGGGTAGGCCTTGGTGGGGATCCCTTCGTCTGCCAGCAGCTTCAGGGACTTGGGGTCGCCGGCAATGCGATTGACCAGGCCCTTTTCGGCCCAGACAACGGCTGCTCGTGTGGGCCGCTCTTTGAGGGTCATGGGAGATGGGTGGTATGTCCTCATGGCGCTGAGGTATGCGCGCAGATGTTGCTGGGTGGTGCCCGCCGGCGTCCACATGCCATCTGTGCCGGCAGCAGCCCCGAAGACGGTGACGCCGGTATCTGTTTCTCGGTTGAGCTCGCTGTCGGAAAGAATCGCAGTCTTAGGTCGCGGACAGCACAAGTCAAGGATCAAAAGACCATCCACAGTGCGGCCTGCGGCACCCAGCTGCCGGGCGACCTCATACGCGACCATGCTGCCAGCGGAAAATCCACCAATCAGGAAATTCCCCTTGGGCTCAGCCTTTACCAGCGCACTGACGATGAGCTTGGCTACTCCCTCAATGCCAACTTCGGGAGTAAGCCTGGTCGGGCAGCGGATGAAAGGCGAGTCAACACCATAGACGGGCGTGTTGGACTTGAAGGCGGGCATGTGGATGTAGGTCGCAATAGACCCGGTGCCGTCGGCCATAAGGTAGAAGGGAGTCTTGCCACGCCCTGGACGGCCCTTTAGCAGCGTAATTCTGACGGTGGGTGCTGGTGATGTGTCCTCCTGTAGCTTGAGATTCTTTTCATCGCCTGGATGGTCTACCTTTACCACACTCGATCCTGTGGATGAGACCGATTCTGGCTTAGGTACAGGCTCGAGGTCGGTACTGTCTGGAGTGCGAGGCTCGGAAACAGAGGGCTCTGAGCTGGTTTTGGCCTCTGCGCTATCCCCAAATTCACGACACAAACCGCCAATTGCGCGATAGTCGAAAACAAACGTGGCGGGCAGGTCCAAATCCGCTTCTGCCTTCAGGGTAGAAACGATCTCAATGGCCATGATAGAGTCAACACCGAGATCAGACAGCTGAGCATCTTCTGTAAACTCGGATGGATCGCTCCTCGTCGCTTTGGCAATGGTGTCTAGGATAGCCTTGAACAGGCCTGAAGTTTCACCCTGCGTTTCCTCCTCTACCTTCTCCTCCACCACAACGGCTTTGCTCTCTCGTTGTCCCACGGGCGCCAAGTCCACAGCAGCGCTTTTCTTGATTTCGTTCACGGATGCCTCACGGGCGCGAGGTGCGGGAGCGCTATGCCCCTCTCCAAGAATATGTCGCCAGGTGGCTCTGGGAAGCTCTGGGAAATGGACGTCCAGTTGCTGCTTCTTGACTCAGTACTATGCATGACTCTGGTAGACGGGGGGAGTGTAGTGCGCACAAAGGATGTGCAAACTGGTCCCGGTCCAATCTCAAGCCAGACTGCGTCCTTGAGCTTAGACTGCACGGCAATGAGTCCATCGACAAAATTGACTGCCTGACGAGTCTGCTGGGCCAAGTAGTCTTGATTTGAAAACGCCCGGTCCATCAACAATAGATCCGAGCAGCGTTGATGCTACAGAAATCTTCGGCGCTGAATACGTAACACCTCCTGCAAGAGAGAGGTAATCCTGTAGTATTGCATCCATCTGAAACGAATGGAATGCAAACGGGACGGGCAATGTCTTTGCGCGGAGCTTTGCATCCTTCGCCACGATGTCCGCTTGGAATTCCTCCAGATCCTCGACAGTCCCGCTGACCACGGTAGCATTAGGGCTGTTGATGCATGCCACGTCGCAGGAAGAGGACTGGTGCCGCTTGAGGTGGTCTCGCACGGTGGCAACTGAACCTGACACTGCAAGCATGGCACAAGACCCTGATTCGCATCGCTCCAGGAGCAAAAGGGCACGCTTTCCGACAAGATACAAAGTATCTGCTAGCGACAGGACTCCAGCAGCGTGCAAAGCGGCATACTCTCCAAGACTATGGCCCATTACCATGGCAGGTTCTATGCCAGCCGATCGCCAGAAGGAAGTGAGGGCAATCTCCAAAGTGAGAACGGCAAGTTGCGTCTGCAAAGCGTTTTGAGTGGACATGTCGATTCCATCATCAGTTATGATGTCTAGGAAAGGTGCGAACTTGTAGCTTTCGCAAATCGCCACGCACAAATCGACCGTCTCGCGGAAGACAGGATTGCTACGATACAATTCGGCACCCATACCGGCATAGTGGGATCCCTGCCCCGTAAAGGTAAAGACAATGGGTGGATTAGGCGATGGAGGCGATGATGCCAATGTCGTCTCTGGGGCCTCAAGCTTGGCGATAAGTTCTGGGATGGACGACGCAGTGTAGGCGAGTCTCAGCGGGTGGTGCATCCTCCTTGCCGTGGTTGTGTAGGCAACGTCTTCAATCCTTGCGGCCGGGTTCGCTCGTAGCCACTCGATCAATTTCTGTTTGTTTGCAGAATGAGACGCACGTGTTCTGGCAGAAGTGACAACGACATGGCTAGATCGGGGATCTGAGGCCCCCTCCTCGTCGCCGGTCGGGACCGGGGTATAGTCTTCCAGCACCATGCATGCGTTGCCACCTGCGGCGTCAAAGTTGTTGAGAAGAATACGCCTCGGCTTGTTGGGCTCTTCATGTTTCTTGAATATCTTGGGCTCCGAAGGGATCTCAATATTGAGCTCTGATAGTGGTGGGAATTTTGGGTTGAGCGCGTGGGGCATGTGTGCTTGCGGTGGTATAATGTCTTTCTGGAACATCATGGCACATTTAATCAGCTCTGCTATGCCAGCAGTTCCACGGTGTCCGAAGTTTGCTTTGACACCTCCCACGGCCAACGGCCCGTTGGCACGACGCCTGTGTTTGCAACGGCACCCATCTCTGCCGGGTCGCCCGTCTGGGTTCCCGTTCCGTGCATCTCGACGTATGAGACGTCGTCAGGGGAGATTTGAGCGTTACCTAGAACTTTGCGGAAGAGTTGCTCCTGAGCACCAGGGTCCAAAGTGGTGATGGAGGTTGAGTTGCCGGAATGGTTTCGTCCTGAGCTAGCTACCACTGCGAGGATATTATCGTTATGGGCTATAGCATCCTCAAGCCGTTTAAGCACCACAGCCCCGACAAAATCGCCACGACAGTAGCCATCGGCATCATCACGGAAAGCCTTGCAGTTACCGGTATCAGACAGAATGCCCGAGTCGCTAAGACAGGTAAAGGAGTGGGGCCAACTTAAGATATTGGCAGCCTCTGAAACGGCCATGTCGATGTCTTTGGATAGCAAGCTCATGCATGCTAGGTGGATACCGGTCGTAGTGCTAGCACATGCAGCATCAAGTGAATAGGTTGGTCCCTACCACTTGAATTGCCAGGCGAGCCGCCCAGCACCAAATGCACGCTGAATGCCTTGCAACGTATACGGATCACAGCCCAGAGTAGAGTGGGTCTGTTTATGCCAGTCATCAGTTACCTGCGCGTAGGAGACACCGATGCGGTTGGGGTCCGTCGTTTTGGTTTGACCGTCCGAATAGCCGGCCATTTCAAGGGCCTCGTAGCTGCTCGTCAGAAACTGCCGGTGGTTCGGATCCATCAGCAGTGCCTCCCTCGGCGAGATGTGGAAGAAGCGAGAGTCAAAGTGCCCCGGGTTGTCCATGAAGCAGCCGTATCTCGCCGTAATTTTGCACTTTTGGTCGCCACGCTCATGTGCTGGGCAGAAGACTTTGTCGACATCGAAGCGGTCTTTGGGAACTTCGGTACAGAGGTCCTGCTTGGACATGATGAGGTCCTAGAACTCGTCGACATTGTCACTTCCGGGACCCCGTCCAGCCATTCCAACGATGGCAATACGGCCAGCTGTCAGAGATGCGACACCATCATCGCCATCTAGAAGCGAATGCTGATCCTGAACCGACACAAACTTTCCCGCCGCCTTCAGCATGCTAGCCAAGTAAGGTGCGTGGCTGCTAGATCCCATTTGAACTATCCTGGCTGGGCTAGCTCCATCGAGGCTAGAGATGAGTTGGCCAAAGGATTGCGTAATATCCAAAGGACGGGCCAAGACTTGGGAGCAAACAACTCTGAGAAGACCCCCAAAGCTGGCATAGGTCGCTGCAGGGTCGTCCAAGCCCCAGAGACTATGGCTAGGATAACTGAGTGGTTTGTCCAAAAGGTTCGAGTTACTTCCGACCATGTAGTCAATCTCCGTGGTTGTCAAAGTGTCGAGGGTGTGTTGGAGTGCCTTGATCTCTAACGGATTCTTTGTGAGGCTCTTTATAGTGGGACACTCAGTCATGACGAGCTGTAACATAGATGGAGGACCAATGACGGTGCTCCATCCGGATCCCACCACACCCACCTTTGCTCTTTTGGTAGGTGGGATGCCTGCGTTCTCTTGGAACTGCTCCAGGGCCGTACGGAGACCTTCTGGTAAGATCCCAAGTACTGCCCAACCCCAGGTGCCGGGCTGGTCTTCCATAGCCCTGGATCTCACTGATGCGATTTTGCAGACCCGCACAACTAGTCGACCCATCTCCAATAGTGCGTCGTATAGGGTCTCAAAGTCCTCAGCAATAGCCAGGGCCGAGAGAGTGAGCAGCCCCCTGATACACCAAGCCATTCAACGTCTGGCCCGATAAGGTGCGACTCTCGTTTCACCCACTGCAACAGAGTGCCTGCTCTGATTGCATGGAGTAGAAGAGCTCGCACCATGCCAAACTCTTCGGCACTGTGGCGATATCTTTCTGCCAGATCCTGGAGGCTTGAGAAATGGCCTAGGCTGTCTGGTTTTCACAGATAAACCGTGGCTCAGACTGACATATTTATAATCTGGGCTCAAGTGCTAAATCTCACATCATCTCGGAATCGGATAGATTGCTCTGCAGTAGTAACATGTCTGCAGGATACGTAACATGGCTACAATGCAAGTCCTCTATCAACAGGTAAGGTATCCATCAACAGGGTAAATCATCCATCAACGTGTCATACCACCCATCTAGAAGATGAGCCCACATCGGTTGATGCCAGTATAGGCTACTCTTTGTTGAATCTCTATTGGTTGTAAGTGAGAATATGTCGCCGAGGAATAAGGCAGGGAGGCCACGAGATACAGTGGCAGGGCCTCGGCTAGGGGCTTGAATCCTACCCATATTTGACTTGGATCGATCGGTCCAGAACGCTTCTGTGTGTCTACCATTCCTACATCTTAGTTCTGTTGTCATCCTTTTTTGTAAAATATAATGCTTTAAGGAGGGTAGTTTAAGAAAAAAAGCAATATGAGGATGAGTCCACAGAAAGTCCACCAATCTACACAGAGTAATATTTGAAATAAGAAAAAATATGTAAATCAAAAACTGCATAATATCATATAGGTTAATAGTAATATATTGAACATCTTTAATATCATATCTATTTAATATATAAGTATTAGATTAAACCTTATTTTTTAAATTTAGTTTATTGTATAGTATTGTAATTTTAATTTTAATTTATATATATATTATTTATTACGTATTCTTTATGCTTCATATTTTACCATTATGAGTTATTTGCTCAGCCCCCTATACTCTTATCCCTGTGAAACCCGAACCCATGGTCTTGATCAGGAACTGCCTGGAATCTCACAGCCCCATACACCTACCCGATGAGGCATGCGATCCAGATACAGAGAATGAGCCGTCAATCCCAGAGGACGGTTCGATATAAATCTGTCAGCACTCATATTCGCATCCAATACCACATATCTCCGCTGTGGTTCTACAAGTAATGAATCACCCTTCCGTTAGCACTAACACAACTTATCTCCGATTACCAAGCAGTTGGCTTACGGGCAGCTCCCGTTATCCGATTCTCCATCCAGCAACTCAAGTCTTCCGAAGGATGTTATTTAGCCGTATGTGGCTGAATCCTGGTGCAAAGTGGTGTGTGTGATAGGCTTCCCGGAGGCCTGGCTGTACCACACCCGGCGCGATTTGATACCAGGCTAGTTACGTACATTCATGAGGCTCCCCGATAAATTCCATCGGCGGCTACTAAGTACGACATTCCTTGTCAATCAACCCAGATCTGATACATGCAGGTGCGGCTACTACATGGAACGTCCGGGAACTTATCCCATCGCCACGTGCAGGGATATGCGGGTAAGGGAATGCCGTGTAGGATTGGAGGGAGTGGGTACCATTCGTCCGTGAATCACAATATTGAAAAAGCCAAAGCCTCATAATACTTATGAAGAAGTAGCCGAGCGTAATGGAGGCACACACTTTGATGATGATAGGCTCCTTTCGGAATACTTGCTCCATAAGCTATAGTGCCTGTCGGCTCGGCTTTCTGTTCTACCTCCGTATCAACTCGAAACTTTCATTTTGTGCTGCGACTGTATACGTCTACACGTGTTGACTGAAAAATATGGTTGTGCTGGAATGAAGATTTAAGAAAAGGAGGGCACAGGTACAATTGTTCCCATCTTCATCCTCTCCTATCCGCAGTAACAACTTACCTCGAACATTGCATTTGCACTCATTATCATAATCTTTAGTTGTTAGCCATGCCTCACACCACCAGAGATGAGTCTAGCATTGCTATCGTTGGCTTGTCGTGCCGTTTCCCCGGCGATGCTTCCAGTCCATCCAAATTCTGGGACTTGCTGAAGAACGCACGGAATGGCTTTTCACAGTCAACAGACAGATACAATGCTGAGGCCTTCTACCATCCAAAGAGTGGTAGTCTCCAGAATGTTATACCCACCAAAGGAGGGTACTTCCTAAAGCAGGACCCACACGTCTTTGATGCGGCCTTCTTCAATATCACGGCCACAGAAGCAATAGCACTGGACCCGAGACAGCGCATTGCGTTGGAAGTCGCCTATGAAGCCCTTGAGAACGCTGGCCTATCACTTCAAAAAGTGGCAGGTTCTCAAACTGCCTGCTTCATGGGTTCATCTATGAGCGACTATCGAGATGCTGTGGCTCGCGACTTTGGACATTTTCCCAAGTACCACATCCTTGGAGTTAGTGATGAGATGATTGCCAATCGCATCTCTCATTTCCTAGATATACACGGCCCCAGTGCCACTGTCCAGACAGCATGCTCATCGAGTCTCGTGGCAACTCATATCGCTTGCCAAAGCTTACGATCAGGAGAGTCAGAGATGGCCATCGCTGGCGGCGTTGGCAGATGCAAACGGATACGGTAGTGGCGAGGGCTGCGGTGTTATCAGTCTTCCGGCCTGGACTATGGCTCGACTCAGTACTTCGAGGCGCACGGCACAGGTACCAAAGTAGGAGATCCCATTGAAATAAAGGCAATCTACAGCACTATTGACCAGTCTTCATCCCGCAAACGCCTCTACGTCGGCAGCGTTAAGCCAAACATTGGCCATCTCGAGGCCGCAGCGGGTGTTGCTAGTATCATTAAAGGAGTGCTGGCTTTAGAACGTGGTCTCATCCCGCCAAACATCAATTTCTCCACGCCAAACCCTGCCATTCCACTGGACGAATGGAACATGATAGTGCCTACAAAGTTGACACCTTGGCCTGCTGCAAAAACAAAGCGCATGAGTATCAGTGGCTTTGTTATGGGTGGCACGAACGCGCACATCGTCATGGATGCGTTCAGCGCCCCAGCGACGCTGAGCAATGGCGTAGTTGCCTTTCAAAGCAAGAAGAAGAGACTATTTGCCTTTAGTAGCCACGACAAAGCTGGTTTTGAACGTATGGGCAAATCACTAGCCGAGCACCTGGATACTCTTGGGGCTGTCGCATCGAGTCCCATTGATCGTGTGCGTGAAAGTTGGAATTATTGAGCCCACAGGATAAACACTACCCTAAACCCATTTGTCGTGTTAGATACGCTTCTTCCAATTACTGGGTGCTTCATCAGCATCAATATCAAATGCTAGAGTGCTGAAGGGGTGATCGACTACTCAACTATGTACACAATGTATAGACGACGAGGAGACTTTGCCAAAAGCGAATCGAGTCAACATCAAATGTAGCTGGCTAGAATTAGATAGCCCGCATTGTCCTACATTAAATCGTGGACAGGGGTTCCTCATAAATTGCAATTGCCCTCCTTGCTCCAATACCAAGGATATAATAAGAGCCCTTAGTCTACCTTAGATTTCTTTTAGCTTTTTATTCATATAGTTTTATGTTTAATTAGTAATTTATTTTTAGAAATTACTATGTGTGCCATTTAATTACATAATAAACAATTAATAAATTAACATGTATATTATTATCGCTATTATTAATAGCCATGTGAGGCGTATCTACCCTTAACCCTTATTTTCTCGTTGAAGCTTAAGTAGGGATCACCGTGGCCTCTGCATCCTGATAATTTCCAAGGGTGAAATATTACATATCATAAAGAATTAGTTGGATCGAACTAGCGGATTGCTGGAAGTGCTTACTTCACTAGTGCAAAGCGCAGGGATTTATCACAAGGAATCCATGCCGAAGGTGTTGGTTGATCGATCTTGTCTGATCCCGTCGTTGGTGGTGTGGTGGCTCCTACGGCGCTCCTGCGTCTTCGTCCGCCGTAATCACGTGCTGGAGGCATGTTTCGCCCGCAAACTGTCTTCCGCCGTATTTCTTCCGCCGGTCCCCACATTCTTGCTTTCCATCACACACATATGATCCACGTGCGGTCGAGTGATTGTATGTTGGCCAGTCGCCCAACTGTATCCAAGGTATCCATGGAGTCACCGTCAAATCATGATCGATTCAAAGTTAGGAAGCGAGGACTGCGGAAGGGCACCCATAGCTGTTGGGAATGCAAGCGACGGAAAATGAAGTGTGTATTTGACCCGGTCACTCATGCCACCACCTGCAATGGCTGTCGCCGTAGGGGTTCCCCATGTATCAGCCAGGAGTTTCCTGAGGATACCTCACCCTCCGCAAATGAGAGTCATAAGACGAGAGATGGTGTTGGGAGAGTTGGAACTCTCTCCAGCGGGAGTCATGACACCATCCAGAATGAAGCGCCCTCACCAGCCTGTGAAGGCGGTACACGAGCGCAGCCTTACATTCCGGTGACCCCAACCTCAGAGCCTTCACCGCAGATAGTGTCCCATAAAGCAGCAGCAGAGGTTTGTATTCCACCTTTCGATATCGTGATGCTTCTGACTGACTGGCTCTATCAGCAACGCACCGTCAATCATGATACTCGTCAATCTAGTTCTCATACGCCTGCCCCGCAAGGCAAATATGAGAGGTTATCTCGGTTGTTGTATGAATCGCTACCCTCACCGGAAGATGTAGGAAGGATATGGAAGGCCTGCCCTCGTTCTTCTATCCTTGCCCATGAAATAATGACCATGCCGTATTCTTCTCTTATGCAGGACGACCTAGAAAGACCCGATCGTCTACTAGAGATCCCCAAGCCGGATTCTCATCCTGTTTTGATAGCGAGGCATATGCTCCTGCTGGCCAGCTTTCTGCAACATCTTCACCCTGATCTTCACGAGGAGGTGAAGCACCTATCGGAACCGCCGCGAGTCATGTCGGAACGGTTGGCCGATCTTGCTAATAGTCTCGTGACGACAAAAGACGAACTGCTTGGCAGCATTGAAGGTCTCGAATGCGTGATGATCGAGAGCGTTTATCATGCGAATATTGGCAATCTTCGACGAAGCTGGGTCTCATGTCGGAGAGCTTTGAGTATTGCACAGCTGATGGGACTTCACCGATCGGACAATCGTACACAGTACAAAGTGCTCGACTCCAAGACAAACTGTCAACCGCAGACCATGTGGTTCCGGATCGTCTTTCTAGACCGCTTTCTCTGTCTAATGCTCGGCCTTCCACAGGGATGCAATGACCGTAGGATGTCTTCCGACGCGATGCTTACAAAGGACCTTCCTTTGGAGCGTCTCGAGCGAATACACTTTATTGTCGCTTCTCGCATCCTCGAGCGTAACGAGTCCGATCCGAGCGCCAATGACCTCCCACTAACGCGAACCCTTGACTTGGAGCTACAGAAAGCGGCTAGGAGCGTCCCCAGCAAGTGGTGGTTGACACCGAAGATGGATGGTACCCAGACCAACTCGCAAGCCCTGTTCTTAAACACGCGGCGGCTATTCGCGCAAGTGCTCCATTATAATCTCTTGAATCAGCTTCATCTACCTTATATGCTTCGCTCCTCGTCAACCGGACGCAAATACGAGTACTCCCGAATCACCTGCGTAAATGCCTCGCGCGAGGTGCTCACGCGCTTCATCGCATTACGCAGCTTCAACGGAATCGCATACAGCTGTCGCATTATTGATTTCATTGCCCTTATGGCTGCCATGACCTTGTTACTGGCGCATCTAGACAGCAATCCATTGGACACTGAGAACCTTCTGGCTCACCAGTATCATAGCGATCGTGCCATGATTGAGCAGGTGCAGGAGAACATGGGAGAAGTTAGTCACTTAAATTCAGAGACACTCAATTTGCAAAGCGCCAACTTGCTTCGCAGGCTATTAGCCATTGAGACCGAGGCGACTGAGGGATGCCCATCTTATACCGGGAGAGTGACTGTGGATGAAGCGGGAACTGATAGCACACCACCTACTCAGGATAGCGATGCCGTCGTGAGCGTGCACATTCCTTATTTCGGCGTTATCAAGATCGCTCGAGAGGATGTGAGCGCGAAGCGTCCCGAAGCACAGTCTACTACAGCAACAACGGGTCGCCTCGCTCAGTTACAGGTAGTCAACAAGTCCAGGGCACCCAACACGCAAAACCCCCATCTAGCATCCCAGATGCGGCTTTTTGAGCCTACCAAGCCCAGCAGAAATCTGAATTTCGGGGTCATCACACCGGTTGATAGCGACTACGGCCATGTTGAAACATTGTCATCGATGTCAGATGCCTGCGCAAATACTCCGATATATCATGGAACGCTTTCAATTGAGGCCGCTGGCGCGGACCATTTCGATTCACACTTTGCGATGCAACTCCACAACAGCCCATCCGATCCTCTCTTGCAACATGACCAACACCTTGGGCTAGCTGCCGGGAGCGAAGATTGGGCGTTTCAGGGCGCGGACTTGGCTTTCTTTGATAGCCTAATGAGGGGTACAGGGAACGAGGGGAATCGAGGTGCGTAATGGAACATTCATTAGCGGAAAACAGGATTCCATTTCATCATGTCACCATGGCAATGGCAATCGTAACGTTTAGCATACTTGGGCCTGGTCGCTTAAGTTTTTGCCTTTTCTTTTTATATGTTTATGTAGACTATGTTATGTACTTTACTCTATAGAATCATGTTTGTATGATAACAGCCCTACGAGTTCAAGGCTAGCTACACTCTTCTTCTATGTAGCTGCCAATTTCCAATCAATTCTGCCAATCAATAGTTTGGATGTCACTTACTCACTCAATCAGTTGAGTGTAAGTAATAAAAGTGCCAGAGTAATATGTTATAGGATCATTTTCCCACGCGGAGTCGGGCATTCCATCACAGATTCTTATTCACTGGGCCATTATTATCATTACACTAACTGGTTATCCCATAAATAGGGTCTTGGATTCTCTATTATTACACAATTAGTAAACCAGAGTTCCAGGGAGGAAAACCCGCTGCCGTCGTAGTCGCAATGTTTTCGTGCGCCATTCAGCGTGGTGTTCTACGATCATTGGCTAGCTACCTATCCTATAATTCGCCAGCCTAGTTCCAGAAGGAAAATCACTAAAATAAAAAAAGGAGTCGTAAAAGTGAATACGATAATTAAATACGATTAATGTTGTCAACGACTTGATTGTAGGTATCGAAAGTGAATTAATTCATCATGATGCGGCACAAACACCAACCCATCGCTCAGCATTCTCCAATCTTCTGCTGGTATACCCTCTGTTCTATGTCACCCCATCCCAGGAAACCCAGACCATCAAACTATAATAGCAGGGATCTCTTACCAGATCGCAATACAAGCCCAACCACGGTCCCTTTGGTAAGTCAACGCTCCAGTCCAATTATCCCGAAGCGAACTTGCTCCTCATCCTCAAGCTCTTACCGTAACGATAGAAGATATACCTAAATAGGGTGAGCTATGTGTTCCACGAGAAAGATTCTGGAAATATCACTTACGGGAAGGGCAGTATAACCAAAGTTAGGAACGCAAGCAGCGATGACGCCCATTCGAAGCCGAGATTGTTGTACACTAAGATGCGGTTAACACAGGCCCAGTTTTCGTGTTTATTCAGTGGGGGCTTACTTTGGTCCGTAAACAGCGGGAAGGCGGCTGCGAATATGCAGCGGGTAGTGGTGTTGACAGCCATGGCGCTGGCAGCATACTTGGGATACGCAGCCATCAAAAACGTCCAAAGCCCCTGGAACACGAAGAAGAATCTGTGTATCCCATGTCAGTAAGTCCCAATTACACCGTTCAGCAAAGAAAAATGAAACATACCCAGTGCTGAAGAACACAGTTGCGATAATGGGCACAATCCAATGGACAGACGAGAAACTCGTCCAAGCAAACCAGAACAACGTTACGGTAACCATGACAGATCCTATCAAGGCAGGCGGTAGTCTCAGCTCGGGTTCAGGCTTGTAATCCGCCCCGTGCTTCGCCTTCATCTTCTGGATGAGCCCCATCCAGTTCTTGTGCCAGTACGGGTTGAACATGCATGCCACAAAGTTACCGATCAAAAGACCGAGGAAGGTAAGGCCAACTTGCCAGAGATTGAAGCCATGGTTCCTGCCAAACACGAGGGGGAAGGCGCCGAAAAACAGGTAGAGGATTCCTTGGATGAGAGAGGTGTAGGCACTGAGAGCCAGGATCATGGGGTCGAGGAATAGAAGCTGGAATGGGACGAAGAGGGAGGCCATGAGAGCTTGGGTAAGGGTCTTGGATGCACGGGCTATCTCAGAGGCCGAGTGGTACTGGCTGTTGTTGGTGCTTTGGCGACAGGCCTCGGCCTTTTTGGCGAGAAGGATGGGGTGGAACGTCTCTGGTACGAAGAGGACGCACACGAGAATAACTGCACCCCAGATGATGAGGACATAGAAGGACCAGCGCCTACATCGGGTTAGCAGATGTGAGTAGATGGGGTGGTATCATAAGACTTACCAATTGGTGAACGAGTTGATGAAACCGCCGATGAGAGGTCCGAGAGCTGGTCCAACAAAGGGAGCACCGGTGAAGATAGTCATAGGCAGCAGAAGCTGCTGAGGGACAAACATGTCCACCACAGTTCCACCGGCGACACCGAGGAAAGCACCTCCTGACAGGCCATTGAGGAATCGTGCGACCAAGAGGGTCTCAATATTTTGAGCAGCGGCGCATGGGATCAGCCAAATCAAGAAGAAGACTGTCGAGACAATGTAGATTGGCCTTCGCCCATAGAACTACATCCAAGTCAGCTGGGTCGTCAAAGCAACAGCAGGACAGGTACTCATCCCTACCTCGGAAAGCGGGCTAAAGATCAGAGGTCCGATGCCCAGACCAAGGACGTAGAGAGAGAGTCCAAGGGTCACGATTTCTTGAGAGCATCCAAACTTCTCGATGAGCTGCTCATAGCAAGAAGAGTACAATGACGAGGTAGCCGTACTGCATGCCGTCAGTAAGTTCCCAAGAAAAAAGCAGACGATTTCCAAGCACTCACACCAAGAGAGAGCCCATGGACACTATAATCAGGTAGAGCCACTTCCTCGTAGCTGAAAAGGTGCGGGGGTCTAAAGGATCATTGTCGCCATCCCACTCTACCAGGTACTCTTTGCTAGGGTCCTGCTGCTGTTGTTGCTGTTGCTGCTTCTCTTCGCCAAGCGCCATCTTTGGTGAGTTTGCATTGGTGTCCGGCTCAGATGAAGAGCCATCAAGCTCTCGTCTCTTCTCGTCACTCGACATTGTTGCTATACAGTACGCTGAGCCCTTGGATCGAATAAAAGAACTCTTGTGAATGAAGAATTGATGATGATGCCGGATTATCACAGCCGTGAATGCAGCTTCATTAATAGTACTCTGTATCGTGGGATAGGTGAGCTGGATGCTTCTGTCCACCAGTGAAGCAACAGGAGATGAAGAGGATTATTCATCAGAGATTACAGATTGAAAAGTCTCGGGTTACAAACAAACGCAACAGAATGTAGGAGGAATTCCTCCACAAAGGGCCGACCAACACCAACAAGATGTGATCGGCCATGTCTGTTTTTTGTTTTCGCCCGGCATGCGGGTTCTCCTGTGTCGAGAACTGGCCAATACGAAGACGTTGCGACACTTTCGTCCGCCGTGTCTTGTTTTCGTCCGCCGTGCCCATGCTTACGTGAACTTCAGCATTCTCCACTTTTGTGTTGGTAGCGGGTCAAGTTTAAGTTTGGCTGCAATCCATCTCTTCCTCCGTTACGACTTCATAATGCCTTACAATTTCCAAGCACTGCTATGGTAGTCCTGCGAGCGGAGCCTTTATTAATTTATTGCTAATCAATTTTATCACTTCATGTTTTAATGACTAAGTATGAGTTATCATGCATGAATGGCTTCCTCCGTAGGAGCCCCCTTTTACATAATCCACTGCTTGCTTGTTACTACTAGTAGGCAGGAACGACGGATATTGTTTGGGTCAAAATTGGCAATTTACTGGAACTCAGTACATAGTAGTCATCTAAACAAGGTACCTTTAAGTACCTAGGGACTCTATACGGAATAGAGTTATTACATACTATATTGTCGAAGCACATGTATGCTAGTGTTGAATTCCGTGTCTATTGGGTAGGATGATTATGTATGGACACTACGTATTGAGACTTATGAGTAGCGGCGGCGGAAAATATAAACTTGCAAACGAACCAACCCAAGTAATTGCAGATACCAAATGCAACTATTCCGATAAAATAATGAGATGGAGATGAAACGCCCACACTTGCGAACCTCAATGGTCTAGGGTAGCCCAGCGGCTCAGAACAATGAATTGATGGGTTGGCTATTAAGTTTGTAAACAAAACCCCTTTGTAACCCGTTACCTGACATCCTGTTCTTTTTTGCCTTTACGAGGAAACTTCCTGATTGAGACGACTTGCGCATAACACCAAACCTTGCTGGCATTGATGGCTTCCTTCCCTGAATTTCCGGATCCTAGGCTAAAATTTCCTCTTTCATGTCAGATTGGTCTCTGATCAACCATCTGGTTGCTAGAGTAGTTGTCGGCATTGATGGTGAGTTAGTTTGCTAGAGTTCTTCATTTGGGTGTATGTATGAGAGGACCCGGTTAGAAACGTATTCAAGTATATAAGAGTGCAGCCTTACTACTTTGCCGAACATCTGGTATTGGAAGTATATCGTATGTTAATATATCACTGCTAGTCTTTCACGTTTGTCGAGACATGATGGTATCGTGACAAGTGTAGGATGGAGTGTAGCCAAGACGTTTAACGTACCAACTAACTCAACGATAAAGAAAGAGGTTCACTTCCGAATGAGTTTCAGCCGCTGTGCTTTTGTTCCCTTGAACAAGGGCATTAGTGATGAGCACAAGCATTTACTCAAGCACCTCACAAGAAGAAAAACCATGAGCTCTTTAAGCCCTATCCCGCCAGCGAAGAGTCCAATGATTGGCATTATTGGCAGCCTACATTGTTATGAAGCGATTGACACACTGCTATTCATATCATCATTTACTCATCTTATTTTCGCATACACCAGGTTAGGTTCCAACATTCTGGTTTACGGCTACGGATCTTTATCTGAGCCACCTCTCCTGTCATGAGCTTGGTTCTTCTTTGGTGCCACGGATATCATCAAGACTACATACCGAGAGGTACGGAGACATGGCACGTTTACACGACGTCGGTTTTAGCCATTAAGTAGACGAAAAATGGCATATTCATCATTGGCGACTACGAAATACTTGGAAGACATTGAATTGGTGCCCTTCATAGTACTACGGCTCGGACCAGGCATAAACACGTTTTGAACGTCGATGACCCTGCTCTATTCACTCCAATATAGATCCTAGCCACACAATAGGACTCCATGTCTCATATCAAGCAGTCAAGCCTTTTGTGGATGCGATACGGAATAAGCGCAACCTCAAGTCTCCGAGTTTATCAACATGGCTTAGGAGGAGCTTGCGTTTAGCTAGAAACCTAATGCCCCTTTTTCTAAAGACGGGCTTCCCTCACTCTACCCCAGGGTTTCAGGCAAATGCTGACGAGAAAAACGGATTGGGAACTGGTTTGTATCCATGATGTGCTCTCCATGACTCAAGTTGCCAATTGAGTTAACCGTCAGACTCATCAAACCGGCCTTTACATTCTAAATACTCCCATGATGGGCGACTTGGATCATCTCCTGGTTCGTTCCCGCTGGGCGCGCTCATCAGCGTACATTGAGACGAGTCAGAAGGTACATTTGCAAACTCTACAAACAGCACAGGGAGCTGGACAAGGGAAGAAGTCGAGGAGGGGAAGTCGACGAACCAGATGCTCTTCTGAATTGGATATTGATCGTCGGACCACCAAATACATAGAGAATTGAAGAAACTGACATCCCATATTGACTTTCTCGGCATTACATACATCCACATCGCTGGAACAGCCCTACAGACACCATATATCCACTGTATACATATCCAAATTTGCTTCCCGTGCTACGAGGAAATTGATGAGATGGCTAGGGAGTTTGGACCACTCGGCTAGAACCTGGACGGTGACGCCCACAAGTGGTGCATGAGAGTAGTTGGACTTGACAGCTTCATCGCAGAAAGCCGACGACTTAATCCTACAGCTTTGTAAGAGTCAAATCGTGTGTCCCTTTCCGAAATCGACTCAGAGTTTATGTGTTACATTGCATCTAGTCAATCCGCAGAGGTTTTCTCTCACACTCATCACGCTCAAATGTGAGACTCATATTCCTACAGGAACTAAGCCTGTATTTGGTGATCTCGACTATCAGATGGATCCTGCCCTCATCAAAGACCCATAAACTTTTGATCCAATGTGAAGTTTTAGGCGACGGCCTCGTGAGAAAAACCTCCGTAGAGACAGCATGGCATTTATAGGCAACTTGATATTCGGCTACGGCCTCCACTACTAAGTTCTTTTTCGCCGCGACGCATATCAGCTTCACCCTGTCACGACTTCTTTATGAGCTCTAGTTTAAGTTTGCGGATGATCAGGGGTAACCCAGGCATTACTATCTACACAAGACTAGCTTCGCGGGTTCAAAAGTGAAGATAATGATGATGAGGAGAATATTTCGATGGACCTACGATGGGCATACTGAGAGTTTGGTCAAGGATTCTTTTTTTACCTTTTTAATCTACAACAACTGGCATATTCACTTACAAGAATTTCCCATCCCAACAGCACTTGCTAGCAGCCTTGGATCTCAAAGCGTTTACTTTGGGCAATACAAGTTCCATCAAGGCGACAAACACGAGTGATGCTTACCTACTTGGACGATACACCGTCTACGGTTGATGTCCATATGCGGTCTGATGACTAGATGTAGAAGACACTACCATCTACCGACATGCCGCGTTTGCCATAAGGTTGCATACAGCCGAGTACTCGCTAGTAATTACGAGAGAGGAACGCCCAAGCGTTGGTTGGTACATGCATGGAGGTCAAACTTAGTCATGTTTCCTCCCCCGTCATATTACTTGCTGATTGCAACACGACTTTTCCCGTGTTCCAGTATCTTTAGGGTAGATCCATGCCTGAATTGACAAGATGCACTGCATGGCAGTGGAGAATGAACCAAGACAGCCCTGGGCAAGTGACCAAATGTGCCAGACAACATATGCAGTATCATGTCCAATCATTACGTGAACCTCTGGTTTCAACGGCCTCTCTGCAAGACAGTGTGGCGCTATGGCAGCACAAACATTCTAGGCGAGCGCCGAGCGTGGTTCTTTGGGCTCCTTCAGGTTGTTTGCTCCAATGTGTCAAAACCTGCCACAATGCAACGACAAATAGAAGAGCTACCCTGTACATACATGTAAGGTAATTTATCGGGTGCGCCGTCCCGTCCAAACAAACATGCTCCTCCCATCAAAGAAATGCTCCGAGCACCACCACCACCACCATCACCACACCAAACCTGAACGCACCCCGATTCTGCACCCGCATTGGATCGCCCATCACCGCCAAGTCAAGTCAAGTCCCGCATGCAACCCCAAGAATGTCTCCCTGCAAAGCAACCACACACACACACTAAAGAAGGAGAAAGCAAAGAAGAAGAAAAAACTTTCAAGGTAGCATTGGGGGCGAAGTCTGCCCTATCTAGAGTCGCATCTAGGGCTTTTGCGCATTGCATGCTTTTTGGGACGACTCTCCCAGGCGCCTGGCAGTTGGCATCATGCATGCCATGCGAAAATAATGGGCATTCAACTTTGTCCGCGGGAGAAAAACAGGTTTTTTTTGGGGCATCTCATGGAAGGCTGGGATATGCAAGTGCAACCATTTTCGTCCATCCGCGTCAAAAGATCCCTTCTGTTCTCCATCCTCCCCCTCCCCATCAAAAAGCACATACCTTATCAGAATGAAACAATCTCACGATCGCCTTCCATGGTCCACCACACAGCCCATCTGGAATCGACCGCCAAATCGAATTCTTTGCAGGCCAATAACCCAACAAATGCCAACGAACCTCACAGATACTCACAGATACACAGCCAGTTTTCCAAAACAGTGAAAAGAAGCCACCATTGGCCCGCCTTATCAACACCTTCTTGTGTCCTGCAATTCTTTTGTTGAGTTGTCTTGGCCATTGACTCGCGGAAACGGCGCCTGCAACCATGTGTCTAGTTTCCTCGCCTCTAATCTAGGCGCTCGCACACCGAGATGCTCTCAGAGGGGGCGCCCAGCCGTCCCGGGACCCGATATTCCATCTGGCGGTCTTGGGGGATGCGGTCACGAAATTCTTGGTACTGCTTGCTCAACCATTCGAGGACCTTGTCCATTTCTCTGCCGTGGTCGAAACCGAGGGGGTCCACTGACTAAATGACCGCCACCATGTTGGTAAAAAGTTCCCCATCGTCAAATGCCCAGAGATAAGACTCTGCAAGACAGGAGCTGATGCGAGGGGGCGCGCGGTCTCAGCGCTCGTCAAGGCGATGTAGCACCACGCCTTGGGATCTCGATTCACGATGATGAATTTTGGCTTCTGGATACTCCTCCGCAAATTCCGGCCCGAAGACGGCGGCGGGGGAGATCGGCAGCTCGTTTCCAATCCTCGTTGCCGAAATGTGCCTTTATCGGCGTATTTTTGCCTTTCTTGGTACGTCTCGAGTCCACATCTGGGGGTGGGTATTTGCGCTTGCTCCATCCGCCTTGCGCATGTGATGGCAGTCGTGGAAGCCAAGCCATCGAAGCGCTGTCCTTGTCCGCACACCTGGAATGGGCCCCTTTGGTGTTGGCGGTAACATGATTGCGTGATTGTATCCGTAAAAGCAAGGCAGAGGTGGTATCGATGAGGCGGTCGCCTTACTCAGGGAACCCGTACGATGCATACTCCGCAGACAATGACACGCATCGGAGCGACTCGTCCACCTGTCGTCGATCTTGGTGCTTGACATGATGATGTTTGTCAAGTACAGACTGGACAAGATTCGGTTCCGTCGGTTGACGGTTGACCAACACCATTATGAGGGTTTCTGCATCACTGTAAAAGGCTTCATCTATAGACAAACTGAATGCTACTGTGGCCATTTACTCGTACTACTAAAACTAGCAAACGTCTAGATCTACAGACGTTACAACGTCAACGGAATAGTTTCGGCGGGCCGGACCGTAGGACATTGAAGGAGTGCAAACGAACGCATCTCGAGCGAATACTCCTCTCGAGAAGAGGACGTTGGCCGCGTTAGTTTCTCTTCTAGTCTCGAGCACAGACTGTTTTCCCGTGTAAATGGTTATGGCTTAGGTTACCTGTCTCATTGCTTTCTCGGGGGATTCCCCAACGTGTGCCGAGGTCGCATCAAAGGATCATACTCCGTATTACTTGAAGAGTTTTTGTGTGGTAGTAGAGATGGGACCTTGCATTCAAGAACGACTTGAAAGATTTCATAAAAGGGACCCATGAATTCATTAATTTACCCTTGAATGAACTGTTCCTCATTATCCCTTTGCCTCTTTGCCCTGTGCTTTGATCGCCAAAGGGACTGCCCTGACGCTTCGGTAACCTGGTCAGGGGTGCGGTGGTGTCGATCTCAATGCAACCCAGTGGGTCGATGGTGGCTGGATCTCCGAGACATCGGGACAGGAAGACGTGTAGATTAATGGTGATTTATTGCTATAAAACCATACATATTGATGATGATCGTGCCACCATGCTCGTCATGACGATTCATGGAAGAAGGGCTTGAATCAGTTGCTACCAATCTATATGCCAATGCATCATATACCTACCTACCAATGTTTCAAGCATCGGTTTCAGGGTCAATCACACCTCACCTTGGACGGAAAATTAATGGCGTCATGACGGACGGGAGGTTTCAAAGCGGCGAGGAAAAAAAGAAAAAAGAAACTTTGAGAGACATTACCTGTGTCAAGACGCGCGTAAGCGATGGTAATATTTCGCTTCACCTGCCACGAAGGGACGTGACAACTCCACCACAATGTCTAATAAGAAGATGATCATATAATTTATTCCCCCTCCCAGCATCTCCATAATAAGCCTCCCCATGGGACCATAAGCAGTAATAAAACAAAACCAAAAAAAAGAGGGAATTAGCCTAGCCATTCTATGCCTTCCCCGAGGGGGGTCTCGTGAATCAATCCGGGGGACGACGCTGTGGGTAACTTGGAGAATAACTAATGGTCTTTGCGCATAAAAGTTGATCACATGAAGGGAAGAATACGAATGGTCCACAAATAGTTTGTAGGTATAATAATTCCGTTGCCGTTATGAAGATCCGTGGATTGGAGTTGTATTTGTTATGGCACGTAATAATTATGTGTGTGTTTGCCATCCGTATCAAAGGAGATATCCGTCTGACATGCGTGTTTGTGAATTTTTTGCCTATACGGGAAAGCACAAGCTATACTGGAGTGAGAGATGATGGATATTTTATGGACAAACTTGTGTGTGTGTGTGTGTGTGTGTATGATATGTGGTTTAAAAATTGCATCGCAGGGATGAAAAAATCAAGGATGACGGGATGGAAAAGTTTGCATCAAGAGAGCCCTGGTTTCAGCCACCCACGTTTGGTGGCGTTGGACGGATGAAAGCCCCGATGGAGCCGCCAAAATTGGGTTCTAGGGCACTGCCCAGGTGCTCTAGGTAGCTCAGGCCACTGATTGCCCCCAGCGAATGAGTGCTGTAATTGAAAGCCACAGCTTCTTGGTACAGTTGCAAGTTGCATATGCCAGATAAGCCACCTTTTTTCCGATAACAGACCTACCTCGTACCTGCTGATCCCGCAAGATCCGGTCAAGTTCCAAGCTTTGTTGGTGTGCACAAGAGTCTAGATAGGCTCAACACTTTTAAGAGGTCTGTGATATATCTTTATCAGGCGTTACTGTTTTAGCTTTATACGCGGAAAGAATCGCAAGACTGATATCAGATGCAACCGCATTACTCAGTGCAAAAAGGCGGACTTTTGCTCCAAAGTACTCCGTACCTCTACTCTAGCTACAAGTAGTACTTGTATTATTCATTGCATCAACACAGTCTCGGCATTGTCCAAAGAAGCAATCCGAAGCATGTACCCTGGTACCTTTTCTCTTTCAAAGTGCTAGAGGTACGTACCGGCCTGCTAATGTACCAAGGGTTCAACATTGATCCATTGAACTCAACCAGGGCAGGGGCACGGACAACCCGACTGGTGCAGGTCCCATCTTCCGCTTTTGCAAACTTCTCCATCGCAACCTCGACATCCCATCCCATCCCATCCCATGGATCCTATCCGATCCAGTGTGCGAGTGTGTTGGGGGGTCCAGTGTTTGTTAGTTTGTTGGCTGGCTGAGTAGTAGGGTTTTCTCTCTCATCTTTCAGCCCCGTCTAATCCTGTTGCTAATTTTATATTCTTTCCACATGACCCAAGGTGAGCCTCGAACACCTGCCGACTCGGCCAAGTCCACACAGCTAGCTAAAGCAAACCATCAAGGCAAACCAACGCAGCCGCTGTGGAGCTCT
Source organism: Cladobotryum mycophilum (assembly GCA_036429605.1). Classification (NCBI taxonomy): domain Eukaryota; kingdom Fungi; phylum Ascomycota; class Sordariomycetes; order Hypocreales; family Hypocreaceae; genus Cladobotryum; species Cladobotryum mycophilum. The sequence goes on from JAVFKD010000015.1 coordinate 331,232, forward strand.
TTTCAATTTTTCTTTGATAAGGCAATGAATGAGAAGAGAGAGAAAGAGAGAGAAAAAACTTGCTTTCAATGAAGAACCCACAATTTAATCAGTTTGATGAGGATGATGATGATGATGGTGGTGGTCCAGTGACAACCATCCGCAGCAACATTGGCAAACACCACAGAGACAAGGGACGCTCAGACTGCCGAGGGTGAGAGGGAAGAAGCCACTGACGAATCGTTCCCGCAAATAATGGAAGCGATGATGCAAAAAAGGAAAGAGAATAAGGAAGGGGAAAAAGAAATGAAACATCAAGCAAGCAGAAAAGAAAAGAAAAGTTTCTTTTTCGCAATGCTTGCCACGTTCCTGGTCGTGAGCTCTCCGCCACCAACCCACCACCCTCTGGCATGTATGGATGGATGTATGCACATAGTTTCGGATCCCCTTTCGTCGACCCACAACCCGCACTGCCCGTTATCTCTCCTCCCCCCATCGTGGGTGCAATTGCGACTTTGACTGGGTCTGAGTGTCAAACTTACCAAGCTTTTTCAAGATTGCTTGCTACCCAATCGCCACCAAGGGTTTTGTTTTTTGGACGGGTGACGACGCCTGAGCTAAGGGGGTGGACGAGACACACCACCGACCGAAATACCACACACTCTCTCCGTCGGCCTCTACTGTCTCCATTTACATATTCGCCTGCTGTCCCTGGTTCAATGGCTTCCATCATCAGATATGTGGCTTCGTCTCCCTCTTCTTCTCCTTGAACCTCCCTCCAGATCGACTCTGAGACAGGTCTCAGGCCAACAGTAGACAAGGAATCTACCAACGCCCACCCACCACCCACTGCCATGTCAACCGACCCAAACGACGGCGGGCTCGCTACCCCAGGTCGCAAGACCAAGAAGCGTGTGGGCTGGCATGCTAGTAGCGATAACGGAGGAGCAACGACCTACGACAGTACCTCCTCCTCGGATGGCATATCAGGATCAGCACTGGCAACCCCATTATCCAGAAACAGTGGTGATTGGATGCTTTTCCTAAACACATCAGACTGTGGACAGTCACCCATTGCTTCGCCTGGACCTCTCCTCCCTACCCAAACACCCCCTGGAGCTCCGGATGCAAAGGAGCTCCGACTTGCTCTGAACAAGGTCCTGGTAACTGCCGAGCAGGACGAGCAAGACGATCAACCTCGGATGATGCGTAACAGTCCTGAGGAGCATTCGCCCTCATCCCCCAGAGTCCCGAGACCGGTTCTCAGACGCAATACCAGTTACAACGTACCGCAGGAACGAGAGGAGGCAGACCGGGCAGAGAAGCAAGCCACTGAGCGGCAGGTACGCTCCATGACTGATGCCCGGCAGCGAGCAGACCGATTGGCAGTCTCAGTGGGCACATCCTACTCCCGATCTGCCCCAGGATCTCGACGGAACTCTAGCGAACTTGAAGCTTCATTCCAGTCAGTGCCAGAGGTCTCAGATGATCGAGACCTAGGCCCTTTGCATGACGCTTCCAATGCCTTGGAACCCGGAAACTTTGTCAAGCATCGTACCCCTTACGTCTCCCGCCCCGACCAGTTTCAAAGAGAACACGATGCAGCTCAGAACCTAGTACGGTCATATAGCAGAAGGGGCGCGAACCACTTATACCACCAAGGATCCTCTTCTTCTGGCACCGCAACACCCATCATGATGCAAGAGTTTGCTCAAGACTACGTTCCAAGACCCGCCAAGTATCGCGGGGGAGTTTTATCCTCATTGCTCAAGCTGTATCGCGATGAGAACGATCCTGGCCGAGGACCAAGCAGCGGCTTCAGTACACCCATTGCTTCTTCACCAACCACCCCCATCATGTCTCCCGAACCCTCACCTCCAGCCTCCAGGCGCCCATCCACGTCTGCGGGCACCGAACGATCACGTTCCACCAGCCGACTACGCAATTACCGATCGCGCAACTCCGCCTCATCCGTTACTCTCACCGAACTGTTCAAGTCCTCATCGATGTTCACCGCGCCGGGCTCCAGCGAGATAACTGACCAGTTAGCCGACAAGTTCAAGAGAAAGGCATCTCCATCCAAGCCGAAGAAGGAACAAATTCGCATCACCGTTCACATTGCCGGCATCTTAGCCCGGCACAAGTACTTGCTCAAGCTATGCCGCGCTCTCATGATGTATGGTGCCCCGACGCATCGTCTTGAAGAGTACATGACCATGTCCTCGCGTGTTCTCGAGATTGAAGGACAGTTTCTTTACATGCCATCTTGCATGATTATCAGCTTCGACGACAGCTCAACACATACCACCGAAGTCAAGGTGGTCCGGGTTCCTCAAGGAGTTGACCTGGGCCGTCTCCGAGACGTGCACAACATCTATAAAAACGTGGTGCACGATAAGATGGGTGTGGAGGAAGCTACCAAGCTCCTAGGGGACGTCATGGAGCGCAAGGCAAAGTTCAATACTTGGTTTCGTGTTCTCATGTATGGTGTCGCATCTGCATGCGTTGCCCCCTTCGCCTTCCAAGGCCGCTTCATCGATCTCCCCATTGCCTTCCTGTTGGGCTGCTTGGTCGGACTTCTTCAGCTCGTTCTTGCGCCGAGCAATGAGCTCTATGCCCACGTGTTTGAGGTCTCGGCGGCCCTCATTACCTCCTTCATTGCTCGCGGCTTCGGCTCCATTAACAATGGCGAGCTGTTCTGCTTCAGCGCTCTTGCCCAGAGCAGTATTGCCCTCATCCTTCCCGGCTACATGGTCCTGTGCGGTTCCCTGGAACTACAGAGCTACAACATCGTCTCTGGTAGCGTGCGCATGGTACATGCGCTGATCTACACTCTGTTCCTGGGCTACGGCATCACCATCGGAGCCTCCCTGTACGGCATGCTGGACCGAGGCGCTGCCAGCTCGACAACCTGCGCTGACCCACTGAGATACGAATGGAACCTACTCTTCGTACCAGGCTTCACCCTCTGCCTCTGCGTCATCAATCAGGCCAAGTGGAGGCAGACGCCCGTCATGATCGTCATGTCCCTGGCCGGCTACGTCGTCAACAGCTACTCCAGCCGTTACTTCGTCGGAAACCCCCAAATCTCCAACATGCTGGGAGCTCTGACTGTCGGCATCCTGGCAAACCTGTACTCTAGAGTCGGCCGACACGTGGAGAATGCCTGGCTTGACTTCCTCGAGTGGTGGAACCTCAGAGTCGGACGGAGGTTCGCCAAGGGTCCTCTGCCACCTCCCGTCCCTGATCTGGAGTCGAGCGCTGGCCTCGAGAAGCCTCAAAAGCAGCCCCGTAAGGTGGGGTACAGCCTAGCTGCCGCCGCGATGCTTCCCGCCATCTTCGTTCAGGTACCCTCTGGTCTCGCCGCAGGTGGTTCACTGCTGGCCGGCATCAACTCTGCGAACCAGATTAATAATAATCATACCATGGCTGCTTCTGCCAGCAACAGCCTGGACACCACGCCATTCACCGTGCTCTTCAGTGTCATTCAGGTGGCGATCAGCCTGAGTGTGGGCCTCTTCATGAGTGCCCTGATCGTATACCCTCTAGGCAAGAGGAGAAGCGGACTGTTCAGCTTCTAGAGATGAATCGCGACGACAGTCTTACAAAGTACACCATTTCAGCAGCGTTTGGTCAACAGGACCGCAAAGTCATTCGACCTAAAAGTATTGTTTTTTTCTTTTTCTTTTTTTCTATTATACCCGGTCTTACGGTTGTCATTAATTCTCCTTGGCAATTGTTTCGTTTGTGCATTTTTTTCGCCTTCTTATACGACGAGACCAAGACAACAGATGGAAATAGCATTGGTGTATGGGGTTGGCAGTTTGGCTCTACGCATAGTTCTTTGGGTTTATCTTTTTTCTTTTTGGGTATTTGGGTACAGCTGGATCTGTTATTTTTCATTGAGCTTGAAAAGGGGACAGTGTGTATTGTATACATGGCTGTATTTATTCTTAGAATATCATTATTTTATCGCTGGCGAAGATATTTTGTGTTTCGATGTGATTTTGACGTGTTTGGGGCTACTTGACTTGGCTGCTGGTTACATGGAGCGTGGTGTTTGAAGGCGTGACTATGGAGAGGACGGATACTATCGACTCATTTCCATACTTGATTGGAACTAAATCTAGGAAATTTATCATGAAGTTGTGTATTGTACTCGTAAATGGCCTCTGTGGTTCATCCAATGCCACAAACCTAATGTTACTCGTGCCCCTGAGCTCAAAAGCCCCCCCCACCACCACACTCGAGAGCTCTAGCTTCTTGAGCCCTCAAGTCTCCCAAGCTCCCAAGCTCCCAAGCTCCTAAGCTTCCACTCTTCAAAATGCCCGAGCTCTCAAGTTTTAGAGCTCTTTCCCCTCACCTCTTCTTTGGTCTCACTTTAGGTGTAATTTAGTTGCCAAGGGAGAGGGAACAAGTTGCTGGAATGCTGGTTTTGTGATGGGGAAGGAGGACTTGAGAGCCACGTGGAGGGGGTGGGTTGGTGTGTGTTTGGGGAGAGGAGGCTGTGCTTGGGCATGTACTTTAGATGAGACATTGCTAGAGGTTGGAGGGGGAGGGCATTCCAGATGAAGGTTTGGGGGGACGGTGAGGATGAGATGCTTGAGTGATGGGGTGTGGTTGGTGAAGCTATAGGATGGAGATAGGTTTAGAAGAATTGGGGAATTGAGAGGAAGAGAAGGAGGAGAAGGAGAAGGAGGAGAAGGAGAAGGAGGAGAAGGAGAAGGAGGGGAACACGAATATCATGATTCAAGGAGGACAGCCGAAAAGGGGTATCATGGAAAATAATCCTCAGTACATAACATGGCAAAACCCTAGCTACTACCTCTATCATCTATAACACTGTGGGAATCATGTACGAGAGATCAAGTTTCGTTCGAACGCCGAGGGGGTGGTTAATGCGAGAGGGTCTGAATGCCTTTGCGTGGCGAAGGTGGACGCCACGAGACTGAGATCACCGGGGGACGAGAAAGGGGAGAGGGGGGGCGATGAAGTAAGTTGGGGGAAGGATTTTTTGTTGTTGACAGGGGCTTGCTCTACATTACTTTAAACGTAAATCAAGGTGTCCTTTGCGTACCTAGTAGTCGAACAATGCTGTACTTTGCCATGGTCTTCTTCCCTTTCTTCGACGTGAGTGAAGTGGTTGAATTGAGTAAAGGTCCATTATCAAGGCATTTCTATTCGGAGAAAATTACTCATTTCAAGACCAGAAATGAGAGAGAAATCCGCCCATGCATAAACATCCTTGACTTACACGCTTCACATTACACTTACACATCCTTCACTGACCTATCCCCATTCACATATCCCCCTCACCAACCCTCACGAATCCTCACACAGTAACACCATAAAAGCTTAAACTCCTCCGCCTCATCCCCCAAGTGTCTCTACACCCAGGCCCTGCTATCAAGCCTTACCATCAAGCCCTTCCCTGCCGTCCTCGCCATTACATGGCATGACACTGAAACGCCGGATAGCTAATCCGTCTCAAGTCACACAGCAAGCTCCGTTTCCGCAAGTCGTCTAGTTCGAAAAACGACTGACATTCTTAATTCCTACGCCCATCAATCTCAAACAGTTTTGCATCACGAGCAAACCTCTTTAATGCCGGTAGACCCGGCACCAGCCTCGTACATAGCATAAGGTTCTTCATACCATGGTATGTGACTGTCTCGTATACATCACCCCCAGTCCAAGCACATACTTTATCAAATGCATGTCTTAACAATTCAAGTCTCGTAGCTTCTTCATAACTCATTAAAACCTAGGGAACCTCAACCCAGAATTTACTACCCCACCATGGTCCAAGTCTACAGCATAGGTATTGCCCCCATTCTCCCCAGCCCCCTTACTCCTCCCAATCCCCATCATGCTTCCTCCACAATATCATCCACCATGCTCAGAAACCTCTCTCTATACTCCCCCGGATCCGCCGTTATGCTCATCGGACCCCTATCCGCCATCACATTATACGCATTCACCAGTCCCGTCATCGCCCTCGCGCGCAGCGTGCTCTTCCCCCAGAAAAAGTCCAGCACAACCGCCCGGTAGGTCCAATTTCTGTCCACGTCGTCCACGCCCGTTCGCCAGGGGTGGGACACGCTGTAGATGAAGGGTACGTGGGATGGCTGGCGTTCCCTGTTGTTGACGGATGGGAAGCGGACCAGGAAGAGGGAATAGTCCACCGCACTCTTGTCCGCAAGGAGCTGGGTGTCCGCCTCGAGTAACGAGATCAAATCCCTCTTCATGTCCGCCGAGACGCGCACCTTGCCCGGGAACGTATCAATCAACCTCTCCCTCACGCTCTCCGAGACCAGTCTCCCGTCCGCAATATCCCTCTCCGGGAAAAAATAATCGCTCGGCTTCAAGTCGTACGTCTCCCACTCGTCCCCCTCATTCCCCAAACCCTTGCCGTACAGCAAATTCTCCATGACAATGTGATGCGTCGGCGCGGCGCCCAGCATTCCACCCAGCGATGCGTGGGGCGTAAAGACCATGTCCGTGATGCGTACCAGGAGACTCGTCGGATGGGCCCTCATGTGCGCAAAGTACGCCTCGCGGAGCTCCCGTATAAAGAAGTCATATTCGAAGCGGCGCGGGAGGGACTTTATGAGATATTTCGAGTTCGTAGTGGTGAAGAATGTCGACCCGCTGTAGCCCAAATCTCCAATGGGAACGAGCTCCGTGTCTCTCACCTTGGCTCTGCGTCTCGTCTTGGAAGCGCGGAACGAGGCCTCGTATTCTTCCTCATCGAGCTGCCATACCTCCTGCCTCAGAGCCTGAAATTCATCGGGTCGATATCTTGTCAGCGCGAGACGAAAGAGGGCGAAGAAGTTGAGTATGATGCTAAAGAGACGTCCAGCAAGGCCACCTGAGTGATGCGATTGCCTAACAATGGCGCGGGCAATAGACGAAGAGATGCGAGAGGCGCGGACCTTCATCGTCAGTTATCAGAACTCGAGTCTCTAAAATAGTTCTTTTTATTTATAATCATGACACTTGTGTGAATTAAGCGTGTCGAGGTTGGCAGTTGAGTGTGTCGCTGATGTAAAGAGTCGTGATCTTCAACTGCCCTGCAGGCGATGTTTGTCTGACGTCATGAACGCCTCAGGTAGTTTCAAGTAGATGGTGCCTTTTTTGGCAGTTACGCTTTTCACGTCCAAGATTCTCCTTCTCACTACATTTCATAATCTTCATCACACAAGAAAACATACATTCAGCATTGACTGGTCCTCTCCATAACTATGTATGTATCCAGTTTGGCCATCCACACATCTAGTCCACCACATCACCTACCCTAAATCAGTAACCCAGATATAAATTTGCTATTTTTACTAAACCAAGTAAAAGTAGACAATGAATAAATTCATCATAAATTAATACATTCTATTTTATCTTATCACAAGCAATAAAAGGTCCCCTCGCGCGGAGTAAACACAGGGAGAAAATGTGAAGTAGAATGTATATAATTGATACCCCTGATTTATGCTGCACCAGCAATCATTCGCTTAATTGCCAAGAAAAAAGTGATACTTTGCACACATCACAGTGCAATTAACAATTCTGTTTTTTGTCACAACAATAACTAAGGTATCTATCATTATCATACAGTCATTTAATCCACAACCTTCAACACATCATACGCTTTGTGCGAAATCGCCTTCTTCACCGTCGCTAATGGATCCTTCTTGGCCTTCGTCTTGGTTGATCCCTCGGCCACACCCTTCTCGTTGCTGTTGTCCTCCTCTCCCTCTTCTTCATCCTCTTCATCAAAGCCGCCATTGTCTAAAAAGACCTTCAGCATGCCCTGTGAGTACCCGCTCACTAGACTTGTGCCCACCTCCTCCGCCGTCACAGGCTTCGGCGCAGTGGGATCGCCCGACGACTCAATGGTGGTTTCGTAGCCCGCCCTTCCACCAGCCAGATTCCAGAATACAAGCTCCGGCATCTGATAGCCAGCCTTTTCAAACGCCGCCTTGACCCTCTCGTATGATGGAGCCCACATATCGGTCTTCTCATCAGACCAACTGCAGTTTTCTGCGCTATTGAATTGCATGTCGCTAAACACAAACACTCGCTTGACCATGTCCTCCTGCTTGACATTGTTCTTGATTGCCATTGGCAAAATAAGCTTCTCAAATGCCGCCACGAAATCAGTGGTGCCACCCCATGGAGATCGAACAATCTGCAGCACTTTTTCGGTAAAGGTCTGGTTGAGATCAACCTTGATGACTTCCGGATCTTCACTAAATGTGATGAATGCACCGCCAAAGGGGGTTGGGTAACTTCGGCCACCAACAGAGATAGACCAATCGCAGAATCCATCGGACACGTGCCATCCTTGAACACGGGAGTTGACATGCTTCCAGAGACGTCGCAGACTGCTATGCTGGAGGAGAGGGTGCCAGAGTCTCCGATGCGCTGAACAATGGTCCCCCACTGGCCATCGGCAGTCTTGGACTCCAGGGACTTGATCTTGTGGGCTATAAGCTGTTCAGGTGTCATAGACGCCATTCGTTCCTTGCTCAAAGATACCGAGCCAAGTTCCCGTACCCTGTCGACAAGAGTTGAAGGCAGCAGTGTTGCTCCCGAGATATTAGCCTTTCCTTCAGCGACCCGAGTAATGTACCTTTCAAAATTGTCCATGTCCTTTTTGATGAAGAGCTTGGTGTAGTTCTTCATCGCAACGGACGGCAGGCGATCATACTTGATTTTGTTGAAATCGGAGTTTGTAATGTCCCGCTCCACAATCTCGAGGTGCTTGCGAAGAGCAGAAACATCCTTGCGATACTCCTCGCGAGCATACCGGAGGTACGTGTCTCGGCCCTCTGTTGGTGAGAGAACATTATCCAAGGAGTCGCGGGGATACATGATCTCGGCAATGGAGCTGACAATGAGGGTGTGTCTGTCGTGAAAGTGTTTGTGCGAAGGCGCCCACTTTCCACACAATGAAACATTCTTCTTCTCCTTTGGGTCCAGACTGCGGAGCGCATCTAGGTCGGTCCGCAACTGCTCGGCAAACAGTCGGGCGACAGTCAGGTGCAGGGCGCGGTACACTGCATTACTCTCAAAAGCTGAGACGAGGGCATTGTGGCGAGTCTCACGTTCCGTGCGCTTGGCGATCTTGGGGTTCCCTATACGGACAGTCTTTTCTTCAAGCGCATGCTCGGGGTCTCTGGAAGCACGACTGCCTCCCCTGCCACCTCTCCCTCGGATACGTCCGCCTCGAGTCCTGGCTGCCGAGATTCCTTGATTGTTGCGTCTCTGGTTCCTTCTAGCGATTGCCGTTTCCTTGATATCTTCATTCTCAACGTTCAAGATATCTCGGGGATTTGACAGCACGTCAAGCTTCTTGTTGGCCGCCAAAGCTATAATGTTCAGGAGGTCCTTCCAGTAGCCGTGAGACACGCCATACTTGACATCAAACCGGGTGACATCATCCTCGTCCTTTTCAGCTTCAACGATAACCAAATCGTCCTCGCCCTCCTTTTTAACCTTCTTCTCAATAATCGGCCGGCTTAGCCATCGCAGGTTAGCAGCCAATGTGAGGGGGTGGTTCTGGGCCAGCCAACCAGCTGCGCGGTAGAAGGGATGCTTGGTGCTCTTGCCCAGATGAATGGAGCGGGCGTTGAAGATGATTTTGAGGGTGGCAAGCGGATCGTCGGCCCAGGCTGCATCAAGGAGCTCCCGCATGCGGGGTCCAGATAGAACCTCTTCCAGCTCAAAAAAGAGATCGACGAGAGGGCTCTTGGTGGATCGGTTTGCAATGTCGGCATTTTCAGTCAACATCTTGTTCTCCATATCAATGTCGGGAGGAGGAGCTGGATCATTATGGGTTAAAAGACCCTCGATGAAGGGGCCGGTGGTTGCAGGACCCTCTACTGCTTCATCTGTCTTTGGGGTATCCTCTGGAGCATCAATGTCCATGGCAGCCAAGTCTTTGTTGATTTCGCCCGAGGTTGTTACACTCACGACTGTGAAATCGTCGGTTATGGCAGTAGAGGTATCGGTGGTGTCCTCCTTGGGGGTCTCGGATGACGCCAAGCCATGACGACTGAGCTCGCTAGCAAGGAACTTGTCAAAGTCGGATTGAGACTTGGTCAGAGCCTCGTGATAGGGAAGCAAGACTGTGTATGAAGACTTGAGGAACCATGGCGTATCGTCTCCATGCTGATCCAGGTGGTCCTTCAGCTGGGTCTCGTCGACGGAAGCCATGTTGGTGATGATTGAACTCGGGGGGAGTTTCGTCCGTCCAAGTTCAAGGTCGAAGAAGCTTCGGTGGTTTGGATGAGGAAGTAGTGGTTCAAGTCATGGAGGATGGTGGTGATGGTTGATATATATATCCTTCATGTTGTTATCTGAAGTTTGGCGGGGTCAAAGGCAATATGTTGGTTGAGGTCATCACCTTGCAGTAGCGTCCGTGTTTGGTTCCTGCCCGTGTGACTCAGCTCGGCCTGTCGAAGATCAAAGGTTAAGATGGACTGATTCTATTGGTTGCGATTGAACGATGCGCCTTGGATAGCGGAATAAAAGCTCCAATGCAGTAATGGTACTGTAATAGTGTAATTGAGGCAGTGCAAATGTAAATCTTTTGCTTGTCGCTTGTCGCTTGTCTGTTGTATGAAAGCTGATGATTTTCATGTGCCATGGCGGCGGCGCAGTGAGTAGCGGGGCGCATTCTCACAGGGCTGAAGCGAAGCTGCCTACGGAGTAGTCTAGTGTTTAATTACAGGTGCTTGAATGCTCCCTGGATATGGATGTTTTATGCAAATTGTGCACATGAAATATGCATTTTCGGTATGACAAAAGGGGACCTTGAGAATGACGCATTCGAACAGAAATACGGAAGAGTAAGTAAGAAAAAATGATAAACAGATCACTCAAACAAACTACATATATTTACTTTGGCCCTTTAGAACCAACTTGAATCATCCACAGTATTCATTCCTTTTATTATGTTGCTTCAAGCAAATCTAGGTACTAAACAAAATTGAAGCCGTCTCCAGTCCACATGTACTCCGTACATTCATTAGTAATCCCCTCACATTGAGCGGTTGTCTCGTCTGTCTCAAGTCTAAAAGCCTGGCTCAAACTCCTCCCGCCCCTGTCCTTACTAGCTGTCTCTCACAAAGGCATGCCATTGGAAGAAGCATCAGACGACTTGCCGATCCGGGGTATGCATCAGCCAGTCATCGATTTCCGTGTGTCAAAGTTTTCCCTTTCAAGCCCGTGAACGCCATTCTTTATGCTCATGAGTCAATAACGTGAAGAAAGCGTAATGAGTATGGCCCCCCCTCTCTTGTGCAACATCAGTGACACAGAGGGGGATCAACAGGTACTCTGTACTCTGTCCTCTGTGCAATTGGGTTGGTGGTGGTGGTGGTGGTGGTGGTTGGAAAAATCAGCGCTGTAATAATCATGCGCCCTTCAATGCGCCCTTCAATGCACCCATCGCCACTATCCCTCCTGTAATGCATTGACCAAAGAAATCACACTCTAAAGTCGCTTGCTCAATGTCTCCAACAGCTGCATCTCTTCCTGCGTGAGGTAAAGATGTTCCGGTACCACCACTTGCCCTGGCCTAATGACAATGTCGGCAACGTGTCGCATCTCTTCCTCCGCCGTCTCCCCAGAGTCGTGCGCCTCCAAGTCTAGATCTGAGTTCTCCGTGTCTTCCTTGTCCACCTGCGTGCTGTCCTCGCTAGGCTGCGGATCAGGTACCTTGTCTTCCTTGGTCTTTTTCATCGACTCCAACGATCGCCTGCGCAGAAACATGGGCCGCGCCTGTTTGAGATCCTCCGGTGTCCACCAGTAGACGGGAAATGTGCGCTCGAGGTTGTTGATGAGGAGCGCAACGGCGAGCATCAAACCGCAACCCAGCAGCATGACGGGAATAAGAAACCATCCGACCTTGATCAAATTGGGGTCGACCACCGCAAGCAGAGCTGTCGCGCCGGCTGGAGGATGAACCGTTTTGGTCAAGGCCATGAGTGCTGTAGCCGATGCACAGGCAATGGCGCCGCCCACCCATTTGATGGTTTCAAAGTCGTCGCTGAGAAGAAACAGCTTGCCGACTGCAACGCCAATGATGGCGGCTATAAGCTGACCAACAATGGCATTGCGCGGCTGCGCGAGGGGAGCCTCGATCGCGTAGAATTCAAGCACAGCTGCCGCACCCTATAAGGAAGAAGAAGAAGAAGAAATGCCATTAGAATTATGATGCATGCATGCATAGTATAGTATCAAGTAGTGAACCTACAAAACTGCCAACAATGACGGGGACGTTGTGCTCCGGAAATGACGGAATGTGTCTCGATACCGACTCGATGATGCAAATGGAGCAGAATATCCCGATAAAGGCCCAAAATATGGGCATCAAATTACCCGTTTGCGGGGGCTTCGTCTTGCGGTATCCAAACCACCAGGAAATGGGATACGGAATGTACTGCCATGGCGGCGATGGGATGATGGGGTTGAGGATGCGATCAACGTCGAAATTCCAACTCCTATAGTTGATCATTTTTGGTAGAGGAAGGGAGGGGGGATAGGGGATTGATGAGCAAAGGGCGTCGGTTTCTATGGTAATAGAGGAATGGATGACAGCTTGAATGTTATTGTTGACTGGCTGATGTGAGCTCGAGTGGCGTAAATGTGTCGGTACGCGTTTGGCTCTCTCTAGCACAGGGCTATCCAACAAGGACGAGATCTTGATGGCATTATAGACTTTTGAAGTAGATGAAGATGAAGATGATGAAAGAATGAAGTTGCAAGTTCCCCTAGTGGACAGAGAGGCTCAAAGAATGCCGACGTTTGAGCGTCCACGGAGATCCTCAAGTCGCACAGGGAAGGCGAGACATCCATGGATGCCGGATGGGCCCATCAGACCCAGTTTTGGCCAGTCTGACCCCAGTGCATTGTGTTGGCCCAGTTGGAGCTTTCCAACCGGTCATGCCCTATTGACTAAGAGAAACGTCCTGAATGGGGGAGGAGACGATGCAATGCGTTTCGGGAATTGTGCCGGGCATTCTAGTCTTTGGCCCAATGCATTCGATTAGCTACTCTCGGGCTATTTCGGTCTGATGGGAGCTAATGCATGGAAGTAGGACTTGGTTGGGGTGGGACACACCACACCTTGAAAATTGGATGAAAATTGAAGTGTGGAGAAGGAAGCTCAGTGAGTCGCCTATTCATTTTCTTTGACGGCGATGTTTCGGTCTTCGGTATGTATCCTCTCTCCTTCCCCCAATAAGACATATGTACATAGATGGTACGTACCTCCTCCCTTTGTCATTTTGCAGAAGATAAGGTACATACTCCGTATTGTTCCTGGATCTTGCATTCGGGAGATGTTGCCGGCATCACCAAACAGTGCAAGATGAGAGTATCATGATTTTTTTATTCCAAATTCGGTGGCAGATCTCCATAATCCCGTGTCCTCACCGTTGATCCATATAGAGGGGAAATCTTTAGGCGCGATCCACAAGACGCAAGTTCGGCATCACGACAACCAGGCCCAACCTCACCGTTAATGGTCATCACCAACCCTAGAGGATGGAATCTATCGCTGATTGCTATACAGCGCGCAAACACTCCCCGGTTCATGATATAGGGTTCGACACCACGAGTCATGGCCGTCATCCACGCGGAGAGTCCTCCAATTTATGTCTAATTCAGTTCCCTCCAGCCCAAAGTCGTGCCACGTCTGCACGATGGTGCATTTATGAGACGCCTTGATGGAAAAGTCCGTGGCGCACCGATGGCATGCGCCCCGAATCTCAACACCGGGTATCGCGAATGCCGTCTTGGTGGCCCTGTTGATGGCGTTGGGCCCGGCAAAGAAGTTGTCCCTGTTATTCGGCTCGGCCCTGAACTCTGCCTGGTCGTCGGAGATGAACCACTGGTGGCGGCACACCCACAGGATGCCCAAGGTTTCGCAAGACACGTTTTCGATGCACCATTCGTACTTCCATCTGCAGTGCAGCATGTATCTGCCATCCGCAAGTCTGGGGTAAACCGATAATTTGGTAAACAGGACGCTTTCTCCCAATGGCTGATGAGGAAAGTCCGTGTAGTGACACGCCTTCAAAAGATTCCGCAGTTGAGCCGCATATTTCCTTTCAGTTTGTGCAAAACGCATGAGCTTGAACGTCATTTGAACGTGCCGGTGAGAGAGCTGGAAAGAGTACCGGCCGAATGCGTTTGTTGACTGGGATTTCCATCGTGGACACGCGCACGGGCGAGGTCTATCGGGCAAGTCGTCCTTTGACATTGGGTGAAGCTTCCAGCACCTATAACAAGCCCATTGATGCGGATAGTCGTAAGCGATGGCAGCCAGAATGTTGAGCTTCTGGCGGTCCGGGAGCGTTCTGGCCTGTTGTCTTGCATCATAAAGGATGTCTCTAAATGCGCGACAAGTCATGGACAGGATGATTTGGCTCTCCAGCGAAAGATTGCTCGCTATAAGGAGAATTAATTCGACTGGTAGCTTGAGTATATGGCATTCTGGGATATGTTGTGGGGATGTCTGCGACTTGTGTGTAAGGAGGTTGGGCAGTCTGGATATGAGGCGTCGTAATTTGACTGCAAGCTCCATGGTGTCGAGCGAATGAACGGGGAGGATCAAGAGAAAGCAAGGAATGGAAAATACTTGTTGGTGAATATATATACTCATTCGATCTACAAGGTTTATGTGTGGCTTTGTCCTAAGATTAAGTTGATCTCTCATGGCAGGTTTATATTAAAGTTTGTAGCCTGTAGCTCACGCAACATGCTTATCACTTTTCAAGCCGAAGATTAAGCTTTCGTAATTTGAGACCTCCTTGTTCAATGGACGAATCGTAAATGATGGACTACGGTGCATATGCTTGCCGTGTTTCCATTCCCTCTATCAGGAATGCGGGTCGGTTGACGGCTTTCCTGCGTGCCAGTGTATGTCTGACTTGGGTACAGTGCTCCTAGATGTCGCCATGACTGTTTGGATGCTTTGGCCAAGCTCTTGAGGACAGCGGCATCATCAACAGTCAATCTCTTTACTGCTCACCTGATCGATTGGGTATTGAGATTTGTTATGGTTGTTGTGTTGTTTAGACGAAACTAAGATCTACCATCTATATAGCACATGCTTGAGAATGAATACTCCTGAACGCTGAGCTTCGATCGGTGCTGGACAAAGCACATAGCTGCGATGGAGTGGGTATTGCCTTTGTCGTCTGGATGTTACCCGTTACTTTGGATTCATCTGACCACTTTGCGTTCTTTTTACAGTTTTACTCACCTGGTGCTTTGGTAATTCCACGATTCTTCATCTGTCATGATATCAAAATCGTCGGTCGTGTTCGTTCATCACCTATGAGACACCTCGACTGGATCAAAGGATAAGCAATGTCGAAGAGCCCAGCCAGAAGTACAACAGAAAGTGTACAACCATGTATTTTAAATATATAAACGATGTTTCAAAATAGGTGTATTTGGTCTAATTACCATTTGGTCGCTGCCAACGGAAAAGCATGCGGACTGACCTTGGTGGAATCACTCTCCAGCATCACTTGTGTGCCTCGCCGGCCAGGCCACAATGATGCACTGCAGCTAGAATCCCTCCTCCATAGCCTTCAATTTCTTGCCTCAGGGAGATTTACTGCCGGCCTTGTTAGAAGAAGGTATCCACCATTCAACATCCAACTTCTTTATCACACTATCTTAACTCCAACAACACTTGCAGCACATGAGAGCTGGGCTACGCCGGCTTTTTCCTCGCTGTGCTTCACTCCAAGCGCTTGCTTCTCTCTTCTATATTAACGAATCTGCCTGAAGGCTTTGAACCTGCGCTTCTTACTATCCCCATCACGGAGATTGGTCTCAAAACCATGGGTTACACTTGTACGATGGCTCACACCATGCCGCTGTTTGCTCAACAGAATGATGATCAGGACCGTATCTACTTCCAACCGACAGACCTCCGTGTTACTCCACAGCATCACCAACATGCCGACATCAAAGAACCGCAGCCTGTCACTGCCCACAACCACCTTGAGGACGGCGCAAGCACTCCCTTCAAGATGAATGATGCAGAGCGCGGTGGCAATGGACTCCCAGATTGCAAGACCCAGGCGGACTACCTGGACTTCTTCATCGACATCGAATCCATTCTTCGCGGCCAACTCATGCAGCTACAAACCGTTTCTTCTTACAAAGTAAGCCATGGCATGCATAGATCTCTGCTCAGGCATGGCGGCTTGTAAGCACATACTGATGATAATAGCTTGAAATCGAGCGTCTCGTAAAGGACGAGCCCGACACTTGTATTCTTCTGGCTGCCCGCGCTCTCGACGAATCTTTGACCGACTTGAAGCATATTTTGCACGGAAACGTTTCGCTTATCGAGCAAGTAAAGTCGATGAAGATGGTATCCAAGAATTGCATCGTATGTCGCAAGTTTCGAATACCACCAGTGTACCTTTCATCTGACAGTCCATACTGATAAATCGATAGGATAATCCATCGGATGGCCTCTTGGATACCTCCGATGAGGTTTCCGAGCTTGATCAGGACGGGGGCAGTGAGAGCGACAGTTCGCTCACGGACGTGGATACTAGCTCAGACGCGCGAGGCCGTAAGCTGAGTGATCAGTGGAATATCTCGACACCTGGAGATGACCCTTTCGTCGACAAGCCATCGGCAAGAGTTGTTGAACTATCTCACCAGCCGTGTGAGCTCAACTATCATCCGGACTTTACTCAGCTGCCTGGGCGCATGCTCTACGTGCCCTTTTCTAAAGATGACGATGCTTCGCAGATGCAAAGTTGTCGTGTCATACTGAGCAATTTGCCCCCGGATGCTACGATCGCCCAAGTGCTCAAAGGAGTTCAGTGCTATGGTGGCCTAATGGGAGTCACCATGCTCAACACCAAGCCCTTTTGCGGCGACAAGACTCAAAGCGCGTTGCTGGAATTTGTCTACCCACAGTCAGCCGCAGACTATGCCGAAGCCATTCACTCACACGAGCTTTTCTATGAGAACAAGCGCGGCGCAAAGTTCCAAGCCGCCGCATGGCTCATCCCCTCGCCTTCCTATACATATTCGTACCATGAGCGTCAGCTCTTGGACAAGGGACAGACCCGTGCTATCCTCGTCAAAAACTTTCCTGAGACGGCAGTATGGTATTTTCTTTGTGCCGTCGGAGTCAGCAGAGTGGTAGATGTTCGGCGCGTGGAGAATGAGAATGGCTTCATCTTTGAGTTTACGACCATCAACCAGGCTGCAAGGGTCGCTGGTCTCATCTGGATCGGCAAGTTTCTCGACATCTACAAAGCTACGAAGCGAGGCTCCTTCTCATACACCATCGTCGATGATTCTTCCCAGGCACCGCACCAAGACTTTGGCTATGAAGGGGGCTATATTGAGCACATGGCGCCAGACTTTCTTGAGGTGGAGTGGAATCGCGAGCCTTTCAATGCGTACTGGCCAAGTGAGCAAAAGCCAGTCATGAGACAGCAGGGCCTGACGCCTGAGAAGCCCATCAAACCCGCACGCCCAACCACGGTTGAGCGCCTCGCTAAGCAGTACGACATTGACGTCGACGAAGTTGCCGACTATCTTGAAGAGCGTGAAAACTACGAGGACACCGATTTCCGCATCATCGGCAGTGACATCACCCTCACACGTCGCAAGTGGGGCTGGCGCATCACCAAGGAGGATGAGACAAAGCTCCTCATGGCCATGACGCTGCACGAGTCCGACTGGGCCGACGAGTGGGACAGTCACTTTGAGATCCGCAGGGAGGTGAATTTGCGCACCTGGGAGCAGTATGGGATGCTGGCAAAGGAGCGCCGGGAGAGGGCAGAGGAGCAGGGCCTGGACGAGGGGAAGATTCCCTCTGGCTGCGAGAGTCTCAAGTCTGCGCCCGTTCCGGCCATGGTCAAGAAGTATCTTGATGTTTCAAAGGTTACTTACCTTGAGGTGTAGTAATGGTATCTGGTGGCGCACATGGCGCTGGGTTTGGTGGTCGAATTGGGACTGGAGTTGGTGCAGTTTGCTTCAAGGCGCTTTGGGATTTAGGTGATATTCGGACACCTCATAGATAAATAGGAGCTCTCATGCTGGTTAGAAGCTCTCTAGATAGCTACACTCGATGATTAATACGATCACTCTCTGTGCAGTAACGTGATACCACAGCTGTTGGCGGACAACCCACTGCTAGTTGACATGTTCAATTCCAAAGACGCGTAGAAATGCACCGAGGCCGCCTGATTCAATACGAATGTGACAAGTATGGCACTTGAATGCGGACTCGTGTCGCGAGTGATAACATGTGCCGCGGGTAGATGCATAAAGGCCCATTCACTCGCTGGACAGACAGGCGGCAGCCGCAAGAGGTCCTGTACTTGCTGGCAGGCGTCTGCCTGAACGCGCACTTGAAGCGTTAATTTGCTTCTCTCGTCGAGTGAATTGCGAGTCAAGTAACTGCTCATCGTAGACAAACTTGAATGAAGCTCAACGGCATGCGTCGCCGTGCTCTGGTGAGGGGAGAGGAGAGCGGCCAAGACACACATAACCCACGACCTTTCTTCATCACTGTTGGGGCTTCTGAACCAAAATAACAGCATATGAAATACAGTGTATTTCACTTTTACGGATATCGATATGGACGACTTGATGAGGGGCACCTTCTCATCGCGAAAGAAGCCCGAGAACAGACATTGTTACTCAACAACCCATCGGATGCTGCCTGCTGTGCAAGCTAACGACCGGATACCACGAGGCGAGAGAAACGAACCTACGTGCTGCCACCAACACGCCACCCACAACAAAGAGTATATTTCCTCCTTTTACTAAGAACATATTCTTTCGGCACCCTTCGCCACTTAATCCCACCTCCGGGGTGGCTCACATGGGTGTCTCAGATCATCACACAACTCACACCACCACTTCACCTGATCATATCCTAACACTACAACCAACAACTAGAGTTATGTGGGAGATGTACACAATAAAAGTCTCGGACGAAGCAGCCCGGTAATTTGGTGGTGAGGACACTGCGTGTACCAAATGCCCCAAAGCTCTCTACTCCAACAGATAGTTGAGCTGCCTTGTTGAAGCGGCCATACATTGGCCGTAGAGTCTCCTAGATCGAATAGGATGCTTGCTTCATGTGCAGGCGCACCATCGACCTTTGGCAGCGAAGGGCTACGGCTGTTTTATTCAGTAGGAGCCAATGAAGCGAAAATCCTTGCGATGACCCTTGAGTCTCCCCCTCGAGATCGGAAAAGCAAAGGGCCATTATCCAAGACAATCATGCCCCTTCCATCAGGATATTGAGACTCTACCTTGAGAAATGGTACTCTAGGAAAACCACCTTTCCGCCTAAGACAGTACCGGTCTCTCAAGTTCATACCCTAGATTGCTAGAAAGCCACCAATACCTCCCCATTTCATCCCCAGTCTCTCTACAACCTGTTTCTGAAGAGCCAAGTCATTCCTCTAGTATGAGTGATGCGTTACGCCTAGATAAGAGTCAGCTATTCGCTCCATATCTAGCTTTGGACCGTCATGTCGCAATATCATTCGGTTGCGCTTCGTCCACAAGAAGCAACATCTATCATCCCAAACTAGCATTGCATGGAATATGCAAAGGGTTATATAGCCTGCCACATAGTTATAAGGCTATCAGCTAAGAGGGATGATGACAGTTCGAGTTGCTGAATCTACCGGCCATCACACTGTTTTGACAATGACACATATCGACACATTGGCCATGGCCTCCGACCCGCGAAATCAATAGTCGAGTCGGAATTGCAATCAACCCTCCCCATACATACACAGCCAATCAAGCATAGGATCTACCCGAGATAGTCAAAGAGTGCCCTCGCTGTCATGTGACCTCCACCGAACACTTTGTCGAGACTTATGTGGAGGGGATGTCGGTCATAGATCGGAAAAAAGCTGGAACCATCTGCAACGGAGTCATGGCGCAGTTACCAAATCTCACTGTTGGCTTTATGCCACCGCTCGTACTGGAAGACGATCAAGGTCAATACGAAGATCTTAAGATCCATGGCTGAGAGACCTATAACCCATTGCGACGAGGAAAACGGTCTGTTTTCCAGCCATGTCAAATAAGATGGATTTGTGTCTACAAGATCTCCAGACTGCTATCGCACAGCTCTACACGATTTCCGCCTGATAATCCATGGCTAAGATGCCGCATCTCGACGGTTCCGAGAGAATATATCTGCTGTCGATCAAATGGGAAGAACAAAAAGAAACTTACTCAACTATCAAACGTCATATTGCGTCTGACACGCCTCAGCGATAATGGCCAAACCAAACGTTGCAACGTGAGAATAGTGGCTCTTTCTCACAAGGGAAAGGATGAGAAACCAGGAGTCAAGATAGGATCGAGAATCTAGTGGCTCAAGAAACAACATGCTGGTGTGGTGCCTCTTAAGCCTACAACGCTAGGTATGAGGCCGTTAGTCAAACGTATCCCCGATGGAAGACTCTGAAAAATCTTCATAGCAAACTGTTTGGGCTCTTTAGCACGTTCCTACTCAAAACTCAAGTGGTATCACCAGTCAAAGTGGTTCCGTGGCGACGAGGCGAAGCAATCATAAAAATGTGTCTATGGCATCGGATCATATACCCCAAGAGTACCGCGCCTTGACCTTTGCTGTGCAGCTACATTCCACAAGAAAATATCGATATGTTGCGATGGCTCGTCACGACTCTTTCTCATATCACCATCCATCCGCCGCAGCAGAGCCTGCCAAATCTTTCTCTTTTCCGAGTGACAATATTAGCCCGGTCTTGCTTCTCTCCGGGGGTGGTACCACTGAGATATAGGCAGAGATTATCAGAATGAACAGATGATCAAGAGTATTGCGGCCAATCATCCCTTGTCCAAATAAATCTGTCAATTGGGGAAGAACTCTTGTAATGTTAGACCAGACGGGGTCTTGCGAGAAGTAATGTAGCCGAACGACAGCTCACCGCACCCAGTCATAACACACACACACACAAATTATTTTAACAACTTCTTGGTTGGCGAAACTCCAAAACCATCGTACCAGCCCTTCAAACATGGCATTGTTTGGCGTCAGTGCAGAGGAAGGATTGCAATGAGGATAGACTTTAAGTTTGCGGCGCCATACTTTGCGACACAATCTCTCCACCTGGCAAATATTACACGCTGGACCCGGCAGGCCTTGGTTCATGCACTCAATAGCCTAAATAATAAGTCTCAGATTGAGCCCGAGCTGCACGCCTGTTACGAGACCTCATGGGGAGAGAAGCTTGTCGAACGACATCATGGTGGGAGATAATAACAAAATCTCACCACAGTTTGACATTCATACTCGCTCGATTTGACCCGATGACAGCAGAAGTGCAGGAGCAAATCTATTGGGAAGGCTCATGCTGTCACCTCAGCCACTGCCCAGCCAGAAGACGAAGTTTTCGCTACGCATCTAAACAGTTTTTGCGTTCCAAACGAACGCTCCCACCTCTGGGACACTTTAAATCCAGGCAAAGCGAGGCAATACTTCACAAAACGCCGCCTTCAGGAGGAAGAGCAACCTTAACTTGGGCAGGCGTCACGAAGCCGGCGAGGTGGTATCAAAAGACAGAGCCGACCTCGTCTTTTGCAAATAACGGTCAATAGAGGTTAAATCCCAAAAAGGATCAGTTCAGTTCAGCTATTTATCCTGAACTAACAATATACCGATACAGTTAGAGGACTGGTATTCCAGTTATAGGCGAATCCCAAGTCTGTGTCAAACTCAATCGCGACGTCCAGGGTCTAGGGACTGAAGAAGACAGTTCAACACATTTGGGCAGATGAGCGCCGTAGCGTGATGGTGCGTGGAAATGGAGGGGATCTATACGCCTATGAAACTGTGGAAAATCACCAAACTCAATATTTCTAGAGTTCATCTCAGGAGGAGATCTCTCAAGGGGTTATCGGTTCGGTATCAGGTTTACGCATAAAGGAGCAGCCAGTGATGCAGAATCGCTATCGAGTGTTTGCTACGATTTCGAGCATCCAGGTTTAAGTTTGTCCAGTGGTTAATTGGATTTCGAACTACACTGCATATAACGAGATGCAGCCGGTCTGAGGCAGCATCACTCATTTATAATACCCATGGGGAGGATACATCTCCAAGCCTAGGAGTCCACCAACAGTTAATGATGGAACTGAATTTGACATCCCTCCAACAGGTAGTCGGGCCAAGCGCACCATGTGCAGGTTGCCACCATCACAATGCGTTCTACCTTGTGGTCGAATCACAACGTCAAAACGCGCATCCGCTAAACGACGACAAACTGTCGGTGTTGCGTACGATAAACAGGAGCCAAGATGAACCATGTGAAGCACAAAATAATATCCTATTGAGAGTAGAGACCCAGTCTCCGCAGCACAAGCAGGCTAATATGGTTGCTTGATCAAGGCTATACCTTGTTCAACCAATTAGTCTCATTCTCTATGACCTTGCTTTGCTTGCAGTAACACGCTGAGCAAGCGCGTAATCCTGTCGCGGAGCAATGAATATTGTGAATCCGACATCCGACATGGTATGAGAACTTCGCTATTGGCTTCGACAAACTCTCTACAGCTGAGAAAAGAAAGAGTCGACTCACTGAAGGATACAGTCAACTATCTGTGCAAGACTGTATACCAAAAAGCCGCTCAAAAATACCACAGAAGAATGTCTCAACATCAACGCAGCATCTGCTACACCTTAACTGTCTCCTTGAGACCGCCTACGTACACTTCCACCAAAAACGACAACACAGGGGAACCAAGCAGTCAGACAGTTGGCCTTGTACATTAACCGCATAGCTGACTCTTATAATCCTCCTCAGCTTGAACTTGGCTACAAACAGTCAATCCGCAAGCACTTGGATTAATCTGGATTCAGACTGCTCACCAATGCTCTGTTGCTCATAGCACTTCCTCAAGCTAGGACTCAATTCGACCACACATGGCAGCAGCCGGCCAACAGAATACTCCATCTCTAGAATGAAGAAGATTCTAGGGTTGACAAGGCGGGTGCAGTTTCGAGACCTGATACAGCACGTTAACTATACCCCCATTACAAACAGTCCATGAGACTTAATGGCAGAGCGTTCGTAATACCCGGTTTTACGAACAACCAGTCGTTGGTAGTGACCACTCCGCGCTCAGGTTATAGCTTATCATCGGACATTCATGATTTGCATTTACCTGGGTACACCCTTCGTTCCGATGGATTACATGTTAGAGAGGGAGTTCATCATACCCAAGACCAACTGGGCAGACTTTCGCAACAGCAGCTTGAATATCAGCCATGTCCGCGCAAACTGCACCATACAAACCGATATGCCGAACCTCAGAGAATCTAGTGCAAAGGCAGGAAAAGAAAGGGCACATATGGCGACGCAGCAGAGACAGTTTTGTCGAATAACTGAAGCTATTGGGTTATAGCAGCCAAAAGTAGAAAACAACTCTACGAACCCCCCGATATATTGAGAGAGTCACAAGTATTGGCTTTCGCCCCTTTTCGAGATACCGTTGTTCTGGCCTTCATCAAGTATAGCCTCTATTTTCCTCTAGCTGCTTCTATAGCTATTGGCGGTACGAAAATAACTGATGCGGTTGCTCCCACACTACCTATGTCTCAGTAGATTACAGTCGCGGTTTGCTAAACAGCCGGCTAGAAGGACGTAGGATAATCTCCAAGGGACCAGGCTCATCACTTTTAACAGGATTAATTGACAGTCTATGGCAGGAAATACGGCCAGGGCGCAATACAACTGATAACCGGCTGAAAGCGCCGTCCATTTATTCAATACCGGGACTAGAACGAGATGATTAGGAAGCAAATTGGGGGATAGGAAAATGCAAGAAGGTTGAAGAAACTGTTGTTGACTCACACGTTGAACCACATTCGGATTCGGACGTGTCGAACGTACATCTTCATAATTAGAGGACAGTGCGACTACTAAAATAAATTACCAGAAAAATTCATCATGGATGAGGAAGCAGAAATAGTGGCCGAGGGGATTCGCCTCCATTTGGCTCGACTGCAAAGGAACCGAGCTGATCTCAGCCGGAAGAACACAAGGTATTACTCTCAGCTCAGTGTCATCCGCTACATGTGCATACTTAGCAAAGATTGCAACCGCTTCAGCGGCTATCTTTATGTGGAAGACATGGCATTGGCATAAGCTCACGGCCTAACACGCCGATGCTGTCACTGCCACGCATGCGGCAACAGGACTCACATACAAGGACAATGGAAGACAAACACATCTCAGTGGTCCTGATGGAATACATAATCTTGGTGTCTAGGTTACATGGCGGAAACTCTACGATAACATATGATTCGCCATGATTTTAGTCACTTCACTTCCCTAACAGCTTCGTTTCGCCTCTGGTCTGGGCCGTTCCGACACAAAAGTGACATCTCAACCCTATACTTTAAACATCAGCATCGTCTCGTCCAGTGTCTTCCTCTACAGCTACTTTGAAACGGGGTTCTCGATAAAATATGAGTGCGACGATAAGTTATACAGCAAAAATATGCCAAGTGCAGAAGGCCCTTGTCAGGCTCTGACATTAATGGAATCCTCCAACTTAACTATCTCCGTAACGTTGCCGCGGACAACTTATACAGACAAGCGAGCCATTCTTGTGGTCATGGACGCCTTTTGCGACCTTGTGTACCGCACTTTGCTCCCCCTTTCAGGCAGGCTTATCATATGATGGTAATGCCCTGGACTCCACACTTTGGTCCGTATACTCATATCCATGGAGACGTAGCGGCTTCACTATTTTCGAACAGTCTCTTGAGAGGATAATTAGCCCTATCCTTGCTAGATGAACACCATGACGGAAACCTGGACAAGCCACAACGCTCAAATATAATGTTCGTATCCTACGCAGATTCGATTCGACACTGTATAATAATGTAATATTACTACCTAGTATCCAAAAGGCTTTCTGGCCAACGAGTTAAGAGAACGGCCCCTGGCACTTTGTGCATATTACTCCCAATTATTACATACTACCGACTCCAAAACATTCGGGGATGATGGAGCGAATATTGAGTTTGCTGTCAATAGCTGTAACTGTCGGACGCAGCTCAGGTTCCCCATGAGATGGCGTTCCCGGTGGCGGGAGTAAGTAGTACACAGGGCAATTGCCCTAAATCTGCGTCTAGAAGGCCGCTTCTCATGCTCTACATGAACTCGGTTTCCTTTAAGAAACAGGTGCCATAAAGAACGCAAGAAGAAACATATGAGGCTCGCCAAGCTGAGGAACCATACGACTCTTGGGTGAGGGCCAAAAAAAGAGCAAACACATTCACAGTCATCGACACTGACCAGATCTTTTACACACAGTTTTTCAGAGTCGACAGATTTAGAAGGATTATCTCAGGGAGGTCAAGCCGCAGACAGATGCGAAACGAAGGCGAACAAACAGACTGCCACATGGTCAGTATATCAGCGGGAATACGATGCGACAAAACGCAAGCAATGTAGGGTATCTTATAACGTCTTGGTCTGGTAGTCAAGCAGCCAGAGCTGCAGTGCCTACCTAAGCCTGTGACAATTCCATTGGTACGGTGTACGTAAAAGGAGCGAGACTAATGACAAATGAAGCCTTTTGGGCTTACTTGTTGAAGCTCAGCCTTGTACGCCTTCGTTAATTTCCGCTCATAGATCGAAGGACTTTAGGAACCAAGCGTTTGATTCATAGGATTGTCTCCGCGCGCGAAAGTTTGAACTGACCCATAACAATGGTAGCCTGGCAGGCATGGGTATCATACGGGTATACTATGTTGGTTGGGAGTGTACTCTGACATGTGTACAAACCATCACGGTATTGGATCGTCTGTTGATTTGACGACGTATATCTCCAAATAAATGAGAAAACTCCTGGAATCCGCGAAAGCATACGATAAAATGATGAAACTAAACATGATGCTACAAGCATGTGAAATATACAACAACCGTTTGAGATCATAGTCGACAGTTGGCAGAAGAGGGAAACATCCCATATAGACGAACTCATCGAATGGACTAGACAATCAACGTGTAACACCCCTTATTGGACTTACATCTAGGTACATGTCATCAGTTTGTCTCTCCATCATCCACATGCTCCCATCGGCATTTTTGCATGTCGATATAGCCATCTGCGCACCCAGCGGTGACTGGGTAAGTACTTTTCGTCATTGGTCCCCGGGGGTCTCATCGCTAACACGCTGTCAGGAGAAGGCATACAATGTATTTGAGGCCTGCCCTATGCTACCTTCGGGAAGAGAGTGGGCGTAAGAGGGGAGGAGGCCAAGCGCCAAGCGGGAGTAATGCATGGGGGAGCGTTGAGAGGAGACGTACATCTTGGGTTATTTCCCCTTGAGCAGCTGCTTCTTCGGCACAAACCCGCCGCCATCCTACCATCAATATCTATTTCAATCATCCTTTGACGGAGATCCTGTTGGATTGAGTACCATGGACATCCTCATTGTTCATAGGGATTCACCAGGGCTATACAGACGTCCAAATCATAAGGTGCAAGCTCCTCCGCCGAGTCCCGGACTTCGTACATGCCCCGCCTCGCCTCTCATGACGAGTAAGTTAACCCCCATCCTCAAAGACATCGACCCATCCAAGCCGCCATTGGTACAAAGCCATCATTGCTCTGGCAAGTCAGACCCAAAGAGCCGCAAAGTTTTCCTCTATTCTCAATCTGAACCCGACAAACGCCAACTCGATACAAAATAGGCGCCCCTGAGTTATTGGAAGCCTCAAATGGTACGACTCAATATCACCTAGAAGAATAGACATTGAAGGAAGCTTGTCTATTACTCTGAATAGTGACGTGTCAGCGGCTTGCATTTTCTTCTAGTTCTCATCTATAAAGTCTACTACGTCAAACGCTACGACAGATCAAAGGGCAAGCAAAGCTGCGAGGGACAGGAAGACTGCCGAAACGACCCAAACGGCATCAACACGCCCCCGCACCGCAGAATTCTTTGTCGATGTCGAATTCCCATGTCCTCCAGTTGTTTGCACACCAGTCGGCTTGGCAGTAATTCCAGCAGAGGACGACGTTTCGGTCGGCACAGACCCATGAGCATTATTAGTCGTCTCACTCGCAAGGTACGAAGTCACGGCGGGGGGCGACGCATTGCTCGCCACGGTACAGGTCTGCGCCATGGACCACGTCTTGACTGTGGTGGACGCCGTAGCGCTCAACGTCTGCACGTGAGGCTGCTGAATGGGATCGTGCCCGCAGTAAAACACGACATAGTTGGACTCGCTCTTGATGTCGTTGCAGGCCACGCTCGCCATGGGATCGGCCTGCAAGTCAATGCTGTCCAGCGCCTCGCCCGCGCAACACGGGTCGTTGAAGAAGTACACGGTGGGCCGCTTGCCGTTGACGCAGACGGGCGGCGCGCTGCTGTCAAAGGACAGGGCCGCCTTACTAAAGGTCGAGGGGAGGCATGCGTCCAGGAAGAAGAGGGAGTTGAAGTTGAGAACGGGATCAGCGCACCCGTAGGACGAGTAGAAGGTGAGGTTGCCGCCACCAGAGGCTGTTCCGGAGGAGGAAGGGGGTGTGAGCTGCTGATGCTGTGCCTATGATGAGGCTGAGGAGGGATGATGGACGCATTGCTGAGGGAATGAGAGACGGGGGTTGGGAATTAGAAAGTAAGCAGAAATAAGACGCGCGTGGTAACGAATGAGGTTTTTGTGTGAAGAAGTGAATGAGTGAGTGTTGGTGTTGGTGTTGAAAGGTTCTCCTGAAGCATGGCAGTGACTTTAAGTGAGTGAGCATATGAAGCGGACATCGGCTAGAACGGCAATTGTTCTAGAAGCGCCGATTAAAACTATCAAATCCGAATCCAATAGTCTGAAATCCGATTCATCATCCAGATCCAAACCGATCTCATTTCATGTGAGACGTGAGAAAGGTGAGAGAAGACGAGATTATTACCGTCGTATTTCCAACTTTGATCATTGTCTAAACTTAAAACAGGGATGCAACAAGGCTAAATGGATCTTTGCTATCAACAAGTAGATACGCGTAATATAAGATTATCTAGACATTCCCTTCCACAATGATGCCCGCCTTTATAATCGGGTAAGACTATAGGGTAGTAAACGACGGCGCACCTGATCAAGGAACTCGTTTTTAGCTGTTACTAGCTGATAGTGGCCTTTGTGTATGGCGGGTGGATGGATAGGCTGGGCTAGATATCTCGTTAGCTAAATCTAGGAGACACCTTTTATTAACACCATGATCTATTGGACGAGTTACTAAAAAAAACCCCAAATTAAAAGGAGAAAACAAAAGTCTCCTAGAACACTCAGCATATATCGTCGAGCTTCCACCTTAATATAGGTACTAGGTATTCATACAAACTATCAATCCCTCTTTAATAGTATCTCGACTTACACCCCCTCACCCAAATCAACATACTCCTTCCTCCTCACCCCCTTTTCCCTCATGTTTCCAAACACTTCCCTCATCCCATTGCCCCTATCTCCCCCCCCCCCAATCTCAACTTCTAGCCTTTTTAGCTACCAATACATGGAAACAATCCCCGTAGGCATCTTCTTGCGTCCTCCAAACGTTCAATTTGCTCCCGCGCTGGCCTTGAAGCATCGTATCAAACATGTGGGTGGTGGGTGGTACTTTGTGTTCTTCTAAAGTTGAACAATGCTAACACATCAGGGTAGATATTGATTGTGGTGGATCTTGGGAACAAAGCAATTACCAATGCACTGTACTGTACTCTGCTCATTTTCACCTGGTTGGCTACCTATCAAGCACCACGAGCCACCTCTCACACTATTACCCTCCACCTCCAAACCTCACGGGCCAAACACAAACATACATCTGATAAAATATCCTTCAAAATGGCATTCATACTAGCTAAAGCAGTAATGGCAACTCACTTGACCCAATGACTTTTATTAACCAGTCACCCAATCAATTCCAACACCAAGTAGTCGTCTTACTCCCCAACCAATGAATAAGATGCCATCTATTCATGCAGCTATTATCAATCGGGTATCTACTAAGTAATTTCTCTTCAACTCCCCCATCCATCAAGCCCCCCTTAATCATACTTCATACACTGACAAAACCGCAAAAAGCCATTCCTACGCCATAGTAATTCCACCACCTCGAGACTCCTCGCTCTGTTCCATAAAACAAAACAAAAAACAAAACAAACCCATTTTAAAAATCTTGATGCCGTTGTCCCCCCCCCTTTTTTTTTAAAAGCGCAAAGCTAGACCCGGCCCTTTTTAACCAAACGCAGGAAACAAGGAATTCGATGCGCCCCCTTTCGTCTTCTTCATCTTCTTCTTCTGCCATGCCGGCCCACTACTCAGCCTCCTATTCGATGCATCTTCTTCCTCCGCCACGACAAAGAACTCGTCTTGCCCATTCCCCTCCATACCATCACCACGCTCGGCCTTGCTCTCCACGACGACGTCATCTTCATCTCCAATAAAGGCCTCACTAACGCTGCTGTACTTCCTCGCCGTCGGCCAACTAAGCTTCGTCTGTTTAGGGCTACTCTTCTTCTTCTTTAGCGACGACGGTAGCGGTGCTTCTAGCTGTTTCTTCCTCTCCCTTGACATTTTCATGAAATTCCTCACCAAGTTGGGCGGGATGTTGTCCTCCGGCTCCCACGTCGGGTTCTGATCCGCGGGCCAGTTTCCTTCCCACCGCACCCTAAAGTATCTCACAATACCACGGCCTTCCACTTCGTAATACTGCACATCCTCCAGACGTTCCACAACCCAGTCCCTTTCCTGGGTTCCTGGAACTATTTTTTCCGGTTTTAGAATGTCCTCGCTTCTGGGTCTCTTTTTCGGCGTCTTGGATTCCGTGTTCGTTGCTTTTAAACTTGAACCCGAGCTTGAGCTGACCGAAGCACTGTAGTGTGGAAGGGGTACGGGTGTTACTTTTAAAGGTGGTTGTACACTGCTTTTTGCAGATGTAGCGGTAGAGGAGTTTGAAACCTGCTTTGTGGCACTTTTCGACGGCACTGGGGGATTCGATGATTTGGTCTTCTTCTCTGCAAGCTGTGTCCCATTATCAAGACCGACTGGTGTCCACGACCAACCGGGTGTCGGCTCGCGAGAGCGCTCCGTAGAAGTTTTCGCCCCGCTCTTCATAAGCATCCTCTTCCCATCAGGCGTCTTCCTCGAAGAAGGTTTAGACACCCTCCCAGTTGAAGAATCCGTCTCACCGCCAGCCATTTCAACCCCATTCCTTCTATAACCCCCAACGCTGGCCAGGATCTCTCGCTCAATCTGTCGGGACGGGCTGGAATCATCCTCGGAAAGACCTTCAAAGTCTTCTAGTTTTGTCTTTTGCGGTGTCGTTAGGCTCATGACGCCCTTCTTCGGATGTGACTTGGCCTTGGCCACGGTATCGGACTCCGCCACGACAGCAGCTTCTATCTTGCTGTGGACCGGCGGCCTGCCTCTCTTTCGCTTCTTCGTCGTCACATCTTTTGAATTCTCCTCCTTGTCCAGCTTGACTCGCTCGTCGTCCAGCTCCTGCTCCAGGTTTGACTCCCACTCCTCCAGCATCAACGGAGAGACGTAGTCCAGGATCTTCATGGCGGGGACCAGCAACGTGGCAGCGGGTAAATCGTGCCATGCCACCAGGTATGTCATGCGCCTCGGCAAGGGCTTTCCGTTGGGCGCCGGACCCGGCGAGGGCAGGAGGACGCGGTCCTTGATGTATGCTGTCGTGTCATGCGGCGGAAGCAGGTGTATGGGCTGCAACGGCGGGCCGCTGCCTGGAACATAATCGCGGGGTTTCGTCGGGAGGGGTATGTATATTGTCGCACGTCCAGTCGGTTTGCGACGTCTTTGCCTGTCGTCTAGACAAGTTGATGGAGAGGTAGGATCCATCTTGTCATGCTTTAGGCGCTGATGCAGGACTTGCCAGTGAACGCGCATGAAAACGCAAGAATAATGCAAGACAAAGAGGACAAGAGACTATTGATTTGCTTCAATCACCCATCCTCATAGAGGAACAGGGTCCTCGAGAAGTCGTCGACGGTCCCGAGGTTGAGCAATGCGCACAGAGGTGGACCGCGTGATGGTGCAGCGAAGGGCTTCTGGTTCAGTGATGCGACGCGATCTCGGCAGCCCTGAAACGTCCCTATGTCGCTACTAAAGAACTTGGCAGCTCAATGGCTGGGTAGTGTTAAGTGTTATGACTAAGCGAGTACGGAACCTCACATAGCTTGATAGGTAATGCTGGGGTTTCTATTGAACCTAGTTCGATTTACCGCTGTTGGTGAATGTCACTAGTTATACGGCTACAAATGAATGGCATGCTCAATTTCAATTGAATAAAATACAACCAATTTCAATGAAAGCAGTTAATAGAGGTGAAGCTTTCACAACCAACAGCCCTAGAGAGTCGCTAACTCATCCTCAGCGCAGATCGCACTGCTAACAGGCGGGGTGTCTTGGCGCCGCAGCAGCTAAAGCATGTGCTTTGCTTGCTTTACTGAGAGGTACCTACCGAGTACCACTTCAAACTCCTCCAGCACCAGCCCCAGTTACATCCATCTTTGGATTTTCTCAACCTCCACTTTCAAAAGCTCTCTACCTTCTCACCAGCCAAACGAGGCAAACCCTCCCTCATCTCCCACCCCAACAATCGTGTAGCAAATCAATGCTTCATTGAACTCAAGGCGCAAATCAATTTCCTCTCCCGCCATGTCGTCCTCCCTCAAAACGCTCTGCGTGCGCTGGCCCGCTTCCGCCACCACCACCAGCACATTTGTGCGCTGCTGTCCTGGAGCTTCCTTCGCAACCACCGCTGCCGCTCGCCCTTCAGTCCAACAACGACTCCCCATACGAAGTCAGCATTCCCTCGCACTGCCCAGGTCCTTTTCGCGAGCCAACCACAGCCTTTCCAATTCCGCCGCCACAAAATCTCCCTCCCAGATCCTCGCGGCGCAAAGGACAAAATCTTCGTCCCCCATCGCCCTCAGCCCCGCTTCATCATCCCGGTCCTACTCCAGCGCCGCCACGACAACATCGCCCTCGCCCGCGCGGACCTCCTCTTCTTCCTCTTCCTCCCCGCTCAACTGGGACACATTCTTCAAGCTCCGTCTCCGCCGCCGCCGCATCCAGCTCGTCTTCTCCGTCACCACGGGCCTCATTGGCGGCGCCGCGGGCGCCATCCTCCTAGCCGAGGGCTTCGCCGAACCCCTCGTCGGGCAAATCCCTCTCGACCCTTTTGTCACCCTGGGACTGATGACGTTTGCCTGCGCGGGCATGGGGTGGCTGATTGGACCTACAATTGGGAACCAGGTGTTTTATATTATCAACAGGAGATTCAAGGCGCAGATGATGCAAAAGGAGAGCGAGTTTTTCGCCAGGGTCAAGAAGCATCGTGTTGATCCTAGTAACTCGAGCGCGGGCAATCCAGGTATGTGCTGAAGCTGACTGCTCAAAAATGTTTATGTGTGAAGCTGACAAAAGTAGTTCCCGATTTCTACGGCGAAAAGATTCAGAGCGTCACCGGGTACAGGCGGTGGTTGAAGGATCAGCGGGCGTTCAACAAAAAGAAGACTGCCTCATTTGTTTAAATGCGAGTATGCGCACCGGATTCAAGAGTCAAACGGGGAGACTGTATGTTGATATGACATGGTTATAGGGTGGCTGGGGCTTGAAAGCAAAAAAAGAAGGAAAGTCTTTTTCCCTCGTTTAGTAGGTTACGGGACGTTGTATGTATAATGCCAAACTCCTCTTGTTCAGTGACCAATTACCACAATTGAGACTTTTTTTTTTGATCTATTACATTTTTTATGTTTCTTTTACCCATACGTTGGAACGTTATATAAATGGCAGACTGGGATCTATCAAGTCTTTCCAAGCCTTGATCCCTCCGTATACATCGCCAATGAAGCGCTCGCCATTGAGGTCTAGACCTAGATCCTTGAGCTTCTTTGCGGCAATTTGCGAATCGTTGCCGACGCGGCAGATGAGATAGACGGGGGTATCGGGAGATAGCTCGGTTGGTAACAAGTCCGGTGAGCCCTCCGGACGATGACTTGTAAACCGGCTGATGGGGATGTTGATCGACCCCTCAAGGTGACAGACGTCAAAGTGCTCCTTTTCTCGAACGTCGACTAGGAGGTGCGGCGTCTGCTCTCGCGCGACCTTTTCGTAATCGGCGACGGTGATGCGCTCGTCGGACTGTAGGAGTTGGACGGGCTGGTTGATGCCGCAGAACTGGACATAGTCCATTGAGGTTCTCAGCTCGGTGAGCGTGAGCGCCTTGTCATCTCCGGAACAGGCAAAGCAGCCTGCTCGTTTGCCCCTCATGCGAACAGATCGAAATGGTGTGTCCGCCATGCCGCTGAACAGCAGCATCATCGCCTGTCTAGCTTCCAGGAGGGGAACCTCCAGCTCACCCTTGCTTATCAACTTAATAGCCTCGAGTGCCTGCAAAACGCCCATGATGCCCACCACGGGCCCCACGATCCCGCCCTCGCCGCACCCGACCACGCTCCCCGGGGGAGGAGGCTTGGGGAACACACAGCGGTAACAGGGTCCCTTGCCGGGGGGATTGTTTAGCACGATGAGCTGCCCCGAGGTCTGGAATGCAGAGGCGGAGATGAGGGGCTTGCTGAGGAGGACGCATATGTCTGAGATGAGGTATCGCGAGGTGGGGTGGTCGGTGCAGTCAAGGACAAGATCGTACTGCGAGACGATTTCCTCTGCGTTTTGGGGCGTGAGATGGGTTACATGAGCTTTATAACCGACTGTTGGGTTCAACCTGATTTTGAAAATCAGTATAAAAAAGCAATACTTGTCACATTGCACTGCTGCACTCATCGACAAGAAACTAAACTCACCCTTTCAAGTACGCAATCGCACTCTCCACCTTACTCACCCCAACCCTCGCCGTAGAATGCGCAATCTGCCTATGCAAGTTCGACACCTCAACGTAATCGCCATCCACAAGGCCTAGGGTTCCGACTCCGGCGCCGGCGAGGTAGGCAGCGGCGGGACATCCCAGCCCGCCTGCGCCGATGAGGAGAACCCTGGCCTTGTTTATTCTTAGCTGGCCTATATAACAATTATACTCGTTAATCAATCAACGAATTCAGGTAAAAGAGGGTCAATACTGTATGAATAAAGGGGAGTAAAAGAAAGAAGGACAGAAAGAAAGAAGGACAAGAAAAAGAAGAAAGAGGAAGAAGGAGAAGAAGGAGAAGAAGGAGAAGAAGGAGAAGAAGGAGAAGAAGAAGAAGAAGAAGGAGAAGAAGAAGAAAAAATACCTTGTAATCCAAAACCAGGAACAATCATCTGCCTACTATACCTCTCATAATTATGCCTTTCCAGCGGCCACTTCCACCCCTTCATGTCCTCTTCATCCCCATCTCCTCTCCGTGACTCCGCGACGGCAAGTTGCGACTTTAGATCCGCAAGTTCAGCTTCCCGCTGCGCAATCTCCCTTCGCAGATTCTCTATTGTATCCATTTTTTGGGGGGTTTTTTTTTGGTAAATAAGTGAGAAGCAAGGAAGAAAGAAAGAAAGAAAGGAAAAGAAGAAGAAGAAAAGGATAGTTAAGCGATTATCACAAGTGTGTGTGTACTTCCGTCAAAGGCGCAAGTTTTTGATAACTGGGCTTTGCGACAAGAACTGCCCCTCCATGAGTTTGGTTGCCCCACCACACCTCGGTGAACCCCGCTCACCGAAAATTAATCCCAGAGCCTTCTCACCACCAACTTTTTTTCTTCGAAACCGCCATCACCACCATCCCAATTTCCCAAAACAAAACCACACAATCCCCACAATGGTAACGTCCCCAACCCCCCTCCAATCCACCCACCCCCCACGAAGCTATAGAAACTAATTTCTTGCAACATCAATCAAAACAGGCCCCCCTACCCCCGGGCTCAAAAAGCCCTCCGCCCGCTCCCTCCGCCTCCAGCGCATCACCGGCTCCATCCACCCCCTCGCCCCCTCCAAGACCTTCCGCCCCCAGGCCTCCACCTCCGATTCTTTCCTAGAATCCAAGCGCGACAAGCGCATCATCAAGCACTCCTCCTTCCTCTCCCGCATCACCACTTCATCCTCGGGCGTATCCAAATCCAAGAAGCGATCGCGCAGGCCGGGGAACAAATTAGCTGCCACGCTGGACGGCCTGGCCGATGCGCTGCCGGAACTAGACGACGCGGAGGACCTGCAGGATGGAAAGGTGAGGCACAAGAGCTTGAAGAGTAAGAGGGGGGCGTTGAAGAGGAAAGAGAGGATTGTAAAGGGCGAGATGGAGAGGTTTGGGGTTAGTATGGCGCAGTTGGCGAATACACCTGCACCTAGACCTACACCCGCGCAGCAGCAAGTCGCCATGGATTTGAGTGGAGAGAAGAAGCAAGAGGGAAATGCAGCTACACCAGCGACGGCCAATCGATGGGCAGCATTAAGGGGGTACATCTCCGCGACAATGGAGCAGAACCCAGCCTTTACGAATAGGCAGTAACGCTGATGCTGATTCAAGATGGATTCTGCTTTGGGACAGAATATCATCAATCGACGCACATCTGGGGTAATCTTTGCGAGTTCAGTTGCTTTGTTCATGGCCATTTCTGCCTACGCATTCAATGTATCCGGAGTTGAGGAGTTACAAGAGATCACACATCTAGATTCTCAAAAAAGTTTGAAAATAAATTCCAATTCATAATGCTAAAAGCTATTGCTTGCTTGCTTGCTTGCTTGCTTTCTCAGACTTCATAACTCATTACTCAGCCACAATCGTTCATCTTCAATCGCTTACTGCGAAACCCCGTCGTGGGGGCGCTCATGACCTCTCCTCTTCCTAGAGCCTCCATAGCTTGTCTCTTATAGCCTTGACATGTACAAAGAGCCGCCATCTCCTTGCTCATCACTTTTTTCTGATATACAGTTGCGTCCCTTGCGGCATACCGTGCTATCCAACGCCAAAAAAAACAAACCTGAATCAAGGAAATATCATAGAGTCAGT
Source organism: Cladobotryum mycophilum (assembly GCA_036429605.1). Lineage (NCBI taxonomy): Eukaryota > Fungi > Ascomycota > Sordariomycetes > Hypocreales > Hypocreaceae > Cladobotryum > Cladobotryum mycophilum. The sequence goes on from JAVFKD010000015.1 coordinate 367,232, forward strand.
ACAAGCGAGAGAAAAAGTTCACAAATGAGATAATCGATAAAGACAAGACTAATGGGACCCCATTGAGGTGACCATAAAAATGAGGTGGCCATGGACTCGCGTGTTTCGGAACCGGCCGATAACCCGAGCCACTGCCAACTTCGTCTATGCGGCCTGCGTGGTGACAGACATCTTGTTGGTAGATGTGGTATTGAGACCCTGTTTCAGAAGCCCGCGGCGAATATTATCCAATCTTCTTCCCTTGTCGAGTTTCTTTTCGAGGGCAGATCGTTTAGGGGAAGAAGAAGAAACCTTTGTAGGCTCCGCGGCCTTTGTTCTGGGTGTACTGACATGGCGTTGACTGGGCTTTACAACACCGGCGGCCTTCACCATGGAATGGCTCTCCATTTTGCTCTCGCCGGTGCCCTTTGCCGTAGGCAATGTGCGTCTTGCAGCCTTCTTTTTTCAACGGAAGTATTCGGCTCATCCTTTGCACCGGATGCGCCGGACGACTTCTCGTCACTTCCAAGAGTTTCTTGTTCACACAAAAGTAGCAACTTTTGGAACCGAGTATAACTACCAAAGCGAGCCGCTCTCTATTCGATTCGCGGAGGCGTTTTGGAGGATGAGAACGGACTAGTGCTTCGTCTGTGTCAGGGCATTAGAATACCACTCTTTTGGGGGAGCAAAGACAACTTACGATCGACGACGCTCGCCCTCTTTGCGGAGATTCTCTATAATCTTCATCATTTCCTTTCGGCCACCGTGGCTGTCGACCATCTTTCCGGCCATGCTCATGGACACCTTTTCTCGCGCACCAGCCGCCAAAAGGCGCTTGACGAGGAGATGACGCATGAGCAGGCAGACAAAGACGCCGCAATCGCTTCCGTTGTCTTGCTGGGGGCAATCCTCCAAGTTGACGAACCGAAGGGATCGGCCAACCACCTCTGCCAGCTTTCGAGTCGCCAGATTAGCCTCGGCGTAGTTGGCGCCTCCAAGAGAGTCGTAGTGAAAGGCAACGCCATCGAGGACAGAGACGAGTAGTAAAGACCAGTGACTGCCGCCTTCGGCAAGGCCGACGTTTCGGTTGTCGTTGATGGGGAGGAAAGCGTGGGTAACCTTGGAGAAGTCGGGCAGAGCGGCGCGAACGTGTCGCATGTCGGGTTCCTTCATGAGGAGAAAGGTCATGCTCGGTCGGAGGAGGATGATTCGAGCCTGGGGGTAGCGGGGCAGGATCTCGTGCTCCAGATATTCTTCCCAGAAGGCGATGTTGTTGTCCGTCAGCCAGTCGTTCTTAAGGGACTTGATGTCCTCGACTGTTAACAAGACATCGTAGTAGCTGAGGTATGGTTTTTCGGGAGAAAGCTGTCGCAAATCATGTTAGACAACGGGGCATGCGCCGGGGGTTGCATGGTGGAGGGCAATTGATTGATTGATTGATGCTGTGTTGGTCAACATACCGAGTCGCCAAAATGGCGTGCCATGCGCTGACGGAATGGCATTTTGTGCTGAGTCTTTGACTTTTTCTTCTTGTGCGTCTGTGTCTGCTCGGGAAGGCCGTAAGCAGCAGCAACAGCAGCGACGGCGTCTAGGCTTCCTCTTGAAGCAATTGACGTGTATGACGAGTTTCTGCTTTGATCGGAACCAGAGCTGGAATCCGACGAGTTGGCGCGATGACGACGGCCGATAAATGGCAGGGAACCAAGAAACCGACTAAGAGAGGATCGGGAGATTAGATTGACGATCAGACAGTGGCAGTTGAATGTTGTTGGTATGTAAAAGGGAGAAAAATGCGGGGCGTGGGGGAAAATAAGCCGTCAAGGGACTATTTAAAAGGTGAGAGAGAGAGAGTGTGTGTGTGTGTGCGAGAGAGAGACAGTGAGAGACAGAGAGAAGAGCGGATGGATGGTGAAGAAAAAAGAAAGAGGTTGAACCATGAACAGAGGCGGCGGGTGGGGCGCGACGGGAGTGAGTAAGACAGAGGGGAGGGGAGGGCAGTTGAGTATTAATGCATTGAAGTGTGTAGTGGTAAAAGGATAGGTAGGTAGTACTAATGGTCAAAACAAAACAAAAGAGCAATACGATGATTGAATAGGATGATGGTATTCTGCTGAGATGGGAAGAGAACACAATAGACAAATATGAATGACAATAATAAGGAAATATTTATATGTCAAAAACACAAAGGAGGAGGAACAGGAGGAGGAGGAACATACACGACGACGGCAATACCCCAAGTCAACGCGTATAATAGACCAGCCGGAGACTGCGGACGCAATAGGGAACAAATGGGTACAATGATTGAGCGAGAGAAAGAGAGCGATGGTGAGTGAGTGATGAAGTGAATGGGTATGAGTATGAGTCTGAGATGATGACGATGACGATGGGGATGGGGATGGGATGGGTGAGAGTGAGTGCAGACCCCCGAAACTAACAAGGGCCCTTCCAAGGTTGTTCGAGGATGAGGCTGAGTCCTCGGCACTTTGCAAGTACCAGCTGACCAACTTTGAGTCGCTAGCAAAAAAAAACTTGCAAGTTCCCATCACCTGTTGAGCTTCCAAGGCAGGCCAACACCAACCACTATGTCTGTGTTTATAACCTTGTATAAACAAGCAAACAAACAAACAGAAGAGTGTGTTTCAACGATTTCCGAAACATGGCGTGCATCCTTTTTCTCCTTCTTCTTCTTTTTTTTACCCCTCTTTTCTTCTCTTTTTTCTTCTATTTTTCTTTTTCTTTTTTCTTTTCATCCAAGGCTCTCTCTCTCTCTCTTGTTTGACCAGTTCAGTGTAGTGAGTGCTAACTGTAACAGCAACTGTATGAACAACCCTTTTTGGTTCATAGCGCCAGAAACAGAAACAGTAACAAAAAAAAAGAAACAAAAAAAAGACCAAATAGGGTAAAGAAGAAGAAGAAGAAGAAGAAGAAGGAAAAAACAGGTTTGAACTGCTGAAACTCACCTTTTCTTGTGCCCGGAAGACGCCGAAGACGACGATGAACCTGAAGACCAACCCAGCGCCATCTCTGTATCTTTTGTAATCTCTTGTTTGCTCTTCTTATTCTCTTCTCTTCTCTTCTCTTTTCGCTTCTCTTTTCGCTTCTCTCTCTCTTCTTTTGTAATCTTCCAACTTTTCTTTCCTTCTTTTTCTCTCTTTCCGTCTTGTCGGTATAACTGCTTTTTCTCTATCCCTTGAATGAAATATGTATTCCAAGTTGGGTAACAAATGGTTGTTTATCTATTCGATCAATAAATAAATAAAAATCTAAACTCTCAAAGTGGACGTCGAGTCAAATAAAGAAACAAAGGAAGAAAGGGCAGAGGATCAAATACTCGATCGACTCTCTTGCTGATGCGCTGGCCCGTCGCCGTATGTAAGTATCTATGTCGGGCTCCAACAAACAATTAAAAAAACGTCCCAAAGAAAGCGACGAAGAAAAAGGTGATGATGAAAAGACGTCACAAGAAGTGATCAAGCATATAAATAAAAAGAATACAGAGCACTCATAGGTAGATAATAATAATATTTAATATATATATAAAAAAAGAGAGAGAGAGAGAAAGGGGATGAATCACCCTGTCAGGGACCACGTACGTACCCTTTTTTCTTTTTTGACTCTCCGCCTTCTGCCATTCGTAGACAAGACGAGAGAGTCTGGAAAGCATGCCTGTATTTCTTTTTTGTCTCTGGATTCGACGCAGTGCTCTGCTGTACAAGCTCAGGAACAAACACACACGCCCCCCCCTGCCTTCACCCCCTCACCCTCACCTCTCACCACTCATCAACCACCACGGAGGCGTATGGACCTTGAAATACCTACCAACTCTCTATGCTATATCGAATAGGATGATTGTGAATGGGGATGGGAAACGTGTAAGTCACGTACATACAGACAGACGGCTACATGTACGTCAGTCATTCACTCTCCCGGGTCGGGAACAGCGACAGCCAGCTCACAGTCACATCGTCCATTCGCCCACCACCAAAAAAATGCTCCAGCTCCAGCACTTGCTCCCCTCTTCTCCCCCATCCTGCCCGTCAGTCTGCCTCGCCTCGCCTCGCTGGTTGCTCACCTTCCTCACTCCCCCTCAAACTCCGCTCCAAAAACACCAGACAAACACACACGCACACACACGCCCCCCTCCTCTTCTCAACACAAAGTCAAGCCCGCCGCCCTGCATATCGACCTTCTCATACCCCCCAGTCCCCTGGCGAATACGTGCAACTAATCACATGACGAGTCCCTGCCCCCCAGAAAGAGAGATCTAGCATCAAGGCACCTTCACGCACGTTAAAGAAGAAGAAGAAAATGAGTCCAAAAGACTTTTGCCCCTTGCTTGTTGGACCATATGCTGCTCGACGGGGTCTTTGTACGTATTCCATGCATGCATCTCCCTCTACCTGTTTCCACTTTGGGAGTGGGCTGCAAAGCGTAGGGCAGACCAGAAGCAAAACACTCTCACCGCCGGCTCACCCACTCTCATCCGCCCAAACATGCCCATCGTGAGATCAAAGAGTTCACCATGACCAGCAACTCATCGGCATGCCCACCGCTCAAATCGCATCAAACATGATTTTTATAAAAAAAAAAAAAAAAAAATTATAAACTCCCCCCCAAAAAAACCCCCCATAATTAAAAGAAGAAGCTCATCCCACTCAGCATCAGTCCCTTCGATGCTCCTCGACACCCTGTTACCCTCGACACCTGTAACCCTGCCACAGTCAGTTCCGGGCATTCGGCACATGTCTGGATGACCAGTAGTCACACACTGCGTTTTCATGCATCATGCACCATGCATCATGGCCTCCGCCGTCTCGCAACGATTCGTCCATTCTCCCAATTAGCTACAGTCCGCCAACCTACACTCACTGTACCACACACATCTGGCACCTGCCAAGCCCAGCAAATATGTCGACACACCTGTCCCAAGTAAGCCGTCGCCCAATAATTACAGATACCACAAACTTCGCCAGCATCCAGATGACAATCCTGCTGCTTTCAAATATGCATATCGCACAGCGCAACTGCCATAACTTTTCCCTTTCAGCTCCAATCAACTCTCCTCAGCATTCCCAATTCGAACTTCCTGCCCACTCAATAGCTGCCCATGTAGAGCTCGCAGGTTTGAGCTTGCGCGCTCGTACATGACACGTCGTTGCGCCAAGCTGTCGTCCAACCCACTGACTGACTTCTCCCGTGTCTCGTGGCTCTTTTCAACGGCGCCCTTTGCTTTCTGCAACGCCTGCTCGAATCGGGCTCCATCTCTGCTATATATGCCCCCCAAACTATTTTGCTCCTTTAAACACCTGCTTTGAATGCGTTCGACGCACTGCATGCCACTCGTCCGGAATGCATCCGCAACCTTGTGCGCTGCGGCTTCTTTGCTTGCCAGCTGTGCAGTCAGAAGCTGACAAGTCGTCAGTCACCCTAGACGTCCAACTGGCGGTCACAAACTTACATCAACGACATCATGTAGCTGTTTGCTGATGCCACTCCTCCCTTGCTTGCTCGACAGCTTTCCAGTCCCCGCACTGTTCTGATGCTCGGTCCCATCCCCCCGCTGATCCTTATTACTTGCTTCTGCGCATTCCGCCGAAAAGCTAGCCAGGATTTGGGCACGAAGCTCGTCACTGACAGCATGTCGTTGTCGATTTGCTGATACCTAATCAGACAATTCGTCCGCTTTCCCTGGCCAGGTAGTCGAAGTGTTGTTATCGCTATTGGGCATGTGGCGAGGGGCGCCAATGTCAAAATTCGCAATGTTCTGCCTATGCGAACTCATGCCTAGAACGATCGGAGATTCGGAAGCGGGAGCAGCTCTCCGATCTCTTGCAAACAACGGGCGAGGCACGGGCTTGGGCAGATCTCCGTCCATAGAGCCTAACTGATCGTCCTCAGTTGAAAGCATTTCGACGTGGCCTGCTTGCTCCGCCGGCACCGGGCTTCCCCGCTCGCTCACGCTGAACGCCATACTGTTTCGTCTTGAACCGGAACGCAGACTCCGAACCGTACTCCTCCTACGAGTAGAACCAATCACACCGTTGAGATATGACTTGGTTATATTCATTTTCGGACTGCGAGGTTTCTTGGTCAAAATGTTCGGGTCTCGCTCCAAGAGAACCGCTCCCGAACCTTTGTCGATGGTCCCGTCATTAGCGGCACTAGCAGCCATGTCCTGTTTGTTTGCCGCACTATTCTCTTTCTTGTTTACTGGGGGTGTCATCGGATATTTATTAAATGCCCCCTCCACGCCTACACCCACAGCCCCTTTTGATCTGGTTTGTCTTTGGTTCATCTCAGGCTTGGCCTCGTCGATGCTAGGTAGCTGAGCCATCATCTTGCCCTGTGCCCTTTCCATAAAGGATGTTCTTCGTTTCTCCGGCGATTTGAATGGAGAATCTTCATCTATCGATTTGTCCTCCTCATCACTGGATATGATCACCGGCAGCTTGGATCCATCACGGGTATTGCTTTTCCCAGTGTTCTTTCCGGCACACGGTGTCAGCTTACTTTGCTGATTCGGTAGCTCCTTTTTCTCGGCGGCTTCGAGGGAGCCAAACATCGTTCTACATTCTTCTCATCATCTGCGTATGTCGCGACAGGCGTCGCTGCTGTTTTGGAATTTCCTCTAGTCTGGGCTGACTTTGCCGCACGCCGCTTTCGAGGCTCCACAGCCGGTGGGCTTGACGATTTTACAGACTCTTGAAGAGCAGTAATAATAGGTGTTCTCGTCACAGTATTTCTTTTATTCACGGGGGTCTGCTTCTTAATTTCATTCGTGGACTCGTCAAACTGGATCGGGGTCTTCGCTCGTTGCTTGGGCCTCTTTGCTTTTCCCTTATCAGCCTGGAGGGGTGGGACATTTGCGTCCTCTGCTTGACCTTGAAGCTCATCTGAATTTTCCTCCCTTTGATGGGTAGCCTTATTAGACTTAGCCTTGCTTCTGGCGAGCATAATGGGATCTGCCCGCTTCTTCGATGTTGGCAAAGCAGAATGCTGAGGAGCTTCAGTGTCGAACGGAATCTCGGTGGCTCCTTTATTTGGTTCGGTGAGAGGAGAGTTCTCTCTAGCTAGCTCATCGCCTCGCCTTTTTCTCTTTTTATTGCGTAAACCTTTGGCCGGGTTGAACTCAGATATAATGGGCTCCACTACCTGACCACTTTTGTCGTCATCGATGTCTCGAGGTGGCTTCATCGAATGAGGTGTAGCATCATAAAGCTCGGCCATTGGAAGGTGGTGTGGTGAGGCTCCCGTCGAAGGAATGAGCGTTGTATCAGCAAGGTTCTCGGCGTTGGCGTGAATATTCGAGAAAGCTGCAACCGACAGTGGTGATGGACTTTTCCGAAAGTCCCAAAGCTCCTTTAATGTGTCGCCGAATCCAAATGGAGAGCTGCGACGGATTGTAGATGCAGTTTCAGAGAAATCAACCTGATGGTCCTTTTGAGGACTTTGCTGAACCGCTACCTGCGCCGCTGTTGGCAGTGGGGCGGTGTCTGGAAGAGTTTCTGTGTTAACCTTTGGGCTAGAAAAGGGCGAGAAAGACTCATCATCTTCAAACTGCCATATGCTTTTTGGGGTTTCTCCGGGATGTACTGGAGAACTTCTTCGTGTCAAAGAGCCCGTATCAGACTCGGGGAAAGCTTTGTCTTGCGTTATTTGACTCTTGATGTTGACTTCCAGGCTTAGAAGGTCGATGTCATCCAATTCAGGATCAAGCATGTCAGATGGGGCTTTTTGATTCGCATCACTAGTAAATCGTTGATGGCGCATCAGGAATTCATCCACAGAATGGAGGTGACGATTTGTTGGAGTCGTGTCCAGTTCTTGGAATTGTGGCCTCGACTTTAGAGGCCGCTTACGTTTATTTAACCTTGTTCGAGTTTGTGACGCCATCACGTCAACACGAGATTGTTTTCAACACGGGTGTTGTTGAACTTGACGAATCGGGGCGATTAGCAAACTCGTCGAATTGCAATGTGTAGGTAGGCTGGAACTTTGTCGACGCCATGTACGCCCACAAGCTGTAGTGAGTAGTCGTAAGTATACTTGCCGCCTTGTATCGTCAGCATAATCAATGATGATCTAAGTTTGCAAACGTACGATCATACATATATGCTTCCTGTCGTTAGGCGGCGATCTCTGAAACATCAATCGACACACGTGCTGTGGTGAAGCGCAGTACTAGTCATGGACATGGGAGGTGTTTCGAGTCGGAATTCCCACAGCACAGTCAAGTTATTCGGCTTTGGATTATATCGACAATTCGGTGTGATGGCAACTTGCCGCTCGGCGATGGACTCAAGTAAAAGCCAATCTGAATGGCGGAAGTTGACTGGCAAGACAAGATGGGATGGTAAAGCGCAAAATCAAGATCTCCTCCACAGGGTGGGAGAGCCTGAGGCAGTAGGTGCGTTCCTTAGGTACAATGGCAAGAGCAGGCAGGAGGGTAACCAACTACTAGAGCAGGAAGGAACCCACCCCTTTCGCAACAACTGGCAGTCGCCAGCTGGCAACACGTGCTTTGCAAATTAAAACATTTAATTATTAAAACTCGTACAAAAGACTTTGGTAGTAGAGAAAACGAAAACCAGCAGAACAACAAGACCAACGCCCAACTGCAAAATTTGGGGGGGGAAAGAGCAAAAGCAAAGAGGGGGCTCAACACAACCAGATCAGCCTCCATCAAAATTCACAGCCCCAACTCTGTTTTTATAAAACTCCCTTCCAACCGGCTTCACGACACTTCTTTACAAGACCTTTGACCTCCTGTGAGCGGGCTCGTGTCGTGACGAGGAGAGCGTCAGGTGTGTCAACAATGACAACGTCGTCCAGGCCTAAACACGTAATAAGACGGCCAGCAGCGGGTATAACTATGCCACCAGCGGTTTGCTCCGAAACAACTTGAACACAGTTAGTCGGTAGGCAGTTTTTAAACGATGCTTCAGCCAGCACTCACCAAGATTTGGATTGCCCAGCACGCAGGGCCTATTTGACTCGGCAGGCAACATTTCCGCCAAGGACGAAAAATCACCGACATCATCCCAACCTGAGAAATACGTTAGCAATCAGATCGCACGAATCTTCATGCCGGGAAGTAGCTATTTACCGAATGTCGCTGGAATGACGGCAACCTTGCCCTGAGCAGCTGCAGGCTCGGCGACAGCATTGTCAATGGCAATCTTCTCAAGTGCGGGCCAGACTTCTTCAAGCGCTTGCTTGCGCTGGGCCTCATCATCCCAGACATCTGAGATGTTTGTAAGCCCCTCGTGCAAGATAGGGCTATACTCCTTTAGAAGGTCCATGAGGAGGGATGCCTTGGTAACAAACATGCCGGCGTTCCATCGGTACTGGCCAGTACCGAGGTACTTGGCAGCCGTGTGAGCATCAGGCTTCTCCTTGAACGAGCTGACCAGTCGGGAGTGAGGCGCTGAGCTGAGAGCTAATTTGTCGCCTAGTCTGATATAGCCGAAGCCAGTCGCTGGGTGTGAAGGCGCAATTCCAATGGTCACAAGATAGTCTTCTTTCGCAACCTCAACCGCCTCAGCCACGGCGGCGAGGAAGGCCTCTTCACCGGAGATCATGTGGTCAGCTGCAAAGGAGCCGATAATCGCCTCAGGGTCACGCTTGAGAAGAACAGCAGCGGCCAATCCAATAGCAGCCATTGAGTCCTTGGGGCCAGGCTCAGTGAAGAGGTTGGAGGTTTGCAAGTCTGGTAGTTGATCAAGAATACCATCAGAGTGAGCTGGTCCGGCAACAACAGTCATGCGGGACGGCCCAGCAAGGGGCACAAGTCGTTTCCAGGTTGATTGAAGCAAACTACTACCACAGAGATTGACATCCAGGAGAAACTTGGGGTGGTTCTCACGGGATAGCGGCCAAAGACGAGTTCCAGCGCCACCAGCAGGAATCACCACATAGAAGCCAGGAATCTCACGGCTTGGAAAGGGATAAGAAGCCCCTGACATTTCTCGAACTGGCGAATGGAGAAGGGTTGGTACTGCAACGGTAGGAAGAGTGAGGGACCGCGAAAGGAATGGCGACCTTGCTCGTTCCTGATTAGGTACAACAGTTGATAATCCGGCAGGACTGACGCTATGATTCTGAGGGATGGAGACTGGTAAGCAAAATCATCAAACCAAAAATTTCTGCCATATTTTCAAAGAACTAAAGGCAGCAAACTAGCCTACTCACCATATTCTCTGCTAGCATACGCTCCACGGCCTGGTTGCAGACGCGAAGATCCGCACATTCTTTGCGAAGTTCAACCATTTCTTGATTCTATACCAAGTTAGATTCAACGATACTGAATTGGAGGTGACTGGGATCAATAGAGCCACATCTGGCGTCAAGCATCCAAGATCTGCCGCTTCAGGACGACAACTTCGTCGCCATACGTACCTGTTTTTCTATAGAATTCAGAATGCGTTCCAACATCATTTCGATGCCCGCCTTGGCCGTAGGAAGTGTTGGAGAAGACATGGTCACAATAAATAGATACCAGGGAGTCAGTCGATGGCGTTTTTGAGAACAAGTGAACCAGAAGTTAATCCAAGAAGCTTTTTGTCACAACAACAAAGTCGGCCCCGATCGAGTCACAAAGCAATCAGCTTATTTTGCATTCAAAACTTTGAATGAAATGTCAGAGGACACGAAGCTTCAAGGTTTTTTTCCGCATCTTCTTACTGATTAGCACCATGCCTAAATAAAGCTAGCATGAGCCTCCAACACGAGCCGATTTCCCTCTCCTATAACCTGTCTTGCTACTAATTACGGCGACAATGGGAAATTTATGAGTGTCCAGCCTTTCAGCCAATGGAATGTCGTGGGTGGCTCACGAGCACTGCCGCTTTGGGGCGTCGTGTGGCAGATCATTCGTGCTTGAGTTTTGCCCAAATGCGTGTGAGTGGATTCGCGATGAATTTAATGCGGCGCGGGAAGCCAAGAAGGTGTCTCATCAAACATGCATGAAGAAACATCACGACGTGGTTTAAAGGTTGAAGAGCTTGCATGCGTTTATTATTCAGTGTCCAAAACCCGCCATCAAGGGGCCTAATAACAAACAAACTGCATTTGCAGTACTTGTTCTATTTTGGCTTTCATCAGTTAACGATGGTCCCAGATTCGCAATCATCATGTGAGCACCCCTGAACGTCGGCCTCGAGTTCTCAGTTGTTCAATCTGCCCCAATCTAGCTAAAGGACAGGTATATATGATGAGGCTATTCAGAGTGTGTGACAGCCATATTGAACTTTAACATCCATAGACGCATTTTGCCCTTTTCCGGTCAACCAATATCAGTGCGGTTATCCTCCGCCACTAGTCGTCAACACCACCGTCTGTGGATCATACTCTTCCAAGGTGAAGGAGGATTTACTGCTGACAAAATAAACAGTGGATGGAATCATCTTCTTCGGGCTCCAAGTGGGCAATTCCCATACCCCTGAGCTCTCGTCCATTTTAGAAACTCCTAGAATCGGATTTCGTTCAGCCAAACCCACGAACCAAATTTGGATATTCTCCGCAGCGGCTTTCCATATGCATAGCACGATGGTAGGGAGTCAATAATAAGCTTACGGTGTCACCCAAAGAACAGGACGCATGTTCTTGCACATCAAACTAGCCCGAGGGAGAAGTTCATTGATGTCACAAACTTGCATATTAATCATTTAATTCGCTGCCTTGTCGGATCATCGGCTTTCACCGCTTCAAGTCATTCCGATGCTCCGCGCTCCGCAAATCAACTCCGCAGTCGAGCATCATGAATTGAACATCAAACCAACAGACTAACGCGCGGCAGTGAGTAATAGTTTAGCTCCTTGGCCAGCTGGCCTTGAGAATAATCTTAAAATGGCCAGATACTCTCCCATCATATGGTTCTTTTAGAATCTTGTCACCAGAGTTTGAGCCCAGATAATACGCAGTTGAAGGAGCTTCATCATGACGAAAAACCCGCCTCTTATGAGTGAAACACCAGCACCGGCGGCATTAAACACCGCAGAGGTGACGGCACAGCACCCTTCAAAAGCCTCGTACCCACCCATTTCGTCGATCCCTTCAATATCTCCGGAACGCCTTGCGCAATCGGCCGCTGACACCCTCAAAGACTTGAAGCCACCATCTGAGACTGTCCTATACCTCGCATATGGATCAAATCTATGTGCGCAAACATTCTTGGGAGCGCGCCGCATCCGACCTTTATCCCGAGTCAATGTCTGGGCGCCTTCACTGCGGTTGACATTTGACCTGCCAGCACTCCCATATCGCGAGCCATGTTTCGCAAATGTCGGTCATAGAGACCCTCCCGACGAGTCGAATGGGCTAGATTTCTCCAACATTCCGCCATTTGAGTTCCAGGAACCGGAGCGAGAGTGGAAGAATGGCCTCGTCGGGGTGGTTTATGAAGTGACCCAAAAGGACTATAGTACCATATTGCGGACCGAGGGCGCCGGCTCCAGCTACAAAGAAATTGTTGTTCCTTGTTTGCCTTTGCCTCCGGACGATGAACAAGGAGGAAATCCAGCTCCAAGCATCTCCAAACCATTTCTTGCCAGGACACTGTATGCGCCGCGAACACCCTGCGACCCCGATGAAAGCAGCTGGTGGTGCAAATTGACGAGTGGACGGCACCGGCCAGAGGGGCAGCCTAGCGCTCGGTACCTGAAGCTACTGGCAGACGGTGCCCGAGAACACAGCCTCCCAAATGCCTACCAGCAGTATCTCCGTTCTCTGCAGCCTTATGTGGCGACCACGTTGAGGCAAAAGATTGGAGGCATCTTATTCATTGTCTTTTGGGCGCCCCCTATGCTCGTAGCGATGGGGATAATGCGTCTTTTGGTGAACAAGAGGGGGAAAGCACCCAGTTGGTTAGCGAATTTGTTGACGGTCACGTTCAATCTCATGTGGATACAATACGATCATTTCTTCAAGCCATTATTTGGAGACGGCGAGAGAACTGAAGTAAAGAAGGATAAATGGCGCTAAATACTAGAAACCGTCAAGGTCAAAGACGAAGAGAGAGGGCTATCATTACCGTCAGACGTGGAACAGGAGTCGGGATAACTAATGGTGGATGCGCCATGAAGGCATCGATCGTGTCGAATAGGAACGGCATTGGACGCCGCATGCTCATAATTGTTGAATCACATGGTTATTTAATTGACTTCATTTGCTTTGCATATAGCTGAAGATGAACTATATGCGAGACATCGCCTTTCGCTCTTCGCGCTCGCCTTACCCTAGGCGTCGCGAAGCAATTATTGATTCTCAGCTCAAGACAGTTACCAATTCCTCGGTACTTGGCACGTCCAAAATAGTAACAGTTCCCGGCCGGCAACGAACCGTTTGGCCTGCGTCAGGAACCAAGAAGAATAAAAACGTGTGATGCCTCGAACCTCGTCCAAGGGTTTGCATGTGAAAGTCGATAAGGGGGGGAAGAGAGGCGCAGGGGTGGCGATTGTAATGTCACATTCAGGTACGGGAGTCCGGGTCGCATGCATCGGAAAGGAAAACTTGGTTGCTGTGATGCTTGCATGTGATTCAATAATGGTGATACCCATGCATTCGCCTCGCATCTCGGCCAAACGGGGGAACGCCCAATTTTTCTGAGGTACGAGCTTTTTTTCTGTTGGGGATATTGCCGTTTATGGTAAGCGGTGAGCTACTATCAATAGTGGGCTCCCCTGCTGAATGCGTCATTGACACGGGCGCTGAGAGGGAGAGCTGGAAGACTGCAAGGGAGGGAGCTGCAGCAAACTGGGAGGCACGCGAGCTTGGCCGGCAGAAAATAGGTTGGGAGGGGCCCCAACATGAACAGTCCGTCGGGCTTTTCCGGTTTCTATTTTCTGCTTCTGACTTTATAACATCATCGTGTTGCATCGTTGAAAAGTATAAATATCACTCCCAACGGCCTTTCCGAATATCGTCATTCATTGACTTTGACAAAGACTGCATGCTTCGTTCTCTATGCTATCGACTCTCCTCTAACCTAAAGAGTCTTCGAAATCATCAATACCAACACTCCTACTACTCAACAACTACCAGAAGAACACCGGGCAAGATGACGGGCGCAGCATTCCTCGGTGGCAATGAGAAGAAGCACAAGGTCACCATTGTGGGATCTGGAAACTGGTGAGCCAGACATGGTCGTTGAATAGACAAAAAAAAGACTACAGCTAACAAACCTAAAGGGGCTCTACCATTGCCAAAATCGTCGCCGAAAATACCCGCTTACACAAGGACCTGTTTGAAGAAGATGTGCAGATGTGGGTATTCGAGGAAAATGTCGTCATTCCCAAGGACTCGAAATACTACGATGAAAGCATTGGCGAAACCCCCAGAAGCTCACAAACGTCATCAACACGCACCACGAAAACGTCAAGTACCTCCCTGGCATTACTCTCCCCGACAACATCATCGCCAACCCCTCCCTCGTCGACTCGGTCCAAAACTCTTCCATCCTCATCTTCAACCTGCCTCATCAGTTTATTGGCAATGTCTGCAAGCAACTCGAGGGCAAGATCCTGCCCTTTGCCCGTGGCATCAGCTGCATCAAGGGAGTCAACGTGTCTGACGACGACGTCAGCCTTTTCAGCGAGTGGATTGGCGATGGCTTGAACATTTATGTCGGCGCTTTGAGCGGGGCCAACATTGCCAGCGAAATTGCCGCAGAAAAGTGGTCCGAGACAACCATCGCCTATGACCCGCCGCCCATGGACAATAGCAGAGCCCCAACACCGCGATCTGGCAGTCCCAACCCCACTGTGACAGAACCCGCAGGCCTACAGCACCGAGATGCCAGAGGTCGCACATCTAAGACCAAGCTTACTGCTGTTCCTCCCGAATACCCACCTCTCGACCACGAGTGCTTCCGTGCCCTCTTCTTCCGTCCCTACTTCCACGTCCAGATGGTGTCCGATGTCGCTGGTGTGTCTCTGGGTGGTGCTCTCAAGAACATTGTTGCCTTGGGCGCTGGTTTCGTCGACGGTCGTGGCTGGGGTGACAATGCCAAGGCTGCCGTTATGCGAATTGGTCTTATGGAAATGGTCAAGTTTGGCAAGGAGTTCTTTGGGGAGAGTGTGCAAACTTCTACCTTTACCGAGACCTCGGCTGGCGTTGCCGACTTGATCACCTCCAGCTCTGGTGGTCGTAATTTCCGATGCGCCAAGAAGGCTGTTGAGAAGGGCATCACTATTTTCGATGTCGAGAAGCAAGACTTGAACGGACAAAAGCTTCAGGGCACACTTACTGCGCACGAGGTCAGCAGTTTCCTCAAGGCTCGTGGAGCTGAAAAGGACTATCCATTGTTTACCGCCGTAAACGACATTCTTCTCGGCAAGGCTCAGGTTGACGACATTCCAAGGCTAGTGTCTCAGTTTTGACTATATGGCAGCGAATTACGACCTACACAACAGGAAGAACCTGAACCACAACAACCCGAGCCTGAGTCAAGGAATTTGATTCGGGCTCACCTTTAATAATGATATAGATGGCGTTTGGGATGGCGGGCATTTTAATTCATGG
Source organism: Cladobotryum mycophilum (assembly GCA_036429605.1). Classification (NCBI taxonomy): domain Eukaryota; kingdom Fungi; phylum Ascomycota; class Sordariomycetes; order Hypocreales; family Hypocreaceae; genus Cladobotryum; species Cladobotryum mycophilum. The sequence continues at coordinate 382,730 of JAVFKD010000015.1, forward strand.
GCATGTTTATGCGGGTTTTGTAATATGATTATAGTGTAATGTCAACGTATACCCTCTAAACATGGTATTTTTGGTGATTTATTGCATGTTAAGCAGATGGGAAGATGCGGGTGCAACATACAAGGGTCAATTGTCTATAGGTGAAACTATTGTTTCATAAGATGCACGTTCTCGGGGTATTGATGAAGATGTTTCAATATGCACATGCGGAGAGGTTCGGTATCGTGGGTTCGGGTAGACGGGGCCCACATTCGGCGTAGATTCCGGAGCTAGATGGTGAGACGATGCGGGGCAGGATCGGAGTGTTTTGTAAAGGAAAAATCAATTATGTCAATGCGGAAACAGAATGAGTAAGGGAGAATACAAGAGAGTGGGATGATATACATAGGGCGAAGGGTGTTGAGTACGCAAGGGCACGGAGTAGAGTTGGGAGGAAGGGTGTGAGAGGAGAAGGCCAACGTTGGAGTGATAGACTTGGTGATGACGTTTTGTAATGTGTTAGTAGAAGAGAGCTTAGGAGCGTTTATTATTTAGAAAGAAGAGGAGGAGGAAGTGGATGTGGATTTGGTGTCTTGTTAAGGGCAGTGTAGCCGCCAAGAGGAGTATTGAGACGGTAGAAAAGCTTCGAGGCAGTGTGAAAGAGCATGAGGAGTGCGAGTTCTTCTTTAAAGGAATGGTGATTGAAGTCAAGTCGGTGCTTTTTATGAAGAGATGCTGAGCTATGTGTGGTAATTATGTTGGATTGGCTGAGATGAAACATCATGACGTTTGTGCTTCCATGTCCAAATAACTTGGGTGTAGATGGCTACAGGACAAACCTACATCTAGATCTGTGGCCATTCGGTTTTTTTGAAGGGACTAACCTTGATCTTACATACTTATTACCCCCAACCCGCTACAAGGATTCGAGAAAGCTGTCCTACTATACTACCTAGCACTATTAGTACTAGCAGAGGAACTACTGTAGGTACTGAAAGATCGACACTGGGGGGGAGGGCATATGTGATTGGAGGGTGGTCAGTTCATAACCGGGGGTGTGTGATGGATGCTACTGCACATTTGGATGTGATCGTCAGGTTAACGAATCTTCCTCCCCTCTCCCCCCGGCTCATGGGTTCCTTCCGAGGAGTAGATGAATCATGATTTATGTACGCTCTTGTCTGTCCTGACTCACATCTTGCCCAGTGTTTGTTCCTGTTTACATGATGTGTATCAGATGGGACGAATACGAAGTTACCTTCCCTTCTGAACCGCAATGTCCCATGCCAGAGAGCATAATACCTCTCGAGAAACGCTTCATCAGACCTATTTCCTAAAGACTCAATGCTTTACTTTTTTATTATCTCGTCTTTTATCCATTGTGAAATATCTATTTCGTCAAGCTGTTCTTTCCACTCTTCAATGTTACTAAGCTTCTCGATGTGTATGTGTGTGTTTGTGTGTGTTGTAGCCTTGTCGCAGTCCTCGGACCTGGGACAAGAGCTTTTCCTTCTCGAATAAAGTCATGACTGTGGGATTACGGAAGGTGATGCGTTTTAACAGTAACCTCTATGATTGAGACTTGAATCACTTTGTCGAGGCCTGTTTTTCAAGAGGTGCATTACGCATCGAGCCAAGGCTTGATTGCCAATAATGTGACGCATCATGCTTCCAAATAGTTACCTACCCTATAACCACAACAGTGATATTTCGATCAAGTAGCAAATACAAACACCCATTTACGATATTTCCTGTTTTTCTAAAAAGACGTGGATGGCATGTCACCGCGTAATATAAACATTCATTGTTTTTAAAGCCATGCCTGTCTTTCCGTCGTAACGACATTTTACATAATATGATATGAAAGATGAAAGGTTCTATTAATTTTTGTTCTATTAGGCCTTGTTCTCGATCGACGCCTCCTCCACCCTTTGACTTTTTCGGAACCGCCTCCAATCCAATCACAATAGGTTATGTATATATTCCACTATAGCAGATATGATGTACTATATGTGCACTCGTTGAAAAACCTTTCCATGTACATTTGCCAGCCCCTCGCTCCCCCAGATTCTCTTTGCCATGTGGCAGAAACGAAAGGGCTCTCGTTGGAATATGCCAAGTCGACACCTTTTATTGCATGCATCCTGTGGCTTTTATACACTTTTTTTTGTTCCTTGTTTTGTTTTGTTCTTCTTGTTTCTCTCTCTCTCTCTCTCTCAAGGTTTCTTTCATGCCCAAGCCCCAGGATGTGTGAATCATTGGCTAGCTCTTCGATAGGCTCTGTCAGTTGTGATGCAATCTTCCATCTCAAAAGACCCTGTAGATCATCGATGTGATGAACATGGCGCTTCAAGATATTCAAGCTAGACCATGGTCTTGATGGATCATCTATGTAATCCTCAATACTTGCCTCCCCCTCATCTTCTATCCATCTATCCTATCTTCTTAGTAACTCGCCTCCCTACGCGTCTACGTGCTAAAACGCCCCCTTTTTGCCTCTTGTTTACTTGTACATTCAGTCACACACACACACACACACTACACACATATATCACTTGCACACGTACACACGCACACGCGCACATACATTCCCCAAACCATGATTCGCCAGTAACCTTTTCCAAAGAAAACAAAACTCCCGACACGTACCAAAACACAAAAAGCCATTTCCTCCACCTCTCCTCGTTTAGAGTTGTGGCTTGCAGTAGCGATTAGCATACAAAAAAAGACAAAAGAAAAAAAAAACCAAGGCGCAAAGGCCCGGGCGTTTTTCCTTGCATGGCCTCCCTCCTCCTCCAGGGCAACTCTTTTTTCTTTCTTTTTTCTTTTTATCAGCCCAGCAAACATGCCACTAATAAGAATTGATATGTACCAGCAATCTAGGCCTAACCAAGACAATCCCACGTCTGACACTGTGTTTCTTTCCTTCTTTCTTTTGCAAATCCCATACATGGATAAAACCCGGAAAGGGTGGAGAAAATGCTGATTTACTTGATTAATAAAGCTAGAGACTAGATAAGCAATAAGACGCCTTTGATATTTCGCTACTTATTTATTCAAGGGGCATGTTCCAACTCCTTCTCCCATCATCTACCGGTAATAGTGGCGAGAGGGCAACGGAAAACAGCCAGATGCATTCATGCCCAATCCTTGGTTCCTACTATTACTACTGTACATACAATGGAACATCCCGTTGAATGAAGCGGCAAATCCAACAGCTGTGGCGTCGTAACCGTGGCGTTGGGGGAAACCGGAACCATCCCCAGCCTCTCTCTCTCTCTCTCTCTCTCTCTCGTCGCGGACCGAAAGGGTATTGGCTGTGCAGTCTTTTTTGATTGCTCATGACTAAATACGTAAACTCATTATTTTCTTTTGTACAGGGGGTAGTGGTTCATTGTTCATTTTGTCGGTAATGTACATTCATGTTCGGGTACATTTCAGCTTCATTCGTCAAGCCGCCTCGACCCTGACCGACTCGGTTTCCACTCGCTTTACCCATTGCTCTGCCGCATCCTTGAGATAGTTATCAATCATAACATTACCACATCCGCCGTGCTGTATTACCGTGTTCTTTAAAACATATCTCTCCGCCAGCAGCTCGTTGAGCATGGCGGATAGCCGTTTGTTTTCGTCCTCCAGCCTGTCGTACTTGGCGTTGAGTTGCTCCGTCGCGATGCGCTGCCTGCCACGGCACTTGTCTGCCGCAATGCGATTCTTCTCGCGTATCCGTGACCGCACTACTGCTTCATCCGCTCTGCCCTTGGATCGCTTGCTTTTTCCTGTGCTCGTTGTCTTGATGCTTTCGGCGGTCGAGTCCTTTCGGGGCCGACCTGGTTTTCTGCGGGCCGGACGAGGTGACGGTATCGAGGTTTGGGGCGGGGCGGTATAATCTGATGCCGAGCTGGATGGGAAAGATGAATCGCATTCGCTAGGCGTGGAGCCTTGATTCTGATTGTCATGAAAATCGTGAGCCCAATCCGTGGGGTTCGTCAACATGGTGTCGGTAATGTCGAGGACATCGCATGTGTCCATGTATTGTGACGAGGGCCCGAGGCAGCCATCACTTGTTGAATCATTCTTCCAGTGAGACCATGAATTATTTGGTAGCATGAATTGCGACAAGTTTGTGGGGTTGAAATATTGCCCTGGCCATTGCAGATCATGGCTCGCTTCCGTGGCTGTCAATTCCAATTGTTGTAGAGGGTATTCGTAATCTGCACTAGAAGGATCTGGCGATCCTGTACCAGCCATGGTCATCATTTGAGGTGGGTGTTCAGGATGGTGGTCTTGGAGAGAAGGATGCGTGGGCGGTGATGTCGAGTTGGGCCATGTAGGGCTTTTTTTTCCCCCAGTGTAATGTGAAACTTTGTGAAGGGAGAGAAAGCGATCGGCCAGCCTCCAAGCCCAAAAGAGAAACGTCACTGTTTTATATGAAAGACCAAAAATAAAGGGATTTGGTTGGCATCGGTGATAAATTGAAAGACGGAATATAAACCCTGCACTTCAAAACGGCTACGTCAACCCCCAAGTACAAGGTACAACAACATGCATGCGCAAACATGGGTGAAGGCGATTGTCTTCTCGGGCAGTAGTAGATGGGATGGGCAGGTTTTTAGAACGACAAGGTTTCACTAGTATGCCATGTCATTGCTCGAGAAAAGAGGAAACACAGTACGGAGGCCTGGCTGTTTTGGGAACTAGGATGTTGATGTGATGGTAGTGCGTGCGTGTGTGTGCTAAGCAATTAAAAAGATGCATGAGCCATTCTGTCGAATAAAATGCAGAGCATGCTTTATGATCAATGTGTATTTCTGGAATGTGATAAGAGAGCCTGGCCGGCGCCAACCACTTGCAGCTTCCGGTGGGGGGAAAAGGATATGTCAATCAGCATGGTTTTCAGGCATGTGCATTGCTGAACAACAAGCCCACCATCCCACCAACTCGTAAAATGGAGGGCGTGGTGGTGCTGGTGGTGGTGTTGGATATGCGGCCCCATGGATGATCAATGCGGAAGAGGAAATCGGGGTAAGTCGTGGTACTGGAATAACCAGTTCTGCCATCAGTCGCTCGGCTGCGTGCTTGACCGAGATATGCCAGGCTCGGCTAGCCAGGCATGCCATTCATCCGAGAGCGCCTGGAGAACCAGGCATAGTGCCGGTACTGCTATCCCAAGGTTCCATTGCATCGAAAGAGCTTGAGCGGTGGTGGGGAGCGTTATGGAGGGGCAAAGCAAGCTAGCAACCACTCAGCATACTACCTTGTAGATAGTGAACGGGTGGGCGACCAAAGAGCAGAAGGCGAGGGCGGGACGGCGGGCGTAATATGAGCTGAAATCTTCCGGCAAGGATATTAATTGGTCAATGGGATTCCGATTGCAGGTCCACTTTGAAGGGCTTCGCACGGTAGGCTGTTGAACCCAAGGGGAGTGAGTGGCTGTCGTGTCGTCATGACAGGCTTTGGTTCTGTGCATGGAGCGTTTGGGGCCTGGCAGCCTGGGAGTCGTTTGAGTCGTCCCTTTGGGGTCTGATTTCAACGTTCAGCGGAGTGGTAGCTCCGCGTGATGCTGATTGGATCTGACCAAGGGGGAGCGCAATCGATATGAGGAAGTGATCAGCGTTTGTTGAAAGGCGTCGTCATGGCGCCATGGACCTAATAACGGTGGGAATTTGGGACAGTCGCATGTCTTGCGTATGGACGATTTTAATTCCTCTTTTGGAGTATTCTTGCGTGGGACTGCAATATCCAAGTTGATCGTGGTTGGTTATTATTATTGTAGATGTGGGAGGGACAAGCAGAAAAGATCAACGCCGAGGCACGTGATCACTAGTTGATGCTTAGTCACCAACTTGCGTTTCTGGGGGCTGCCACTTTCTCGCCTGGTTTTTTTAGTCTCAACGGGCCGTTTGTCCCAGCAGACGGCAGCATGTCTCACCAACTGCTGGACTCCCACACTCATGGGACCAGGGCGTCCAAATTCTCCACTTCCCAAATTGTTTTGTTTGTCTACTTGTATTATAGGTAGGGAAGCCTTGTCTCCTCAGGAATGGCATATCCCGTGCCTAGTGTCTCTCTCAGTCCTTCAAAGCGGCCCAAACATAGCGAGACTCACCAATTCAGCCTCTGGGTACAAATATGACGCTGTGCGTCTGCTCCGTGGAGACTGCAATATGAGCGATGCAGATATGAAAGGCGCAGAAATTGGAGACTAGAACTGACTGAGACGAGGGTTCTGATTGCTTGCCGCGTTTACCACAGCGAGACGAGACACAACGACGCATACCAGAGCATTCGCTACAATAAATGGATATCTGAAGACACAAGAGCCACTATTTTTTGTGGGTATACTCAAACACTGGGAAACCCTGCTCATGTTCGCTTTGACCAATGAGCCAAGGCGAAATACCAAACTAGGAAATTCGCTCATGCTACTTTGCGATGGGTTGGTGGCTGAAAGGCCGCCCCGTCTGAAAGAAGCTTTTCTAATGAACAGGAACGATGCTGCATAAATTGGGCAAGATATCCCTCAGCAAGGATATCTCTCAGCAACAGTGGTATCCTGCCTGAACCCCCGAAGATCTCTTCCGAGTGGGGGAAGCCGGCAGTCGAAACGTAGGCCGAAACAAAGTCGGGAGGGCATGAAGATACACAAGCGATCAGCGTGGCATGGAAGCTAATGCAAAGCCCCAGGGGTCCAAAACGCGATGGCCATGGAGAATTAGACAATGACATTGGGTGGCTTCTCCGTCGGTGTTTCCCCGATATAACAAAACACTTCAAGAGCGACAAGAATGAGTGGGTGAATGGGCGCCCAAGGGGCGCAAATTCCTTGACTCGCTTTGCGGAAATTATAAGACTTGGGTGATGGTGGCATCGGCGCTTCCGATATATATGCGCTGTCAATATAGTTATCGTGGGATTCACACACTCAGCCTCCAAGAAACAAGCCAAGTGTGACTATAGCTTATCAGCAACGATGTGAAGACTAGACATAAGATGACGGGGCTCCAACCATCGAAATTGTCTTGTTGCACATGCTGGCATCCTGTTTCCGAATTCCACGCTTGATTCGCACGTTCGTTCACACTATAAAGGATGGTGGGCAATCACGTTGCTGGCCTTGCGGACAGATCTCGTCACTCGGCAGGAGTACAAACCAGCAACACTCATGACCATCATGGTCCACCCCAACTTTATCTAATATTCGGAAACCAGGTGCTTCGCAATCTCCCCCATATCTGAGTCATACTATATGGATTCTTCAGACCTTTAGAAATTATGTGCCAAAAGACTGGAGGAATGTACGTTGGTTGAATTGTCTTAAACTTTTGGGCCGTTGGGCAAATCCTAAAAGTGAAGACATTTTCGGTAGGGCAAAGGCTTAGTAGGCTTGATAGGCTGTCGCCCAACAAATAGCCCGGAAACTTTGGTGCCGCCATGTGTGGTTGGAGTAAAAGGGATGCTCTGAACGCTCCATTTCTGGTAAAAGACCGATACCACTTTGTGATTGAGACGGCAAACACAGACCTCGTATCTGGTCCTGGGCCTCAGGATTGGGCTCGCGTCCCCATTCGCATTTATTGTTAAGCATATAATCAGTATTATATTACACCTGACAGAAGGTTTTTTGCCCGGTTTCTTTCTAGGGGGGCATGGCAATATTAATCTCTCGCTAATCCTGACGGACAGAATCCAAGGTTGTCATTCACGAAGCAATGATTGTCTTGCAAGTCTATACACTGCCGTCGCGGTCCCGATAATGTGACCAAATCGCCACAACATCAAGTCGTTGGAATGAATACCTCCAACTACGGTTCATGACGGCATTCACTAGGAATTCATAATGCATCATGTATAGCCTCCGCATCCATTTCCATCTTATGCATGCACTATCCCTCGACAACATTAACCCTCATATTCTCAGCCACCCCGTAAGTGAAGATTAGTTAGGTTCTTCTTCCCTATCCATTACTCTGGTGACATGGATGTGGCGTCGCTAGCAGTTATAAGGGCGCACGATGAAGGCTGAAGTTGACATCGTGAAGTGGCGTTTTGTTTTGATGGTCTCTTGATTAGGATCTACGCTGGGCGAGGCAGCAGCTGAACCAAGGCCAGCCGCGCGCGTCTTCGACGTGGCGCTCATCTTTGACTGCGGCTCTATCTAGGCATCCAAAGTTTAACGGGGTTTAAGACTCTCTATTTTGTGGTTGGCTACTTGGGGAGGCGATTTGGCTGAGGTCATCCTGTATGTTGGCTTCGGTGTCTGATCCTATGGGGGCGACAAGACATGTGGGGAAATACACTGAATCCCACGATGACGAGTGTTTTCTGGATTTATGTGTATCATGAAGCCCGGAGATTTACTTGGTCGACGATGAGGCCCATCATTTCTAGTGGGCCGAGTTCTGATGCATCAAGTGCTCTTTGGGTGTATGCAATATCACCAACGGCAATGCCAGCCGTGGACTCGGTGTTATACTATGGCAACGGAAGATCTTACTAGAAAACTATTCCGATCCTGTTCATTCAACTCGATTAGCCAACTCAAGTGCACAAATGGCTCTTTTGAAGGATGAAGCAGAGAGACAGGTTCGGAGAGCAACAAACGGTAACACAATGACACTATGAGTCAAGGCTCCTGAGAAACTAGCATATGGATTAGCATTTCATGAAACCGACAACTTAACAACACATTCACTTAAACCCGGACTACTACAGAGCGACATGATGCATCCACCAAGCGCGTGCTCGAAAAATGGTGTGTATCGACCAAGAGCTTGTTCACAAGGATCATCAAATTTGTGATACCCTGTGGGCTTTCAAAGGCTTTATCCTTTATGCAAAAGTAAAAAAGCGCTTAATGATTGAAGCTACCACCATATTACAGCTATATAATATCCCTACAATGACAAAGAAGGAATCACAAAAACCTTCCAGCAAATTACTCGGCAGGACCCGTCCCTGCAAAATCCTTGGGAACCTCTGGTCCCCACACCGAAAACGGACCGACCACCTCCCTGCCGGTCGGCGTGTGGGTATTCACAATATCGCCGTCCGCATAATGCTCAATCTTGAATCCGCTCGTGTCCTGCCAGTAGTCGAAGATTTGGCTGCCTAGGACGTGTCGGCCGACGCCCCAGACGCTCTTGTAGCCCTTGTTGGCCAGCCACTCGTGTCCGAGGAGCTGCGTGTCAAAATCTTCGACCTCGAAGGATGTGTGGTGCATCTTGATCTTCTTGACGTGGGGCTCCGCGCGCTGCATGAAGAAGCAGTGGTGGTCGGAGTAGTCTTCGCCGAGGTCGAGGTGCATAAAGGTCAGGACATCCATGTTGGAAAAGTCCCAGTGGTAGAGAATGTCCGTGGGGACAAAGTTGAAGTTACTGGTGTACCAGGCCAGCTCGTTGTCAAAGTCCGGGACTACGTAGCCGAAATGTCCAAGCTTGTGGACCAAGGCCGGGCCTGGATGATAGCGCTGGAATCTGCCTGTGGACGTAACGTATTAGTATAGAGTCCAATTGCGTGTCAATGGGTGCGCATACCTTTTCTCGGTTTCTCGAATGGCTTGTTGAAGGGACCTTGCTGCTCATGAGTCGCAGTGGGCGCAGACGATTCTACCTGGCGCTCCTCTTGGCCAAAGACGACGTGGAATTGGGTGTTGTCCGGACGGCTAAAGGTGATGATCTTGCCTCCGCCAGGAGCATCATCCAACGACCCCGATGTGGCTCCCTCTAACTTTGCAGCCTTGTCGAATTCTTCTTGCGAGGCGGCGACGAAGGCCGGGCCTCGAAATCTGGGCTTGTCATCCTTGCTTCTCGTCGCGACATAGACATACGGATCCTTGCCGTATCCGCGAAAGTAGATGCTGTCCCTTGTCCTCTTGGCCTCGACGAAGCCAAAGTCCTTTGCAAACTCGGCAAACTTGTCCAGGCTCGGATGCTCAAAGTAGACGAAGCTCGGCCTGAGGAGCTGGACCTTGGAAGGGTCGTTCTTGATGGGAGGGATGAGCATGTCCGGCATGATGGCCTCGCGAAGGAATCTGGGGAGCTTGGAGAGGATGTTGAACAAGAGTTTGAAGATGAGAGACATTGTCCAACCCTTGATGGTTGAGTAAAAGGAGAGGGGGTTGAAGAGCCAGCTTAGACAGTCGAGGACTATATTTATAAACAAGTTGAGACTAACTGATGTAGTCGTTTATAGCGAGCGCCTCCTTATTACTTTGGCTTGTCTTCCTTCTCCTGCTCACACGATCTGAGACGCATACTCGGCGTATCGCCCGACTCCGCCATCCTCATGCTCAGTAATCAATCTCTAATTTGAAACATAGCGAATGCAATGTCGCTTTGCGAGTCAATCCATGCCATCATGATTCGATGATGCACTTTGCTTTGTTCCACGGGAGATTGACCCGCAAAGGGGGGCAGTAAGCTCCTCCGACGGATCCCTGTTCCGGATCAAAGTAGCGTCGATCCATCCGCAAGTGTGTGGAGAAAGGACGCTGTAGTATCCGCTTAGTCACGTCTCGGAAGAACCTTTAGTTGACGCTCGGAGGATCTTTGGATGGAAGAATGTTGGGTTGTAAAATCTTGGAAGCCCATCCGTCCTTTCAATAATACCCTGTACTTGGAATGAGTGAAGAAACGGCTGTTTAAGAGGTCCCGTTGACTCCGATCACTTTCTCTCCAATTTCTGCATCCGGAAATGTTGTCTTCTTCAAAGAAGCAGAAAGACGTTGACAAGAGTCCATCTGGCTCTCCCGTGACTGAAACAGAGCAGACAAATCAGGATAAGCCTCGGCTCATGATGATGAACTCCGTCGTCGGGCTTTTGAGCAACTCATTTGCCACCTTTACAACGTCAAGTTGAGACTGCAACCTCTTATTTTTCCTCCTTTTCTCAGTTCTTGACACCAGTATTCGATAGTGAGGAAGCGACTTCTTCATAGTTGTATGTAAAGCGCGTCTCGAGTGTTCTGCGTCTACCAAGAAATCGCCGAACAAAAGACCGAGTTTTTCACGCACCCCATCTCAGTGTCATAATTACTCACTTGCCCTCAACAACCTCATACAATGGCGACCCAGGGACCCTTTGCGCTCATCACCGGCTGCAGCAGCGGCATTGGAAAGAATCTCGCCCTGGAATTTGCTTCCAGGGGCGTCACAGTCCTTGCCACGGCTAGAAGGGTCGAGTCTCTCAAGGAACTGACCAGCACGCATGACAACATTGAAGCCCTGCCCCTCGAGCTGGACGACATGGCTTCCATCGAGAGGCTGCATGAGGCGGTCGAGAAGCGCACGGGTGGCCGCCTCGATTACCTGGTCAACAACGCGGGGACGCACTACGCGGCGACGGGGCTGGACTTGGAGGTCGCCGAGGCCCAGAAGCTGTTCAACGTCAATCTGTTTGCCGTCATGAGGCTGTGCCAGCTGTTCGTCCCGTTGCTGCGGGAGGCTCCCAGGGGAAAGATTGTGCAGATTGGCAGCGTGACGAGGAACGTGCCGGTTGTGTGGCAGGGAGTGTACAATGCGTCCAAGGCGGCGCTGAGCCAATACTCCAAGACTCTGCGTTTGGTGAGTGCTACGCGCGAGAAGACGGCTAGATACTGGTTGATGCTAATTCTTTTTTCTTTTCTTTTTCTTTTTTACCAGGAACTTGAACCGTTTGGCGTTGAGGTCATCGAGATTGTCACCGGTTTCGTCCAGAGCAACATCCTCCACCACGGCTTCATCACCCCAAAGGATTCGCTCTACCTGCCTATCCTATCCACCGTCAAGGAGTTCAAAGTCCGGGGAAACAACACCGGCATGAAGGGGGAGGACTACGCGCGATCGGTCGTCAGCAAGCTGATGGCGAACAACACGGCCATTGAGATCTGGGAGGGCAAGCTGGCGTGGAAGCTCTGGTTCCTCGTCACCTTTTTGCCATTGTCTTTTTTCGTAAGTCAAGGAGTTACATTTGTGGGAACCCGTGTGAGCTGACTTTTTTGGGGGGTACAGAATCGGATTCTTTACAAGCAGTATAATCTTGGGCTGCTGAAGCGTTCATCGTAGGCGTCTTGATGGGGGAATGGGTCACTTGCTGGTGCTGGGTTATGACATGAGTTGACTAGTTGGTACATATGAATCAAGCTCATTGTTAGCTTCCGATATGATTTCTGCGGTAGAAAAAGACTGAGAATTGTTATGAAACGGGTGTATGATCTTTTGCATCTATAGACGAAATGCGAATCACGAATGAGAAACTCTGGAACTCCGCTGGAAAATGCCAGAGGATGAGATGATTGTCATCTTGGTTCCAGATACCGCTTTTGGCCTTGCCATCGATGATTTTCTCGATGATGCGGAAGGGATTGATGAGTGAGTGAGTGAATGAGCTTTACAATGATGGTATAAACCATAATAGGAAGTAAGTTTTGGTGAGTGGCTCTGGATATGGAAAAGCATGACACGCGCCAGTGCGTTTTCTAATACGTGAATCACGAGTATCTTAACTATGTGAGCTGCGGGCATTCACAAACATCCATGGATACAGTGAGATGTAAATTAGCGGGGTTGGATATTCTCCCAATGGTATTGTTCCGTGAGGGTGACGAATCAGGAGGTGCTCTTCGGATGTATAACCATGCACCTAGCATGCAGGATAGGTGAGATTCCATAATACCTATCAGACGACGACCCATGGCCTCCATCTATCCGTGGTATGTTGCAAGGACGAGGAATGCCAGCCAATGGACACAACACCTAGCCTGAAGACATGCCGGATGAATCCCGTATAGTACCAAGATTGGATTCAAGAACATTCCGGTGGCGGGATGTTTCCGCTGCCCTGGTGATAGATCATGGGCTTGAATCCGCCGCGGAACATCCAACTTAGCCCAATGATCCTCAGCCTCCGGCCCGTTCCCAGATGCTCTACATGAAGTATCGGCCGAGTCGGTGCTATCGTGTCCTGTAACAAGCGAATATTCCAAGTTGCATGTAGCATTTTGGCAACCAAGAGGCCTGGGGACTAACAAAAAAAGTCGCCGCTCTCTGTCGAGGGTCAACTTGATTCCATGGCATGATTCAACATAATTAGTATGGTCTAGCATGTGAGGCCTTGTTGGTATATTTACCTAAACGACGTCCAAGATCATTCACTTCTTGAACGTTGGAAAGCCACCATTTCACCTACTTACCGTCTTATTCAATAAATTGTACTAATAATGGAGGAAACTCAGGTTGTCATTGTTGGTGCCGGACCTGCGGGTCTCTGCCTCGGTCTCACCCTCGCAAAGCTTCGCGTCAAAGTAAGCAGCCACATATCTTAATGCTTCCTCATGTGAAAGACGTCTAATTCATAAAAGTCCGTCATTTTGGAAAAGGAGACGGAAATCACGACCGATCCACGGGGCGTCTATCTCACTGGCGATGCTGTGAGGATACTTCATGATCTTGGCCTGGGTCCTGAGATTGCCGAGATTGGTCATGGTATGTTTGGCACTGCACATTTTTCACAATGTTTTTAACGGCAGATACTGATATGGATCATCTAGAGGTCAATAAATGCAATTTCCATTCGAGCTCGTTCAGCACAAAGCCATTTCATGCACTGAATATTGGTACCTCGTATACTCTCCAACAAGTCGTGCCCGAGAGCCTTTTGCAAATGCAGCCCAGATTAGGTTCGTGTTTACATATACCCCTTCTTACATTACGAGGCTTGTTAATGGGTAGTAGAAAATTCATTGAGAAAAGGGTTGCGGCAGTCTCAGTACTGCACACTCCGCACCGGATGCACCGTCGTCGGCAGATCCAATGAAGATCCCCCATCATTGAATACGTGAACCAGAATCACGAGCAGCATCAGATAAAGGGCCAATGGCTCATCGGTGCAGATGGAAAAACTGGCATCGTCCGAAAGCATTTCCTCGAACAATCCGCCGGCATCAGGCAAGAGGAGGGGCTCTACCCTTACCAAGGCACCTGGATCGCCGCCAATCTGAAAATGACACTCCCCACGCCTCAGACGCATCCAGGGTTTCCGCTATGGAAGATGGGCTACTCGACTGAGGAAGTGTATGATCTGTTTTGGCCGGCTGGGTGGCACTTTTGCGGTCCGCCCGGTAAGCCCACGGCGGCGGGGCGGTTTGGACCTCATAGTGAGAGGACCTGGAGACATGAGCTCCGTCAGGAGGACTGGGATGACTCCATGGATGCGGAGCAACTTTTGTGGGAGCACCTCATGCCAATGATTACTCTTGATAGAGACCTCAACGGCCGGAGATTCCCCCGCGCGGTGCAGTATCCTCGCGATTGCATCAATATTCTCCGCTGCAGACCATTCAGGTTCACACACAAGGTCGTCAACAAGTGGTTCCACAAACGGACCATCCTCATTGGCGATGCGGCGCATGTCTTCCCTCCATTTGCCGGTCAGGGTATCGGAAGCGGGATGCGGGATGCTCACCAGCTGGCGTGGCGGCTCGCCCTGCTCCTCGGCAGCGACGTGCCCGAGTCCTCGCGCGTCGGCATTCTCCAAGCGTGGGCCCTGGAGCGTCGCAAGAGCGTCGACGATGCGGCGCTGTTTTCCATGCTGAATGGGAGGATGTGCAACGACAAGCCGCCGTTTTGGCTCTACGCTTTGCTGAGATTCCAGGTGTGGGTCGATTCGATCCCGTTTCTGCCGAATTTCCCTGATCCGCAGGGGTACAAAGAGCGCGAAGCGTTTACGACTGTCGAAGGAGGGTTTCTGGTCAGGGGATGTAATGGGGGGCGAGGATGGCGCAGATTCACGTGCAGTCGTCGACGAAACGGGGTCCCATATTGTCTGACTGTCTTTTGCACAGGGCGGGCAGCATTCTTACGCTGCTTGTTATTAGTTCCGGGACCGAGCACGGCAGACTATACGAGGACGCAAGGGCAGCCATCTCGGCAACGGGCATCGGACCGGTCCTCCTATCAGAAGACTCGATTGTTGCCTATAACCCCCGCGTGGGCAGCGCATGCAGGGTCAAGACCTCGACCGGCGACGAGGTCGAAGTGTACTCGCCCGCCCCGAGGTCAGAGATCCACGGCAGGCTTGTCTCTGGGTATGACGAGCGTGCTTTCGTGAACCGGCTTGGGGGATCGACGAGATTTGCGATTGTGCGGCCGGACTTGTTTGTGTTTGCTTGTGCAAAGGATGTGGGCGAGTTGGTCCAGTGTTTGGCTTTGCTCAGGGAGCGGGTTGGGGATGTGAAGGGGAAGTTGGATGGAATGATGTGAGATTGTGCTGTATATATAATTTTGGTAGATAGATCATATTAATACATAGTTCCGTATCTGATCAAGCATGTGTCTCTAGATTGTGTTATGTCCATCTGGATACCTCTATTTAAACACCCGACCTACTCTGATTTTGGACGCGACTTGGTCTATTACCTAGGTATTCAGGCACATTGAAGAAAACCGATCATCAGTACTATGTAAAGTAAAATAGTGATGTGAGGAGTAATATTATATGTATTTGGGGGGTGGAGGAAACTTTAACCAATTTAATCGCCTATATATGGCTTCTGTATCGGCCGTGTACTCATTGAGCTCACTGTAAACGACGTTGTTATGTTACATTTGCGAAACCCAAAATGTTCATCTCCTACTATACACATATCTCGAATCAAACATCATATATAGCATCCCTCAAACATTATATCCATCTAGTGACCAACGAAATCACAGCCCACTGTATAAACACAATGACACGAGTCGAGAATGAGATCCTTTTGCCGGGTCAGTGGTGATCATAAAGGACGCCGCTTCTGGATGACGAACGCTTACTCGAAATTAATCTTATTCCGCAAGACTCCCACTTTTTCCATTTCGACCTCGACCACATCGCCGTTTTGCAAAAATGTCTTTGGTTTGCGGAACGCTCCCACGCCTGCGGGTGTGCCTGTCATGACTGCGGTGCCAGCTGGGATGGTTGTGCCTAGGCAGGACACAGTCAGCACATCTGATTCTCTCGGAGACATATTTCTTTGCGTGCCAACTTACCCTGGCTCATGTGGCTGAGAATCTTTTCTGGAGAAAAGATTAGGTCCTTGTTGAACTCTGCAGTCTGCCGCACCTCGCCATTCACTCTGGTGACGACCTTGAAGGATTTGCTGTCGAATAGCTCAGGGCTGATGAGCGATGGGCCGATGGGCGCAAACTTGTCAAATGCCTTGGCAAAGAAGAATTGGCCGGCCGAGTTCTTGGGAAGCTGAAACATGCGGCATGACAAGTCGTTGCCAATGGTGTAGCCCAGGATATAGTCCTTAGCTTCGGCTAGAGAAATGTTCTTGCAGTCTTTGGAGGTGACGAAGACCAATTCGCCCTCGTAATCTAAGAGTGATTTGGCGCAAAAGTCGTTGACGGGGATGTCTTCGCCGGGGTGGGCGAGTGATGTCGTGGGCTTTGTCCATAGAGGTGGGTATGCTGGGATCTGAAGATCTGCCTCCTTGGCGTGGCTGCGGTAGTTGAGGCCGACGCAGTATATGGGTATTCCATCTCGAGGGAGGGGCGCAAGGAGCTGTTAATACAAGTTAGATCTAAACCATTGTTACAATCCTCGTACACTTGCAAAACTTACTCGTCGTATAATTGTACGTTCTGACTCGCTCTTCGTTGTGAGGGCATCTAGGGTTGTGAATGCATCGATTTTTGCGCCAGACGAGGGTAACTCTTTGGCATCAGGTCCAAGGTCGGCAAAGTAAGAGTTTCCATCCTCGGATTCGAAGCGAATAAGATGAGAAAAGGACGACATTATGGTGTGGTTGAAAATATCTAGGGATGGATGATACAACGAACGAATGATGAATTGGCTGCTGTCTCATACACACAAGATTCAAGTTGGACAGGCATCTCCATCTACTTATCGCTCAATTGAAGCAGCCGTGGCTCTGATAAGCCCAAGTTTTAATTGTAATCATTCATAAGCAACGTCCCGAGGTTATATCAGCCGAGACATTGAATTCTATCCAGGCATCATCTCGACGCCTCCGATCCATTGGTTCGATTTCTCGAGGTCCAGCCCTCAGCATTCCGAAATGGAGCATCTAATTCGACGGCGACTTACAGAGGGTCCTTTCAGGGGTCCATCAGGCGCCTGGGGTTGTTCCGGCAGCTAGGATTAGCGTTGCATGGAGCCCTGTGAGGCTTCTATTTTAATAGCGCCGGATCCTCGGAGCATCTTCAAGACTGGCAACTTCTCCCCCTCCACTCTCTCACACCTTTTCCCACCAACACACCCACCTCACCGTGAATAAATTGCTCCGAGCAAGACCTTCCTGTGGGGATCCCCCGCATCAATTTGATCGATCCCCCTGACAATCTTTGCGGAACCGTTTTCCTTAGGAATCATTCTCGATTTGTTTTTTTAATCCTTTTTTGCTGATCAATTTACCGCGCGGCAACTTGTCTCAAGAAGATGATCCATGATGCACCACCAAGCGTTTGACGGCACCTCCCAATCATCGTCATCGCCTGGAGTGACTGCACCAACCGACGGTGGCGAAGGGCGACCTCCCGCGTCAAGGGTTTGTGATAATTGCATCTGGTAAGGATTCGATGGCTCCCCCTTTGGTGTACTTCTGGCATTCGTTGTATGCACTAACACCCAACCGTTAGGAAGAAGGTGAAATGTGCGTGAGCTCTCATTATCCCCTAGTCCTACTCACTCTTGGTGTGGTGTGGCGTGGCGTGGCGTGGCGTGGCGTGGCGAGGCGAGACATATGCGGAGTGACACCTCCCGCCGTCTGAATGAGTCTCTTACTCTCCTGCAGGTGACCTCGGACGTCCAACATGTTCCCGTTGCTTCGAGCGTGGGTACACGTGCATTTACTCATCAACACGCCGCAAGCCGGGCCCGCCCCGTGGCTATCATCGTGGTAGCTCGCTTTCAAGGCGGCCGCAGAGGTCTTCCGGTAAACATGCCCCCTTCGCTAGTCAAACAGATGAGAGGCCTTTTTTTCTCTCCAGGCTTTGGGGGACAACACTGATCAGCTTACCTCTTCTCAAGGTCGCAAGGAAGCATCTGTTGGTCCACAGAGTCCCAATGAACATGACTCTTCCACAACCGTATCCGCCTCTACGTCTGGACCTGCTCCCTCTCAAGAACCAACTTCAATAGCCAGTCCTGCCTCATCTCAGGGCACAGCGAGTAGGGCAGATTACCCAACTCAACTTAATGTCCTCCCAGAGGAAGAGGAATATCTGTATGTAAATCATGGCTACACCTACAAGAATTCTTCACTAAGAATGTTGCTCTACTTCCTAGTCTTGGAAAATACTTGGAGCTGATGCACGATGCCATACCAATCTTCTCGAGAGCTCGGTTCACACCGAGTCTTAGGGCTTCGTTATACAGCCGCGACCTCATCCTGACCATGATCGTCATCACGGCTAGACTGACAGGGTTCAAATTTGCCTCGGACAATTTCGACATTGACGCACGTATTGACTTTATGCTAAGTTCAGGTTCTTTGCAAGAGGCCATGTTTGGTGATTCCCCCTCACTTGATCAGTTCCGCAAGGCCTGCTTGCTGGCATTCTATGAGTTTCATCAATTCCCCGGGCAGCAGGCTTGGATGCGAATTGGTAAGATCACCCGCATCGCCTATTGGATAGGGCTTGACCGCCTCGAAAATAATCAGGCCATTTACCCTGATTGGGCCGCAATGAGTGAGGAGGAAGTTGAGGATTGGCGATTCGTGTGGTGGTGTGTCTATCGCCTCGACTCTTATGCTAATCTCGCGGCTGGGACGCCCTATTTAATTGATGAGACGATGGTGAACACCGCACTGCTGCGAGATCAGCCTTGGGATCGCCCGCCAGGAAGTCAACTAGAGCCCCTAAAACAAAAGGTGTATCTACCATCTCAACCAGACAGTTTATGGGAACTCATACCCAGCGTCGCAACTGATTCACCGCAGACCTTAATATTTAACCTCCATATCATTACGGTCACTGCAATGAGGCAGTGCGCACGGGTTATGCAGCTACACAAGGTAAGGCCAGGAGGCGAGATACTCTCCTTGCTGTCCACCATGAATCAACGTCTCTGTGCTCATCGCCTTGCGCTGCCGACAAATTATCTCAACCCTAGACGCAATGCTCTCTCAAACGAATCCGCTTTAGACCACCATGCCAGGCTCGTTACCATTCTTCACCTGCACATGGCGCGATTCATCATCTCGATTCTGAGCTGCATACGCCTGGGCGAAGGCGAAAAGTGGCTTCTGAGCTGGCAAGAGATCCTTGAGACATGTCAAGACATTGCTGCCATATCGGAACAGTGGGACAGTTCATTCTCCCTCAGCGTAGACCCGGCGATATCCTTTATCATTTTCACCGCCATCATCTTTCTTGATCTGCACAAGAAATCTACCCCGTCGGTTAACGCTGATCTCCAAGCAAACTGCGAGCACTACCAGACGGTCCTCCTCTTACAGCTTGAGCATTTTGCCAGCATATGGACTGTTCCCAAACTCTTGAGTTGTGAGTCTCTACCAATACTACCGTGGCCAAGCCGAGCTAACACAACTTTTCAAGTATCCTTTAAGAGTGTTAGAGAGTCGGTAAAGGGTCCTCTCACGTATCGGCAGGTTCAATATGTACTCTCTCGGTTTGAATCACCGTTGCACCCCCGATGGCTGCAATTTCTCTCATCGGCTCATACAAATCTTGAGGCTGCCGATGAAGCACATATGGACATTTGAGCTGCGGAGATATTCACACCGCGGCTTACAAATCGGCCCAACATGCACAGCATGACGGAAGCACAAAAATGACATCTGAGTGTCTGCAGCTGGGCTTACTCTGTCTGGCGCCTGTATTTCGTCTGTCATACCCGCAGATCAAGGGCGAGATATAGCCTCATGTCGCCGAGCACCGACAGTGCATCACTTGCAGTCACTGATTACGTCTATTCGAAAAAGAATACTAAAATTGTCTTTTATCTAATACGAATGCAGGATAATACAACATGTACATTTCACTAGATCATCTCATTCATTGGCTATCCCGTAACTCTACAGCCACAACCTGCACACTGGCTTATCTGCTTATACATCAATTCAATCATACGGAGTTAAGACTTTCCATTATAAATACACGCAACTGGAGGATATCCGACAAAGTCCGAGGAAGGGCATCGTGGAGTCATTTTGATGCATCACAGTCTACTTGTTGACTACCGATGTTGAAACGCAAAATTCGATAGTATTCTTACACTCGACGACCCCTGTGATGTGATGGTTCAACTGGTCATTCAGAATTTGCCTCGCGCTAACCCAGTTTCGTATCCAACTGATCAGCGATTCGCCAGCCCTACTGCGCGGATCACGCCGGCTGTTTTCCTAGTTGGACGACTACCTCTTTTGGTAATTCGGCCTCCGACCTTCAGTTACGGTGCCCGGTGTTAAGTTCTGAACAGGCTCCGAATTCGTGAGTCAAACAATGGGGGGAACTGAAGGTGAGAACATGGGAGATTGAGAAGATGTCAACGATGTATATAAATCATGGGTCATATCCTCCAAATACCGGCATCTCTTGCACTCAACTCAAAGAGACAAAACGCAGATACACAATCAGCTATTAACAAACTACAAGACTTGCAAACATGGCGACAGCAAAGTACGCAAAGGATCAGCCACAGGGCTTCACCAACCGCATCGAAAGAGTGGCCATTGTTGGAGTAAGTCATAGCATATTGAATGCACATGGGAAATTATACTAACACAGCATCAGGCTGGTGGTCAGGTTGGAAAGTACATTGCAGAAGAGATTCTGAAGACGGGCAAACATACCGTCACTGCCCTCTCCCGCATCGGAAGCGACAGTAAGCTGCCCGACGGCGTCAATGTCGTCAATGTCGACTACGATGACGAGCAGTCTGTGATCGATGCCTTGAAGGGACATCAGTTTCTCTTCATCTCCCTGGCTGTTACTACCCCTCCGGATACACAGGCCAAGATTGTGAATGCCGCAGCCAAGGCTGGTGTCCGATGGATCATGCCAAACGTGTACGGCATTGACGGCAACAACAAGAAACTCGCGACGGAGAACCTCACCGCGGAGGGCGTTTATGGGGGCATTGGGGCGATTGAGAAGACTGGCGTGGCTTCCTGGGTGGCCATGTCGTGCTCTTTCTGGTACGAGTTTTCGCTTGCGATACAGATTGTTGGCTACGGTATCGACTCCAAGAACAAGAAAATTACGTTTTACGATGATGGCAAGACGATCATCAACACCTCTACGTGGGTGCAATGCGGCCGGGCCGCAGCCGCACTGGTCAGCCTCAACGAACTCCCCCAGGACGAAAATGACACGTCCACCACGCTGTCGCACTGGCGGAACAAGTACCTCTACATTTCCAGCTTCCGCATCTCGCAGAGGGCCATGCTGGACAGCCTGAACCGCGTGCAGGGCACCACGGACGCGGACTGGGATATCGAGCACGAGGGGAGCGAGGAGCGGTTCAAGAGAGGGCTGGGAATCCTCAAGGGAGGGGATTTTACAGGGTACCCGATGGCACTGTATGCAAGGACGTTTTATCCGAATGGAGATGGGGATTTTGAGAGCAAGTATGGGCTTGCGAATGAGGTGTTGGGATTGCCGGTGGAGGATTTGGATGAGGCGACGAGGAGGGCTTTGACGTTTGTTAAGTAGATGTTGGAAGATCTGTGGAGGTGAGGATCTGCATGGTTCATTCAAGTTTATGAGGGCTCTCAAGGAGTACTTTTTGAATGACGATTTATTTATAGATGTTAGGATGTGTTCTCACTCAGAGTAGTTGGCCTTTCATTGGTGTGTCAAAAAGACTTGTGGACTGATAAGGATATTCTGTATGTGGCTACGGGTGGTGTTTTTCGACACCCCTCGTCTGTGAATGGTGCGGATAGGACATTCATTACGAGGGGCTCCGATAGGATGATGGCGTAAAGACTGTGATTATGCCATAGCCCACGTGAGTAGATACGGTACGACTGCTTATAAACAATAGTGAATACTAGGGGGAAGTCTCTTGTCCGTATTTAGCATCATCTTATCTTCTCGAAAAGTGTGTGTAGGACAAGGAGGATGCGGGGGTAGATTGGGTTCATGCTAACGGCCCGTCTTTTTTTTGACTGTGCCACGACCCACAAACGGGCAGCCATAAGGTGAAGCTGAAAAGTACAATAGATGAACTGGTTGTCTACTACTAGGTAATGTATTGGATATTGTGTCGGGAGAGTCAGGTGAGATTTGTACTTTTATATATGAGCTGCAGAAGAGGTGGTGGCTGATTGCATGTCTAGCCACCACATGAATACGACGACGAACGTTCATAACTCCATCTCCCCGCTCGGTTCCCTACAATGATAAATGTTGGATGTGATTTTGGATGTCTCTATCAAGGAGCTTCATTAGGCTCTAATAAAAAACGAGTTCCATGTGTTAAAACTCGATTAGCCAACGTTTCTTTCTTTATGCAAGTTCCAGGCCCAAAAGGCGATTGATTGGCTGAGCGGAAACAGCCAAACGGGATCCATAAGTTGGTGCTAGGTAGCTTTAAAAAACTTGATGAGACGTCAGTGACGTAACGACTTTTTTTTTGTGTGTGCAACGGTGGGGTTTTCGCAGAAGCCTGAATGGAACCAACTTTGTTGAGAACCACCACCACCACCACCACCAGCTGCTGCTGCTGCGGGAGCGGGGGAGGGTGTTCATGTGGACAAGGTGGCCTTTTTATTACATTGGGATTGGATGGATGCCCAACGGTGGATTGTCACTGACTAGCAGATGGACAAACACTGGCAAGTAGACGAATACATGTATGCAATGGACATTGGATGCCTCTCTCATATTATGAGGACATGCCTACAGATAGATACAAGACGCCCAAGCTTGGAGTTGCTGTGAAAGAACTTGGGAGCTTGGAGCTATGAACAGACAGACAAGACAGACTGACTGACCACCTGGAGCTTCCCCTCCGTTAGTGCAGAACATGGAGTCTCACCTCTGGAGCTCCCCCTGTCCATTCCATTTCCGGCAGCTCACAAGCCATGGAGCCCTGAATGAACGCCTCTTCTGTTCAAGTTGAGCATTAGTCTCTTGGGGAGGATGATGTTGACCTTTGAGAGTCCAGCCTTTGAGAATATTTGCTGCACTTGTATTTTCTTTTCTTTTCTTTTTCTTCATTGGCAGTGGTGTCTATTTTATTACGTTTATCGGTTCGTTACCCATGATAAGAAACAGTGGAGGTAGAAAGAGTGATAGCTGGGCTATCCATACCTTATTTTCGCAGCCCTGATCGATCGATGCCTTGCATTCGCAACTACAAGTACAGATAGAGGTCATTCTAGAACTTCAATTGTAGGCACCTCAGCGTACAACGTCGGTCCTCCCCTCCCTAGAACCTAATCAACCGCCCGTTACTTCCAATGGAATGGTGACGCCACAATGCCTACCTAGTACCTACCGCAACTGCACTGCACCACCACCACCACCACCGCCTTTCAGGGCTCTGGGCTCCATCACTTCCAAGGTGGCATGGACTAACAACAACACAACAGCCATGGAAGGCCTGGGCTACCTTGGATATCGCCATCCACACACCATCAATCATGGACCTTTTTTTCCTTTTTTACCGTACCACTCGCGTCTCTCTACCTAATCTCGCCCATTAATAACCTAGTACTACATACTATCTACTTTTACATGACTCTCCCTTGTTCCCTGTTGTTTCCTGCGTAATTATTTCCTTATTTAGTCGTTTTTCTTGGTATTCTTTTCTCTCCTTCCTTCTCTTCTCCCTCCTCCATCCATCCAACCTAATGCTTGTCCATTTTGGAATTGATCTACTACTCCCCATCCTCCACCTACTTTGCTTTTACTTACGTACATACATACACATACTGCTGTACAGCCTGCTAATCTTTGGTGGTTTTTTGTCTTAGCTTTGCCGTGCCCAAAGCTCCAGCAAAGCGGTTCCCCCCCCCTCTGTTCTCGTCCCAACAGAGCGGATCGCCGTCTGATCCCTGCAACCTTATAGCTGCCCAGCAGACAAACAAAGGACGCTAAACTGAACCAAGGGAGCTCCCCTCTCCCCCTCCAGAGAGAGGTCAGGTTCAGGTTCAGGTGCTGGAAACGGTTGCAGACAAAAGTCGGCGCGGGGCATCCGTCGCGCTGGCCCCTCTCTCTTCTCTTCATCATGAGCCCAGGAATCATGACGTCCAAAGAGGTTTATTTGTTGCCGCTCAACGATGATGGCTCGCCTCAGGTGGCTGGCGAGTACATTTATCTTGCCCCGACCTGCGATGACCCTGTGACCGTTAGATTTGCCATTGAGGGAACCTCGTCTATTTGTCGTCATGGCAGCCTTTGGGTCAACATTCCCGAAGAGGGCGTCGAATTCCGTCGAGACAAGTTTAGAGAGTTTAAGTAAGTCTTCCTCCTTTTATGATCTCCTTTCTTTTTTATCCTTTTTTTTTCAGGCGCTCCAACTCTTGAATTGAAAACCAAAGACTATTTTTCCTTCTTCATTTAGTTACGTTTCTTGCTAACAGAGGTGCAGACTGACTCCGGACTTTAATCGCACTCTCGAAATCTCCATCCCAATCCACCAACCCGGCTCATTTGCCTTCTACACAACCTACGCTGAGCTGCCCAACCTCAACCCCGATGTCGTACCCGATTCTTCAGCAAAAAAAGAAACAATACAAAAGACACAGACATACTACATTGATGTTGCTCCAAGACTCAAACTCGACGGGCGACCCCTGCCCCTGCCAGCGTTGTCGCTCTTTTCCATCATCAGCAAGCTCATGGGAAAGTTCCCCACAGACTGGGACAAACACCTGAATGGCATCAGCGAGCGAGGCTATAATATGATACACTTCACTCCCCTTCAACCTCGAGGCGTTTCAAAATCTCCCTACAGTTTGGCTGATCAACTGAGCTGGGACCCGGAATGCTTCCCGCGAGGCGAGGCCGATATTCAGGATTTGGTAGACAGCCTTGAGCAAAAGTATTCGCTTCTGAGTCTTACGGATATTGTTCTAAACCACACTGCCAACAGCACAAAATGGCTCGAGGACCACCCAGAGGCGGGCTACAACCTGACAACCGCCCCATGGCTGGAGGCTGCCTACGAGCTGGATACAAAACTGCTGGAACTCGGCCTCAAGTTGAAGGAACTTGAACTACCGACGGAGCTTGAATCCACAGAAGACTTGCTGCTCATCATGGAAGCCATCAAGAAGCACGTTATTGCTGAAATCCGCCTTTGGGAATACTATGCTCTCAACGTCAACCGGGATGCCGATGCGGCCGTTGAAGCGTGGGTCAAGGGTGAGACTCACGCCCCTGAAGATGGAGCTGCTCTATTTGATGAACTAGAAAAGCTCAAGGGGGAAAGCTGGAGGACGAGGTCGCTTTCCTCAAAGCCCACGGAATTCAGGGGATTGATCGCATGGGAGAGCGGTTTCGACGAAGTGCCGATCCCAAAACAGCAGCCACCTTGCTTTCTTTTGTTCTCGGGCGGTATGAAGAAAAGTCTCCCGAAACAGCGGATAAGGCCGCCGCGAGGATAAAGGTGGGCCAGGTCTTGGACGCCCTGAATGTTCAATTCTACGAAGAATATGACGCCGACCTAAAAGAGCTTCTGGAACAAATCTTCAACCGCATCAAATACGTTCGACTTGATGAGAACGGCCCCAAGTGGGGAGAGATTAACGAATCCAGCCCTCTGATTGAGACATACTTTACCAGATTGCCCGAAAACAGCACAACCGCCAAGCTCAGCGCTGGAGAAAGAGCTCTGGCCAACAATGGCTGGGTATGGGGCGGAAATGCGCTGATCGACAATGCTGGCCCGCAGTCTAAAGCTTACCTGAGACGAGAGGTTATCGTGTGGGGTGACTGTGTCAAACTGCGTTATGGCTCATCTCGAGAGGACAGTCCATGGCTCTGGGACCACATGACCAAATATGTTCGTCTGCTGGCCAAGTACTTTGCCGGTCTACGAATCGACAACTGCCACTCCACCCCGATTCATCTGGCAGAGCATATTCTAGATGAAGCTCGCAGGGTTCGTCCCGACATTTACGTCGTTGCCGAGCTCTTTACCGGCTCCGAGGAAATGGATTATGTCTTTGTCAAGAGACTTGGAATCAGCTCCCTGATACGAGAAGCCATGCAAGCGTGGAGTACTGGAGAGTTGAGTCGACTTGTTCATCGCCATGGTGGTCGTCCTATTGGCAGTTTCGAAGTTGACGAAATTTCGCGGTCCGACACCACACCCACCACGAGCCCAAAGAAGGACGGAGCAATAACAAATGGAAACCTTACCAGAGAAATCATCCGTAGAATAAGGCCGACACCTGTTCACGCCTTGTTCATGGACTGCACTCACGATAATGAAACCCCAGCACAAAAGCGAGACGCCCGAGATACTTTACCTAATGCTGCTCTTGTCAACATGTGCTCCAGTGCCACCGGCAGTGTCATGGGCTATGATGAGATCTACCCCAAGTTGATCGACTTGGTGAATGAAACGCGCCAGTATTCGTCTGAGTCGTCTGGATCAAAGCCGGTCAAGATTGGACGAAGCAAGAATGGCATCGCAGGCGTCAAGAAGTTGTTGAATCAGATCCACACACTCATGGGCAAGGATGGTTATAACGAAACCCATATCCATCATGAGGGGGAGTACATTACCGTCCACAGGGTTCACCCCGAATCCAGAAAGGGTTACTTCCTCATTGCCCACACAGCGTTCCCTGGCTATGGCAACGGACGAGGGGAGTTCAACCCAGTCAACCTAACCGGAACTCGCGCCAGGCACTTGGGAAGCTGGCTTCTCGAGGTCGATTCCAGCGAAGAAGCCACCAAGGCGGCTTTAGAGGACAAGAAATACCTCCGAGGCCTTCCAAGTCAGGTCGTTGATGTGCCCGGAGTTAGAATGGAACTTCAAGGAGACAACACTGTCATCTCAGTCCGCGATGTCTTCCCTCCCGGCAGTATTGCTCTTTTCGAAACCTGGATTCCAACGGCAGAGCACTCGGCAGGTTTGGACACATTCGTGACCTCGGGCGCAAAGGCAGCTTGGGCTGGTCTCAATCTTATTGACTTGAACTTCCTGCTCTACCGCTGTGAGGCAGAGGAAAGAGACGCCAGTGACGGTCAAGACGGTGTGTATGATATCCCTGGACATGGAAAGCTTGTCTATGCCGGTCTCCAGGGATGGTGGAGCGTCCTCAAGGATATTATCCAGGATAACAACCTCGGCCACCCGCTGTGTCAGAACCTCCGAGAGGGCCCTTGGGTGTTGGACTACATTGTTGGTCGGATCCAGCGCCAGAGCAAGGTTGCAGGCAGTGAAGGTCTTTCTGGTCCCGTTGCTTGGTTCCAGGATCGATTTGATGCCATTCGAGCGATTCCGAGTTTCTTATTGCCAAGATACTTTAGCCTCGTACTACGCACCGCGTACAGGGCGAGCTGGGACAGAGCTTTGGAGTTGATGAATGAGCATGTTGCAAAGGGACAATGGTTCTTGCAAAACTTGGCCATGGTCAGTGTGCAACAGACCGGACTCATCAAATCTGCTTCTCTTTGGCCAGACAAGCAGGTACCGGTCATTGCTGCTGGTCTACCTCATTTCGCCGTGGAGTGGGCAAGGTGTTGGGGCCGTGATGTCTTCATCTCTATCCGGGGTCTATACCTCGGCACTGGTCGCTTCGACGAGGCGAAAGAACACATACTTGCCTTTGCCAGTGTGTTGAAGCACGGCATGATCCCTAATTTGTTGAGTAGCGGTGATGCGCCACGATACAACTCGCGAGACTCTGTCTGGTTCTTCCTCCAGTTTATCCAAGACTATGTACAGCTCGCACCCGAGGGAACTGATTTCCTCAAGACAAAGGTCAGACGTCGTTTCCTGCCCTATGACGACACCTGGTTCCCCACTGAGGACCCACGAACGTATTCTAAAGAGAGCACGATTGAAGACATCATTCAAGAAGCTCTCCAAAGACACGCGTCTGGGATGCAATACCGGGAGGCGAATGCAGGTCCCAAGATCGATTCCCAAATGAAGGACAACGGTTTCAATCAAGAAATCAAGGTCGATTGGGCAACCGGACTTATCCTCGGTGGCAATCAAGACAATTGCGGTACGTGGATGGATAAAATGGGAGAGAGTGAGCGCGCCGGCTCTAAAGGCGTACCCGGTACCCCCCGTGATGGAGCTGCCATCGAAATCACTGGCTTGCTTTACAGCACCGTCAAGTGGCTCTCTGAGATCCACAAGGCAGGCAAATATTCGTACCCGGGTGTAAAGACGGCGGATGGCGAGAAAATCTCGTTTTCCGGCTGGTCCAACCTTCTCAAGGCCAATTTCGAAAAGTGCTACTACGTCCCTCTCTCAGCAGAAGAGGATTCCAAGTACGATGTCAACCCGGATGTCATCAACCGCCGCGGTATCTACAAAGACCTGTACAAGTCTGGAAAAGAGTACGAGGACTACCAGTTCCGCTGCAACTTCGCCATTGCCATGACGGTTGCACCAGAACTCTTCGACCCTGAGCACGCCTTGCACACACTGTGCCTTGCGGACAATGTCCTGCGAGGACCTACGGGCATGGCTACCCTGGATCCGGCAGACGGTAACTACAGACCCTACTATCGCAACAGCGAGGATAGCGAGGACTTTACGACCAGCAAGGGAAGAAACTACCACCAGGGTCCGGAGTGGATCTGGCCAACGGGTTACTTCCTTCGGGCGCTGCTCAAGTTTGATCTCCAGCGACGAAAGACGGCAGAGGGCAGGACGGAGGCGTTCCAGCAGGTCACTAGGAGGCTGGCGGCGTGCAAGAAGGCGATTGAGGAGAGCCCGTGGGCTGGATTGACGGAACTAACGCAAAAGGATGGAGAATTCTGTGATGATTCGGTACGTCTTTTTTTTTTTTTTTACTTTATTCTCTTTATTTTACCCTTCGACCCTCTCTTCTACCCTTTGGGAAATAGATGCGCTAACCAAAACACAAAAATATGCAGAGTCCCACTCAGGCTTGGTCCGCCGGATGCCTCATCGACCTATACATGGATGCTAGAGAAGAGCAAGCGTCGCAGAAGTGATTTCAGTGACTGACTGCATGGGACCCAAGAGAGGGCAAGCCCTTTTGTTAGAATATAGGAAGGGGAATTATGGCACATTACATTGTTAATTCCAAAACAGTAAAAATGGTATTTTGGTTGACATCAAGGGGAGGGGGAACAAAAGTTTCCTGTGAAAACGAAAAAAGGATGTTCTGTAGATCCCCCATCTAAACGGAAACCCTCTCCGCCTCTGCTCTTCCCATCCGTCTCCCCGCTACAGTTCTTTGCCTTCGCCATCCGATGTACAAGAAAGACCCAAGTAAAGTATAAAAATAAAAAAAATAAAAACCAACAAGGTTTCAACCTCTAGTCACCAGCGTGCAAACATCCCAACAGCAACGCCAGACCCAGAATAGATTTTTGAGCGAAAAGAGATATGACAAAAAGAGGGGGAACTAGAGCTAAATGACAAAACCCAGTACTAAAAAGTCAAAATTCAAAATGGTGAGAGAGAGAGAGAAAACGCCGTTTTGGATGAGACGGGCCCTGATGTGCTGAACAAAGGGGCCTCTTTGCTGGTGTTTCCTGGAAGGCTTTGCTTTTGTATGAAGAGGTACGGGTGTTCCGTCGAGGTTTGTGTTGTCGGTGACGCGCAATCGGAGGAATATGCCCATTGCATATGTAACGCGCGCGTTCGAGAAGAAGACCAAAAAATACACAGGTGAATCAAATAAAAGATGTACAAGGGAGGAAGAACGGAATAAGGAAACAAAGGTCATAGCAATCGGAGCGTCATGTTTCCGTCGGAGGAGACGTGGGAATGGTTTCCTCTCAAGAGCCAAACCACTTCTTTCCGTGTGATTTGCGCTTCTCGGCGGTTGAGACAAAGGTGGGCAGCGTTGGTGTCGAGGCGTCTCCCTTACCCGTGTAAGTCATGGGGATGCCGGCGGTGGATTCATTCGGGTCTGGACCCCATGATGTGCGTGCTGCGGTGTTGGCGGCCTTGTGGAGGTCTCGCTTGCGGACGTAGCGACGGCGCCAGATGCATGCGCCTATCCAGATGCCTGCTATGCCGACAACGAGGACGACAAGCATAATGACCCATTGCCAATGGTTGGAAATCCTGCAAGCGTATGGGTTAGGTATTGTAGAGCTTTGCCTTGGGGAACAAAGGATTGGGTCTTACCAGTCGCCGCTAGGACCCTGAGTTTGTGATGGTGGCGGAGTCCCTGTGGTTCCAGGCGCTACACTCGAGGTGGACAGCTTTCCTCCGGCAGGAGCGGTATTGATTTTGCAAAGGCTATGGTACCAGGCGGTGATGGAGCTTAGGCCGTTTGGCTCGGCCGTACAGGCATTATCGCACACGCCAGCAGTGGCTGTTGAAAAGGGCGCAAGTCTCGGGTCGGCGCAGAAACAATCTGTATAGCCTTGAGGTTGCTGCTGGGGAACGGCGGGAGGTACGCAGGCTCCATTGGCATCGTAGAGGTGACCACAAGAAACGGCACAGGCGGGGAGCTGGGCTCTATCGTTGAAAGGAACAATGGTTGTGATGGGTACTTGAGCTAAAGTTGAAAGACTCGGGTTAGCAGAGATGTCAAATGGGGCCAAGGTAAAGTGTAATGACGGCTTACCCATTGTGTCGGATGCGCGGAAGCGGTGATGTAATCAATATGCAAAGAAATAATGATGCTCGTCGTGATCTGGCGAACGCAGATGAGGATAGCGAAGTTGAGCGTAGTAGTGAGTTGGTGTATGTTGTGTTGACGCCAGCGTCAATTAAAGGGGAAGCAAAGGTGGCAGTTCTGGTGCAAGAGTCGAATTAATAATGTCGCCGGATGTTTGTCGAGACAAGGATAATCTTATTGAGCGGATGCGACCGTCTAAATGCGCGCGAGAAAAAAGTATCGAACAATCGACTCGGTTGGAGCCAGTCGGTGGCCAGCCAAGGGGCTTTATTTTTCTGCTAGTCGGGCGAGGCGCCAAGTCGTGTGAGAAAGTCTCGTGATTTTCTGACCAGGAATTGAAGAGAGAGAGAGAGAGGGAGCGATGGTGTATCCTTGATGGATGTTTGGCCTCGCGCCGACTTGACGAAGCAAAGCAAATAAAGCGAGAGGAAGCGTCGGACGCGGAGATTGAGAGAGAGAGGGAGAGAGAGAGAGAGAGTTGACGCAAAACGCAAAAAGGGCTCCAGACGATGGGCGCAATCTGGGTCGTGACGGAGGGTTTGTTTGTGATGTCGGAGAGGTTGGAATGAAGACGAGAATGGGGAATGAGGAGTGGAAATGGAAATGGGGAGAATGAACACGAGGACGACGGACGTGGGTGCGTGCTGAGAAGGCCCGGTGTAGGTAGCCTTGGCGCATTGGGTCTGGGGTACGTACTAATTACTTGGGTTCCTCTTACTTCAATCTTACCTACTAGGTACTTACCTCTTGTACTATTAGGTAAGTACGTAGGTGGTACTCGTAGCAAAGAATGGAAAGAGGGAGCCGAAGCGGGAAAGCAGCGCACACAATTGTATTGTAGGTGCGGAGTAGACCCACCCAAGACAGCCAATGGTAACATACAGCCATAATGGAGTAAGTGGGGAAGCCCGTCTCAGGTACGAGAGACGGGAAACGAATCCGTCACCTTGTTTCTGCTTTGTCCGTGACAAGTGAGAATTGTCGCGCGGAATATCGCGGAGTATCGAGTACTACTATGGTAGGAGGTAGGTCTCATGATACAATTCAGTTTATCCATCTACAAATCAGATTATGAAGCATCAACAGGGCTGAAGAAGCTGAGGTTGGCCAAGTCCCGCCAGAGGTAGGTACGTACTCCATACATGCGAGTATATTTGAGCCTCTACTCTACGGGGCGGTGCTATATTTACATTCCGGGACACACAACGTGCATTTAGAATACGAGGTGCTCCGTATGCAGGTAATTAATATGTGGGGATCAACCGCGGATTTGAAGCTTGGCCGGCATGGAAAATAAAGGCTCTGACGTTTGATATCTAGATTACATTACACTACATTACATACCTACCTCTTGCCTATCTACCTAGTACCTGGCAACTGATCGACCAAGGCGCATCAAATTCGCATCTTTGGAGTGCCTCTTAATATATTAAAACTGACAATCTTCAGCTGTCAACGACACGGTTGCGGCCCGAATCAAATAGGACTTGGCTTGTCAATCCAAAGATGGAAGCTTCAATGATGCGCGCACAGTAATTAATGATTGCGTATCGTACCTCCCCCATCAAGTTGCTCTGTAGGCCTCTTCCACCACCACCTAGTAGTACGTACCTCGTAGTAGGTATGGATCTCAGTGAGAACATCATCATCATCTGTTTGTTGGTTATCGATGCCGCATCGGACACTCTAACCACTTTCGGGTTAGGTGAATACCTAGTACTCCGTAGTGTGCTGTACATACAGTATGTACTCCTCCGTACATGCTTCAAGGTTGCTTTTTGCCACTCCTCTTCATCATCACCACCAGAGGAAGGGAAGCCAATCGAGTCAAACTCAATTCACTCTCTGGATCCCTGACCGATGCCCATGTGAAACTGCCCCTCAACTGCAAGCAATACCAATCCCCGGTGGTATTTTCCTCATTTTCGTTGCCATCATCGCCATCATTTGACATTTCATCGCGGGGGTTTTGGTACGTGCTCGATTACCCCGTCAAATCTCAATTGGCAACTGCAACCGACACAATCATCATGCCATGCACCACAACCAATCGCTTCGATAACGAATGGCGGCGGCTGCATACAACATCAATGCCGAGATGATGATCTAGATACTAATGCGACAGTACATGGCCTCACTCGACACGTGCCAACTACTCAATTCGGATCAATTCGCATCTTGTCCAATAAGGCGTCATCTTATCGCATTTATATGTATGATACCCTCCTACATCTACTCTACCACATGGCTTTCCGCTCGCCCACCTTAGTGAGACATCCATTCCGGCGCATCGCCACCACACCAAACCACGCTCGGGACCGTCTTTCCGCATCACAAACCGACGACAACCAACGACATCTGGAAGACTCTATGTATTCATCCAATTTTCTAACACATGCTCAAACCCTCAAACATACAAAAAAAATACCAGGGGGGGCAAAATATGGGGTGCAGATACGGGCTGCCTGCACCTCCACCAACTCCAACTCCAACTCCAACAACTGGGGGTCCTCTTCAACAGCCGGCACCCCTTCAACAACGTCCTCTTGCCGATCCCTGAGTCGCAACGTCGGACTTGTCAGTATCAGCTGGCGGAGCTGAATTGTTGGTGGTTCCATTGTTTCGGCTCATATCATTAATGACTGCCGGGTGCCATGGGCTGGCGGCTGGCGACTCATCCAGGAAATTCTGAATGCCCCAGGTGGTTGAAGCATCTTGTACTCTACATCAGTATCACGGTTGTCAAAGAGGATACATTGAGTCTTACTGCTGCCAGTGGAAGCTTGACCTTGAGAGTTGCCAGATCGGTCCATGATGATGATGATGATGATGATGATGATGATGTGGGTGGTTGGTGAGAGATGTGGGATTCTCTTTTCGAGATTGTGAAGGCGATTGCGAGTGCTGAGTTGAAACGCTTTCTCCAATGCTGTAGATGGAACTGTTTGTTTCCTGATTTTGAGAAAGCGATTCGACTTGTGAGGCAGAATGTCCTTTATATACACCCAACTCACCAATCTTAAGATACTTAAGGCTATCAGAGCGATATACCAATTGCCGACTTCTCTGCATGTTCGTCATTCACACCATGCAGCATCTTACTGCTCAAAATACAGCCTCATGCATGTGTGAACATCTTGATGGGCCAAAAAATCCTACATGCATATGGACCGCAGGAATACCGCCGAACGGGGCACAATATCGGCAAATGAGGTTTGGATGCCCAATGTCTGGTCCGCACCCCTTCCCGCTTGTCAGGCAAGCGCTTGGAAGTCTTACCTACAGCCGCAAAGAGAGGTCTCACCTATACTCGGTCAATGATTATCTATTAGGTATCATTAACATGGATCACTACCTAGGCATATCGTGCCCGGCTTGACGGGTCGATGCAACCCTTCTTCCCTTCCCTCCATGTCACGCAATGTAGACTATGTCAAAGTCTTCATCAACATTTCTCATCCTTCTTCTGCATGTCTCAAATGGTTTCAGCTCGTGGAGACACCTCTGACGATATCTTCTTCTGCATACTACTAGGTTTTGTCTTGTCAACTTCACACAGAGGCAATCATGCCCATACAGCCGTACGACGGGGCTGATGTTGCGGACCCCTTTTTAGCATAGCACATGCATCCAGGGTGAATCACGACGTCAACTTCCTGTCAAAAGTTCCGGCAACCAAGTCATCAAGCGTGGAATGAATGGCCTCAACTCTGCCCAAGTCACTGGGAAGCCATCACACCTCGGCGAGGAGCTGAGGATGCTGGCTTGTAAATGCCTCTCATGTTGTCGTTGATGACAAACCCCCCCCCGTTTGATCAGCCTCAAATGACTGCAGACCCAACGACGGTTCCTAAGCGCCTGGGCTTGTAGGTCGTATGCATCAATGCTACCCTCGAAGATATCCTGAGGGATTCTTCAACGGAGCCCAAGGGCAGACAACATGCATGTTGGTTCCACTAGATTTGACGCCCAGAAGTTTGTACTCCAGGCAACAGTCTTTTTGAAGCTATTCTCGTCGGAACACAACGCCTCCTTCTGACGGAGAAAGTCGGGTCATGCAAGGCAATGGCCCAAGGGGGTAAAGGAGGTCGATTAGAGTTACCAATTCTATGAGATGACGCAGTTTTGGTCATACCCAGCATCGTGGGATGGTACGACTTGACAAAGTTCCTCTTCCTTCCATGGCTTCTCTACGAATTGGCGGCCGCTGTTTCTCTACGAGGCTTCTTGGTGGTACTAAACTAATGCAGGGACGGTGTCAGAGTTATACCATCAGAGTGGTTGACTTTGTTTCAACACCAAAAAGCAAGGTCACAGTTCCCTCCTTATCTCACTTCAGTACACTTAAACAACACAATACGTAGATGCTGTGTCGCCATGTCCACCTCCCTATCGGTGACACAAGACTGTCTATCGACTTGATAGCACTGCTACTATAGGTGATGAGGCTGAAGAATATGTGCCCATCCCATGATCGAATCCTCTTACTCAGTCGACAAGATGCATCTTGGAAACGTCGTGCAGGCTAATCCTTCTCCTTCTTGTCCTCCCCGGTACTCACCGAAATGTAATCTACTTGTCAATGTATGTAAGAATGAGACAAATATAGAAACTGATGCTTAAAGTAGTAGGGCTGCTTAGTGCGTGCATCCCTTACGAGCAAAAGGGCATACCCAAAACAAAAGTCTTGGGATGAGATCCTGCAAGGCAATTAAAGATGAGGCATAATTATTCATCTGCCTAATAGATGAACTCCTATAGGAACCCACAACTGTTGGCTCTCTTCCTCCCAGCTCAACGCCACATTTGCATACACATAACCCGGTCTGGGGGGGGACTTTGTTCATTGCCCAATCCCATCCAGGCGCTTAAGTTGGATGGAACTCCGTGTGTGTTCTCATATCATAGTTCATATGGATAACGATATGACGGATTCTAAGTTTAACTTGCCGGTGGCAAAAGGGGTGACGAGGTTGTGCAGATTCGTCATCCAAGACAGCATGAGGCTTCACGATATAGGGAGAGAAGAGGTGGGGGGAGAAGGTATGGTGTATACGAGAGAACTTTTTAGTAATTGCGACCCGGATACCTCTTTGCCCGGGGCCCGTCGCGACGGCGTAATACGGTTTTCCTCATCCATAATGTGACGGCTGGCCACATGATCAAAGTACGTGTTGCAGGCTGGGCACATTGGTGACAGCATCAAGCATCGATGAGAGTCAGCTTTCCATGCATGGCATCGGTCCATTGGCAGCCAGCTAGCGAGTCCGACTTCTTCCAGTGAGCCAATTCGGAAGGTCACCGTACGTTTCCGTATGTCGAGGCAACAGGAAGTCATGGTCTAAGCAAACGAAAACGGCGGCCGTTGGATGAGGAGATACCACATGCGGCCCCCCGGATGTCTCCCGGAGGATGGAGCCTCCATTTGTCTCAAAAAAACTTTAGGCTGGCCGACCAAAGAAGCAAGGAGTCATGTACAGATTCGTATTGTGTGCAGGTTTGAATGGGATGCATGCCCCCCCCCCCAATCACCAAGTGCCTGCCACATGGGATGGTGGCAATTGGGGCCAAGGCTGGGAGGTTGTCTCAGTTTTGTTTCCAAGTAAGAAAGTGGCTTCTCTGCTGTGTCGTCGTCGTTAAAATCGTATCGGGACTTTACTCGGGACCGAAGAGAGACATGATCGGATTAGCCATGGCCGGCTAGGGCTTTTCGAACAAGCGAGAGCATCACAAAGAAAAACGGTGAGGGTTTTTTTTTTTTCTTTTCCTTTTCTTTCTCCTCTTTGGTTCGTTTGGCAAAGTGTTTTGTTTGTTGATGGAACATCGGCGGCGCCGAATGGAGGCCTCATAGCCACTCCCGGGGGATGCAGCATGCACAACCAACCGGCTGTATCTTCCTCTTCGAGCAACCTATTCGAGGAATCTGTGATGGATACTTGCAATTCCGGAATGGGGGACACCAACAAGAGGATGTGAATGACATTTTTGTGGTCTTGGTGAACTTATCTTCCAGCATGAGTGGCGACTGTATCCCATCTAGCCTTCACAGTCAGTTTATGATAAAAAAACGTTCCCAAACGACGACAGCGGCTAGGTAGCCAAGGGGGTGTCAAAAAACACTGCCGGTCATCACATACAGAATACAGTTACCAGACGGGCGGTAATTTTTGACATCCTGGGGCTACCTAGTAACTTTGGGGGAGGGGAAACCCCATTTGGGGGGGCTGCAGGAGGGGGAAGGGTAGGGGGTAGGGGTATCGGGCTTGACCGACCAAGAGAGAGAGAGTGCGGCTCTGTTTTGTTTCTCAATGTTCCTTTTTTGGGGGTTCTCGTTGTGGCCAGCCCCCGTTTGGTATTTGCGACAAGGGGAGCGTGGTGATGTAAAACAGTTTGCCTTTTGGAGGAAGAATCACTCATAGAAGGACAAAATTGGTCTTCAGGTTCTTCTCTTGATCCATGGTAACGAGATGAGGTTTGTATGCTTGTGTGTGTGTGTGTGTGTGTGTGTGCTCACTTACACAAACTGCCAACCATGAGCAGCATCTCTATAGTAATGCGCATTAAAGGGTAGTAGAGCGTCGCATTATTTCACGTGTCAATGGCTCTTTTCTATTGACTACACAAAATAGTATTTTACTCTAAGATTCGTCAATTGATGATGCGAAGTTTCGCCCCATCATGAATCTATGATGGATCGTCCATGGTGACATGCGAACATGTCGAGTCCCCAAACGAGATACCCTAGAAGCAGGAAATAGCGACAATGCGTTTGCGATAGAACTCCACCACTAAAATGACCTGCATATCCTCTGTTTAATGGAAAAGTTTTGGGAAATATTTGTGCAGTCACAGAATACTACGTGTGATGGTGTTGTTCTTCATTGAGTTTTCAATCAATGAAAAATTAGGAGTATTGGCGTTCGCTTGCTTGCTTGCTCCGTCAAAAAGAGCATCACTTCACGATACCTGGACCGCTAAATTACAGTGACCCAACTACCAGGTAGTACGATTACCCCACGTATGTACACCGCGCTGGAATGGTGAATCGTTAAGTGGGGTTCTCTTCACCTTGGATTCCAATCTCGAATACGTTCATGTCCTAAAGTAGCAAAGATGCTCAGTAAATAGAGAGCTCGACTTGATAAAAACACCTTCCTCCAACTG
This sequence comes from Cladobotryum mycophilum, assembly GCA_036429605.1. NCBI lineage: Eukaryota > Fungi > Ascomycota > Sordariomycetes > Hypocreales > Hypocreaceae > Cladobotryum > Cladobotryum mycophilum. The sequence continues at coordinate 420,630 of JAVFKD010000015.1, forward strand.
TAGCTTGACTTTAATGCGTATTTACACATATACACATATACAAGTAATACCTCCAGGTCTATTAGAGACGCATTGCCATCATTGTTTAGTGTCCTGGCCTGATCGAGATTGATGGATGTACTTGTAACAATGACGAATCCTTGGATATTGTGGCCTGTGCTCAACGCTACGTCACAAGACAGATCAGAGCGCGGCTAAAGGTGCGGTATGGCGTTTCTACCTTGAACAACATTTCTAGCTTCACCTCTTGTTCATGGCAAAGCTCGACAAAGCTCTCTCTACCTACGTCAAACCTCGCAACACACAACAGCCGTCAACAAGAAGACATGAGGAAGCATCATGTTCGGAGATGATGAGAAAAAGAAGTGCGATCCGCGGGTTTACATCACACCTGCTTCCAAGACGCTCAAGGACCTCGAAGTACAGCTAGTCCTGTCTTTTACCATTGGCATTTCAGCCTTTGTTGCCTTTTGCGTAAGCCCCATCCGCAAACCAAAAAAAAAAGAAAAAAAAGAAAAAGTATCCAGAGACTTACCGAAATCCCTTTTCTTCCTTTCTAGATACTTCGCCCGCGATGGCCCTCCCTATACGCTGCGCGCAAGCGGCGCCTCGACCCCAGAATCGGCCTTCCGGCGCTGACCGACTCGTTTTTTGGATGGATCCCGGGGCTGTATAGAGTTACCGAGGAACAAATCTTGGCCTCTGCTGGCCTCGATGCGTTTGTGGTATGTCAATCAAGCACTCGAAAAGAGAGAAATGCATATATATACATATATAGTGAAAGCGAGGGGCACTAATTCTTTGCAGTTCTTGACCTTTTTCAAAATGGCCATTCGACTCTTTGCTACCATGGCCTTCTTTGCCATTGTCGTCCTGTGGCCAATCAACTATCGCTACCGAAACTTCCAATCATTCTTCAACATTACTGATCCTGACCCGGACGATCCGCAGGATTGGCATGTCCGGTACAGCCCCGTCCATTTACCCATCGGCCAGATGAACATGCTCGGGGACGAGCCCTCAAAAGATCGGAGTCGGGAGCGTACATGGTTGTGGGCATACGTCGTCTTTACCTACTTTTTTGTCTTCCTGACTCTCTATTCCATCAACATAGAGACATTTCGAATTATTGGCTATAGACAAGACTACCTGGGATCGCAGTCAACCGTCACCGATCGAACGTTTCGCCTAACGGGCATTCCGACTTCCTTTCGATCCGAACCTCGCATCCGAACATTGATCGAGAAGCTGGGGATCGGTAAAGTGTCGGCCGTGAATTTGTGCCGGGACTGGAAGAAGCTAGACCATCTCGTGGAGGAGAGACTTCAGATTCTCCGAAAGCTAGAGGCAGCGTGGGCGAAGCATTTGGGACATCAGCGGGTGTCGACCAACGGCTACACTTCTTCCTTTCCAAACAGCCAAAGCGACTCGTCGGGCAGCGACTCGCAAGGACTAGATGGCAATGAAGATGATGGGGAAAATGGTCGTCTCCTTGGGGGCATGAATGGAACTCATCTATCCGAGGGCGACCGACCGCAAATCACCGTACGATATGGTATCTTCGGGTTTCGAAGCCGAAAAGTTGATGCGATTGATTACTACGAAGAGAAGCTTCGGAGGATGAATGAGAGAGTCGTCGAGGCGAGAAAGGAGGAATATGCGCCTACCGACATGGTTCTCGTTACAATGGACTCGGTCACGTCCTGTCAAATGGTCACACAGGCTCGGATCGACCCTCGACCTGGCCGCTTTTTGACAAAAGCTGCGCCAGCACCCTCCGACTTGGTATGGAAGAACACTTATGAGCGTCGGGGAGTACGTCGATTGAAGTCGTGGGCTATCACCCTCTTCATCACCTTTCTCACCCTCGTCTGGATTTTCCCTACGGCTTTCCTGGCATCTTGGTTGAGCATCTGCACCCTCAAGACATATGCCCCTTCGTTTTCGCATTGGCTCGAGGGACATTCGACCATTCACTCCCTCTTCCAGAACGGTCTGCCCACTCTGGTGGTCTCGTTTCTCAACGTTGCGGTCCCGTATCTCTACGATTGGCTCTCTAACCGCCAGGGCATGATCTCCCACGGTGACGTTGAGCTGTCTCTTGTCTCGAAAAACTTCTTCTTTACATTCTTCAACACCTTCTTTGTCTTTGCAGTTTCCCGCACAGGGTTCGATTTTTGGAGCGTTCTTCAGGGCTTCCTAAAAGACACTAGCCAGATTCCTGCCGCCATCGCTGCTGATGTCGACCAGCTATCCATCTTCTACATCAACTTTATCATGCTTCAGGCCATTGGTCTCATGCCCTTCAGAATATTGGAGATTGGAAGCGTGTTCCTCTTCCCCATCAACCGATTCCTGGCCAAGACACCGCGAGATTATGCTGCTCTTCACAAACCGCCTACTTTCCAATACGGCTTCTACCTGCCAACGGCACTGCTTGTCTTTAATCTGTGCATCATCTACAGTGTTTTGACGCGAGGCTTTGTCATTCTCGTATTTGGAACCGTGTATTTTTCACTCGGCTACTTTACCTACAAGTACATGGTCTTGTATGCCATGGATCAGCCGCAGCACGCCACAGGACGGGCTTGGCCACTCATCTGTTATCGAATCGTTATTGGCCTTTTGGTATTTGAAGTGGTCATGGTCGGGCAGATCGCCTCATTGGCGGCGTTTGTGCAATCGGTGGTGATTCTACCTCTCATCCCCTTTACGATATGGTACAGCTACTACTACAAGAGGCGTTTTGACGGGTTGATGAAGTATATCGCGTTGCGGGCCATACAGCACAATGATCATGGAGAGGATGAAGCGATAGTGGAAGAATCTGACGAGGAAGATGAGGCCAGCCCGACGCGGTCTCGCTCACGAGTCTTGTTGCGACGGGGCAGCACGCTTGATGAGTTGAAAGAAAGGGGGCAGACGTTTGTTAACCCAAGTCTTACCGTTCCGTAAGTTTACACGTCTTCCCATTGTTTTTTTTTATTTAGGATTTTTGCTAACCGTTTTTATAGACTAGAGCAACCGTGGGTATATAAAGACCCACCTCCGCTTCTCAGGGATGATGAGACTGTGGATGAATCAGGGCGAAGCTCGCGTATTTTGCAACCGGCGCTGATCTTGCCGAACGCAGACAGTTCGCTAGGTATTGGGGACGATAATGTGTGGATAGACCAGAGACGAAGGAACTCATCATGAGATGAATAATGGGGCAAGTCGTTTTAGAATGCATCGTTGATGGCGCTTGGGTATTGGGAAATGGGCCGCTCAGGGTTGGAGGCCTGTTGTTATTGGGTTTCATGTCGTGGATGTTGTGTTACAGCGTGCTATAGTTACACTAGCATTAATTGGTCGCCACCTTTCTTATTAATACACATCGTTCATGTTTCACGACCTGTGTCGTATGGCAAGAATGATACCATGAGACTTGACATTGTATGACAACATTGTGCTTATCTTGCTTGCGTTGTTGTGGGAAGAAGAGCCGGGAGGCAGGTGCAGCCGTGGGAACATGGTCACCTCATCGAGAGAGAGAACCGCCACCTGTAAATTCTCGTACGTTGTTGTACATACTCTGCTCATCCTAGAACCCAAGCATCTTTAACCATCAACCCCAAGCCTCCGCCTCGGGGGCTGCTTGCAAGACGTCGTCTCAAATATTCGTGTCGAGGGGCGTTGCGGGAACTCGGCCGACCAGATCGAGGACGGCCTCGCAGCGACCCGCAAACCGACCCGGTGATACCATGGCCGTTATCGCCTTGGTGACGAGTAGTGACCGTCGGATATTCGCCTTGCCTGGGCAGCTGGCGGATGTTGAGAGGGTGTATGGAAGTGATTATGGTCCCGGGGAGGAATATGGTCGGTGATGATGAAGAAGAAGAAGAAGAAGATGATGATGATTCTGCGGTGAGGAGAATATGGGGCTAATGATGATGCAACGCGCAGACTTTCCGATGTCGATGAGACTGCCAACGGAGATTATCCAGCAAATATATCATCTCCTATCACCGGTGGACTTTAACGCTGCGCGTCATTCGTGCCGATCTTGGTACATGGCGTCAGTCGACCGTGCACTGCTCACGCGCATGCTAAAGCAAGGAGGGTGGTGGAGCAGCCTGCTGAGGATCCTGTCCCCTATGAATCTCGCCCGAACCCCCGGCGTTAACCAGGAGAATGTGATGAGCAAATAGATCTCTCGAGAGTGCAATTTGATGAATCTCAGAAGGAGTGCGTTTGCGGGAGTGGGCTGCACCGACTTTAGTGCGCTCGCGCCTGGATGTCGGCCTGGGGCGCTGCATGGAGTCATTGCTTTTACAGTGAGCCTCTGCGGGCGTTTTCTGATGGCTGTGCATGGCCGGATTGTGTACATGTACGAGCTCAATCATGCGTGTCATCGCGGTCGATCTATTTGGCCTATCCCGCCGAACCGTCAGCGAGGCATGCCGCTGGGACTCGTTCGACCCGTCACAAGAATCATTTGTCCCCGAAGAGTCATTTCCTGCAGCATGGACACGTCGGCCGGACGCTATGCCGCGGCCTTTTTGATGGAAGGGCGTGTTGGCATGGTATGCGACATCATGGCCGAGAGAATAGGCGGCGCCTCGAGCCCGGGGACAGCCAATTTCTCCAACCAGGGGTCTGGCTCCAACTCCCGGAGCTCTGCTGATAGCTCTTCTCCTCCAAGTCGGTGCATTTGTCGTGAGCGGTCTCCTGATGCCGCCCCGCCGGTTGAGTCTGGTCCAAGATCCGTATACCGAAACATTTGCCACTCGGATGACCCGCCTCGATCGGTCGCCATCTGCCCCCAGCGGAGCTGCGTGGCATTCGGATGCTCTGCTGGTATTGAGCTTCACTAGGTGGATGCTCTGACTGGCCAAGACCTCAGCAGGTGGTTCCCGCTCACATCACCAAGTGACTTTCTCTACTTTCTTCCTCCCCGCAGGGGCATAGATACGGCGAGGAAGCTGAGACTGATCAGTTCTGCTGGCGGGCTGGGGAGTCTCCTTGACCCGACAACCAATATGCTGCATGGCTTCAATAACACAAGACTGATGGGGCTAGAGAGATTAACGGCCATGGCGTACCTGAATCCTGCGCCGTGGCACCTAACGGCCGGCGTTGACGGCGACATGGTTACGCCGAGTCAGGCGCACGAAGGTCCGCCGCAGGAAGAGTTTCTGAGCCAGAATGTGCCGCCAGACAGTCCGCTTCGGAGAATATCCGCGGCCAGTGCTGACCACTTTCGAGCCATTCCGCTCAGCGACGGCTATCACATTCTGTTTACCGATCCCAATCGCGGAAACCTGTGTCTCGGGACTGATGCACCCGTGGGGTCCCTGACACGCTTACTTGGCAAGGCATCATTTCGACCACCTGCGAATGCGGTTTCGCCCATGCCGCTGCTCTACGCTGCAGGGGCAGATACACGACATGGTGTTCGTGTGGTTGCCACATTTGCGGTTGGTGATGGGTCGAGTCTCGGACGGCATGCAGACAGGGATCCCTGCTTACCCGTCATTGATGTCTCAGCTTCGAAAACTAGAAGTAACAACAACAACAACAACAACAACAAACAGCTGATTATGTTTTACACGGTTCCGCCAGATGTGTTTCATGACATGACCCGAGCCAGCTCGACGACGTCTCGGTCGTTTGGGGACTATGGCTCGGGGGAACGAGAGCACTGGCTGCCAGACCAGAGCTACTACGGCCCGATGGACGTGTTCAGCGCAACGTTTGGAAACAGCCCCCCGCGTATCCGCTGGAGATTGACGGGCAAGCGGTGGCGGTTTGCAGCCATGTCAGCGAGCTGGGGCTCGATTCGTCCCCGGATTTAATTATCTGGGCGTTGAGTGCCGAAGGGTGGGCGAAAACGTGGGCGATTGATACCGGGCGCCATGACCAATGGACGATGACCTCGGTGCAACCAGACGGGAGCATCCGGCGTTTCTCGCAAGTAGATGCAGATGGCGGCGACGTCGCAATGTCCGATAGTCCCCCGTTGGACATGTCGCGCCCGGAGATGAGCAGACCGGATCTCGACCTGTTTGACGGGGCGGCAACAGGGGGTTTGGCAGAGACGTACTTGTACAGTGGCAACGCAGAGGCAGAGGCAGAGACAGCAGAGGGAGAGGCAGACGTGCATCGTGTCCTTGTGCATGAGGTGCAGCTGCAGAACAGAGTGGAGAATACCGTCAGCATTGACATTGTGGAGGAAACGAGTGGAATAACAAGGGTGGAGATTGACGTTGGGTAAGATGGGGAGTGAGAGTGGGCGTGAGAGTGGGAGAGTGGGAGAGTGGGCGTGAGATGTGGCATGTGGGATGATGAATGCCCACGGGATGATTATGCTTAAATGGTATGTTTACGGCAGTTGTTAGATTGGTAGACGATTACAGTAGTATTCTTGATTACGTTGTGCAGATGATGATGATGATGATGATGATGATGATGATGGTGATGTTTGTATTTGTAGTAGTTGATTGGTGAGGGACATGGTGTTGTCAGTAGTATTGGATTTACAGACCAACAAGGTAGCATCAGGGAATCTAGAAGAGATGCATGCTTGCTTGGTACGGTTGATGATGGGTACGAGCATGTATGTAGGACCCTTTTCCAGACTAAAAAAAGGGGGCGACGTAAGCAAAGGCAATAATACAAGTAAGAGGTACTAATAATACTACCTACTACTCCGTACTTGTAATCATCATTGTTGCTTGCACACGCACACACACGGGGATAGACACAGACAGAGAAACCTCGGCGCGCTAGCTATATCTAGGATACCCGTATGTACGGGGTAGTTGTGCTTGGGATGTGATGTGATGTGTAGGCTTTGGTTTTAGGGGGTTTGAGGATTGGATGCCTGTTTGTGTTTGCGATGTTTATGGTGTTTGTGTCTGTGTTTGTGGTGTTTGCCATGTTTGCAGTGTTTGTCGTTTGTGTTTCACTTCCGCGCGTCCATCACCGTTTGTCTTCTTCCCGAGAAAAGCCAAGCCAACAAAGACGGGACAACAAACCAACAAACACAGACGGCACCAACCGAAGGGGAGAGAGAAGATGCAGAAGAGAGGGGGGCGGGAAAGGGAGAGAGGAAAAGGGAAAGGAAAGAAAAAAGGAAGTACCCACCCAGTCTCCTGGAAATTTTCCCGATCTTGACGAATGGGTTGATCTTATTTGTCCATTGAGGGGATCCGCAATTTTGAAAGGGGGTGTGTGTGTGGTGTTGATGATTTCTTTTCTCTCTTTTTTTTTTTTTAATTCTCTTTTTTCTTCTCTTTTTCTTTCTTTTTTCTTGGGATTTTTATTTTATTTATTTTATTTATATTATTTTAGTTTTTAGTTTTATTTTGTTGTTGTTTTCTCATGCATGTATGCGTTGAGATCCCCGTTGTTACATGCAAGTAGGCAGTATACAGCGCCTTTCTTCTTCTCTTTCTTTCCTTTTTTTCTTTCCTTTTTTCTAGGGCGGGTGAGGTTGGTGAGTGAGTGAGTGCCGTTTGGGAGGTGTGCGTGCCAGTGCGTCGGTAACTTTGAGATCCATGTCAGGCACCAGGAAGGAGCCCTGGAGCCCTTTTGTAAGTTGCAAGGGGGAGGGGGTGCGTTTGCGTGATTACTACAAGTAGGTACCTAGCATCCATATGAGAAGGGGGTGTCTTGCCATCACACGCAAACAGGAGGACTCCGCGGACTTGATACAAAGAAAAAAACAAAACGTCGGACTGATGCCTTATTTGTTTAATTTTTATTCGTCACTTTTGTTTGTTTGCTTGTTTGTTTTGTTTGTCTGTCCGTTTGCTTGACCAGCCACGAAACATACGGTCCGACGGATTGCTACCTTTAAAAAAGGGAAATGTAACCTGGTCATATTCCCACGTGATGATATCCATGCCTTGCGTGGCAGCCCACAGACATAACCTGGGAAACGCACATGCAACCACGCATGCACCCACGCACCCGCGCACCCACACCCCAGAAATGAGACAGGCCCCCTTTGCTTGGAAACGACTCAGGGTCTCATTTCTGGAGAGAAGGAAAGAGAAAGAAAAGAAAAAAAGGGATTGGCGGTGACTGGGGGTGTTGGAGAGGATAGATGAGGGGAGAGGGGTAGGGAAGGAGTTTAGCCGTTCTGTGAGTGCAGCAAAAAAAAAAAAAAAAAAACGGGTTGAAATGTTTGCTTGTGCTAATAATAATACCTAGTAATCCGTGGCATCCCAATGTATTTATATATAGACGTGGGATACTGCCTGGAATCTTTCCCCCCCCATTTTCTTTTTTTTGTTGAATGCAATTATATATTTTCTTCTTCTTTATTGTCTTGTCATTTATTATTATTATTAAATTTATTGATTGTTTATTGTATCGACATTCCTTTCCAGAAACAAAAATTCATCTTGGGTTCGTTCTTTGGTTGGACATCCTTTGCAGAGACAAGTGGCTGTGGTTTTTAAGGACAAGATGACTGCGTCTAGGTGAGTTTATTTCTTTGTGGGATATGCATATCCATGTTGCATTTCTACGCATAACATTCCTTTTCTTTCTTTCCCTCTCTCTCTCCCGCTGCCTCTCCACATTTTACCCCCCTCGTGTATTCCTCATGCGCTCCTCATGCATTCTTCATCATGCACTCCTCCCCATGCAACCCCCTAACCATTTCGACTGACTGACAAACATCTCACCTTGTCTCCCTCCCCTATAGTAGTAGTCCCCAGCAAAAAGCCATCGACATGGTCAAGAACAAGACCAGAGTCTCCCAGCAGCAGGTCGAAGCCGTCTTCGATGGCCTGCAGGCCGTGGACCCGGACTTCATGCTCGGCCGGTGGGCGTCGGGCTATCTGAACACGGGGCACCACATCAACGATAAGATGGACACGATGAAATGGGCCGGCAAGGCGTTCAATTCGGTCGACGACGTGGACCCCGTGTTGTCGTATAATGAGTGCGGGGAGAGGGTGCCGGATGCAAAGTATGGCAAGGCGACGGTGAGTTTTCCTTTTCTTTTCTTTTCTTTTCTTTTCTTTTCTTTTCTTTTCTCCTCTCTTCTCTTCTTTTCTCTTCTTTTTCTTCTTTTTTCTTCTTTTTTCTTCTCCCCCTTGAAATGGAAATTGTTAGGCTGACTCGAGGTTCTCGGCGTAGCTCAAGGAGGTCAAGCTCAGAGGCGTCGTCACCGCGGCCATGGTGTACGACAGCATGCCAATCATCGACGGGTTCAAGAAGGTGACGGATGACATTGTCCTTGGGATGATGGATACAAAGGCGCCCGAGTATGCGCCGGCCTATTTCTTTTACTTGGAGAGGTTGAAGTAGATGGGGTCTTGGGTTCATGGATACCATCGACGGGTGGGAGGAGGGACCAGAAGAGGGACGAGAAGAGAGACAAGAAGAGAGATGAGAAGGGAGACAAGGAAGGGGACGAAAAGAGGGGGTGTTTGTGTGCTTTCGACTGGTTGAGACTTGTATTTTAATTTGTTTTATTGTGATATTAATATGAGACGTGTGGGGAAGATGACTTGAATGGCGATTGGTGTTTCAATGTACTGGATGTAAATGTTGGACAGAGTATAGCAAGTCTGATTGAAGGACTGGAGATAACAGGGAGGAAACGTAGGAGGGATGAAATGATGGCATTGCCAATATACTGTAGTAATCCCCCCAAGCTACAAGGCAAGCTTTTTGGTGCACAGTGAACCCGGTGTACCCAAAAAGACACTTTTACTTCATCATCTTACACGGCTTCTCTAGGGCTCATCAATCATGCCGTGCATCCTGGGTACTTCATCGCTGCCCTTTGCTTTAGCCCCATAGCCGGCCAGCAGTTCTTCCATCCCTCGATCCCAGCGTCGTGATGTACTCGATTGGGGTCCGGCCCTCGTCGTCGGTTTGGTTGACATTGCTCCCGTGCACGAGGAGGGGCTCGGCCATGGCCTGATTGAACTGCTACACCGCGGCGAACAGAGGCGTGTAACCGTGCTGGTCTTTTTAGCTTGGTAGTAGCGTCTTTTTTGAAGCAGCATCCTGATGGCATCTGCGTGATATTGTTTAACGGCATGGAACAGCGGTGTGCGCCTTGGTCTTGTGTGGGAGATTGATGTTTGTGTTCCTGTGCCCGATGGGGACTTTGGTAGTGGCTTCATGGTAGTTCTTGAGAGCATATAGGAGTGCTGTATAGATAGCTTTGTTGGTCTGCTGGATTGTTGTTCAGATGCCCCCGTGTAAGCAGGAGTTGAAACTATGGCTATATTGCCTTGACCCGCGGCGCATGCGAGTGGTGTGCGTCCAGTCTTATCTGGGAGATTGATGTCTGTATTCCCAGATTCAATGAGAACTCTGGCCAGAGTGTCATGAGACTTTTCAATGGCGTAGATAAGTGATGTAGGGCCTTCGTTGTCTGCGAGGTTGTTGTTCATATGTTCGTGTCCGAGAAGGGTTTGAACAATGAGCGCGTGGCCGTTTGAGGCGGCGTGTGCGAGTGCCGTTAGCCCTTTATGATTCGTAATATTAACACCCGTGTGCCTGTGTTCATCAAGAAGAAGCTCAACAACAGTTTGATGACCATTGCGGGAGGCGAGTATGAGTGGTGTGAGACCGTCAAAATCCAGAGTATTGGTGTCTGTATTCTCATACCCAAGAAAGCAGCCTCACAATGGCCGTGTTTCCATTGCTAGCGACTTGTCCTATTACTGTTGAGATGCCCTCTAGTATAACGCCTAGAAGTGGCGAGGATATTGACTAAAGTTTCTGCCTGAAATTTGAATAGCTCATTCAGCAGCACTCGCTGTACACCGTTTATATCCTGGCATTTCATCAACTGCGTCGACTATCAGGAAGACCTAGAGAATGATCGCGCAGTTCTCCCAAGTACACTCGCAACATCGTGCCATGATGGGCGCGTCTTTTGCGGCTCGTTTTGTTCATAGAGTTCCTTAAGATGAGTCGGCGTGGTCGGCTGGTACGCGGTCAACTGCTGGAGCAAATTTATCATTACATCGTCGATTCCTTGTTTGTCGGTTCATGAGTACATGAAGTAGATGTGCTCAATTCACACCGTAGTTTGGCAATGGAATCGTCTGAAGAGGTCATTTACGATAATGGAAGCCATGATAGTTCCTCCTGCCCCTGGGATTCCGGGATAGAATAACATTTCCCCGGGCGTTTCCAACCAGTTCTTTCCTGTACTCATCAGGATCCAAGAACCATTGGCCAGTCCCCGGCTGTCGCCTATTGAAGAAGTCACTATGTAGTGGCCCTTAGTCGAATTCTGTTAACCAGTTGAAGACTTCGTTACACTCTTGTCGTTGCATCCTGCGTTCGACTTGGTTGACATTGTGTTGCAGTTGCTCAACTAAAACCAATCTTGGGAACAACAAGAATGTAATGAAACACCAGGATCAGACCCTTCTCTCACCTTGGTAGTTCAAAATGTCGTGTGCTAAACGCTCCGCCCGCATTTCACTTGGCTCAACGTATCCCAAAAGCTCATTTGCAAAGGTTGCTGCAACGGCGGCGGCGCACTCCTGTCAATCATTGTTCTTGTGCGAATCGGCACAGTCGCAGGTTCCCCTAATTACGATGCATGGGAAGTCGTTCATCAACTCGACGGCTTCCATTTCGATACGGAACTTGACGATCCAGATGCTTGTTAATCTTGTTTCGGAGAACAGCGTCCTTGATGACCTGGTTGCCTGATGCGATAAGCCCATAATGGACAAGCATACTACGACGTTCTCTTTTCACAGTTTTGTTCTTGTTGCGGGAGACACGGCTCGGTTTTCTTTCATCTCCGTCGTCATCCTCGTCAACGATTTCGTCCTCTGGGATGATGTGAGGGTAGCTCGCTTTAAATAAAATGCTCGAGAGAGAGAGGGCCAAAGCTGAGGTGCTTTGAGGCGAACCTCGGATTCTTCTTCCCCGCTTCTTCAAGGATTCCCGGTATCATAGATCCATGTAGCACATTGGCCGTCTTCAGCTTGCTTAGAGCTGTTAGGAGCCATGTGGGAGTCTTGTTCAGTGATCCGGTCCTCACAAAGTTGCCACCATCGGTCGCTCTGCCCAAGTCTCATTGGACTACACCTGGAAACTGGCTAGTCGGCGTGCTCACAACGACATCGCCAAGTCGAACTCTCAATGGAATACCACCACCGAGGCGAACTAGATGACCGATCTTGATGAATGGAAATGCATGAACCATGCTCGTCGCGACCGTGACTGATTCGTTTGTTCCAATTACTCCTTCGGGTAAGCACACGATCACAATGTTGTGATCTCCAATGGAACCTAGAGTGTAGGCATTCCAACCATTGGGCGGTTTCGGGAGACTCTTGTGGAGGTGGTCAAGTAAGGTCGTCGCCGCCTTTTGCTCCTCAAATCTGGCGCATATCCACCCCACGGTGTAGTCGGCGTGAGTTCTCTTCTGGCCACTCAATTCCGGAGTTTTGGACGCAGATTTCTGGGACTCCATGATTAAGGCGACATATCAGTGCCCTCCGCAAACAACATTGAGAGACGGCGAGAGACATCCACATGAGGTTCATGATTTAGTACGAAGGCTGTGGCCGTTGAATAGCCACTCCGATGTGTTTGTAATTTATTCTCCAGACCGTAATACCCTTGGTCAATATAGTTCGCGCCCGCAATGATCGTCGTACCTTTTGAGGCAATGGCCGCAAGCACAAGACATGATCCAGCTCGTAAATTAGTGGCGTGAACTGCTGCTCCTGACAGTTGTTGGACACCAGACACTTGGGCGGTTTTCCCATCTACACGTATGTTCGCACCCATGGCCACCAGACTGGCAACATGATTCAGCCGCCCGTCGCCTCTAGCTCATGGGCCGCATTGTAAATGTGCGTCTCTCCATTGGCTAGACACGCCGCCATCATGACGTTCATGGTCCCCGTTACTGACGGGGATTGAAGTGAAATGACGGCACTATGCAATCCAGAAGGAGTATGAGCCTCAATACCTTTGTCGGTAAGTTTGGCACAAGCCCCCATTAGCTCAAGGCCATTGATGTGCTCGTCAATCGGCCGTGTTCCTATTGCGCATCCTCCTGGAATGCCTAAGCTGACCGATTTGAACCTCGCAAGAATGGGACCAAGGATCAAGAGTGAAGCCCGAAGTGGTCTCGTCAGTCTCTCTGGTACATGGCGACTACTTAGGCTCGTCGTATCGATCTGAAGGGATTCAGACTCTCCAGTCAACTTGGCTCCTAGAGCACAGAGTATGATCCCTATGTTCTCAACGTCGGATACAGAAGGGACCTGTTGGAGAGTACTTTTCCCCGAGGACAGCAAAGCTGCTGCCATGAGTGCCAGACCTGCATTTTTTGAACCAGAGACGTAGATATCACCAGCCACATCATGGCTGCCTTCGATGATGAGTGAGTTGGACGCGGCGACGATAACATGACAGAAGATGAAAATACTCTGCAACACAAACTCGTGAGATTCAGCATGAGAGACTTTTGTCGAGCCAAAGAGCACTAAGTAGCGTTGGTCACAGCAGGGGGGGGGGGGGGAAGACGAAAGAAAGAGACCATCGTCTAGGGCATCAGCGCTAATCAAGGTGGGATGGATGTATTTGGAGATGAGCCACTCTTTCATGTAACTGTAGTACCCCTTCATCTCCGATGTCTAGTCAGTAGAATGTGGGATCGGCGGTCCCAATCGCATTATTGCTGTTGGGAAACCACTGGCGAGGCGTCTTGGTGGTCTGTCTCCTATCGAACCAGATTCACCTCTAGAGTAAGGTATATGCCAAATTGCCGCCTTACCTCGAACAAATCAGATTAGAAAATTCCAAAATTTCCCCACCATCTGCATTACCAAAGCTGATCAAAACTAGAGCATGATTCTCGTAGACTCCAACATCACCGACCCGTCTCCCTTTCCAACCACACTACTGAATCAGCCATGCGGCTGGTATGACCTTGGAGCCATCTGGCTTGATGAACGATGAACATTGGGGAGAAGGGTGCAGGCTCTGTAGATGCTCATACGCGTCTTTCTCGACAACAGCATTCTTGAAAAAGCTCCCTGCATTTCCGAATTCATCTGGATCCGGCAATTTGCGACTCCGGAGAAGACAGACTGCATCCTTTACGGATGAGATGGTCGGATGTATGGCGCCGTGGGACTGGAGAACATGGCGTATCGAGTCATAGTCTATTTTCAGTTGATGATGAGGAGCGTTGGTCAATTTGATGACAACGGTAGAAATGAAGACATCTCTCAAGGAGTGCTTGAATATGCTGTCGCGATAGCCAAATTCGCATTCGCATTTGTCATGCACCCTGCTTCCCCAGTCGCCAGATGCACAAAATCCACGCTCTCGAGAACCTCGCTCACTTCCGACCCATACGCCCCGATATTCTGGACCGGCGCAGCACCTACGGTGCCGGGGATCATGGAGAGGTTCTCGAGACCGCCAAGTGCATGACGCAGACAGTATTCGACCAGAGAATTCCAAACGACGCCACCGCCAACTCTCAGAACAGTGAGAACAGGGTCCTGCGATATGACTTGGATACCAAGGATTTCGTTCTTCAGAACGATGCCGTCGTAACGTGCGCTGGCAAAAAGGATGTTACTGCCACCGCCGAGCACCATGTGACGGTGGCATCGGAATCTGTCTGACTGGATGAGCTGCGTGATATTGGCCCCGCTTCGTATTCTCACGAGATGGCGCGCGATTGACTCGACGTGGAAGGTGTTGTACGGTTGGAAATTGACGTTTACTTCTCACACGGTGGATGACCTGTTGCTTACATAGATGGCTTGCCCCTGCGCTCCTGACATATCCACATGTGTGCAACATGCAGCCGCGGTGGGGAGTACAAATGCCCATATTCAGTTGGATCAGCAAATGCAGATGAGTGTTCGAAGCTTGTGGAAAAAGCAAATATTCAATGTAACCACATGCAGCAATCTCCCATGTAAGACAAGGTTTGCCCGACGTTCCCCAAGGCGATTCAACACGCATCGAGCAAGAATGACAGTTGGACTCAAGGATCATTAGCAAAGGTTGACGAGAAAACACAATACAGTCAGAAGAACGCCCTCATTGAGGCCAAAGCTCTTTCTCTTATCCTCCGGCCCGCTCCGTAATTCAGAGGCTTTGCGATGGTGGCTTGAACTTAGAATAAAGGGATCGACCAGACTAGAACCGATTAGTGCTTGATCTGCTGCTACGAGCTGTCATAGGTAAGGGTTACGAAAACTCAAAAGGCGTCGAACTGCCCTTGGACCCACTACAGCTCAAGTTTCTGATAGCAGCCCCTGGGCAGCATAGCGAGCAGCGTAGAGGCCACGGCCCAGGTCGCGCTCGAGATGAGCGCGATGCTGTAGCTGATGGCCAGCGACTCCTACAACGAGTCAGACCAGGCAGTGGAATATAGACGGACTATGGGAGATGGAAAAGAAGAGTCAAGGTCAATAGGGCCACAACTTGGCGGCAATAGTAACATGACACGCATCGTGTTCTAAGACAAGGCCCCCGATCCGTGGATTAAAAAGCCTGCCCTACCCTGAACACTATAGTAGGCAACACAAACTGTGCTTGTTCATTATCACCGAATTAACCCAAATCCTTTTTCTAACATATTCCATGACAAACAAGACACTTGATCCGGATGTGGTAATCGATGATGGAGATTTTAGGTCATGATTCAACATTATCAGCTAATGTGTACGATGTTTTGGTCGAAACGCATTATTCGTTTTTGTTGCATTGTATGTCCAAGGCATACCACAACCCCAGTGCCAGGGAACCTTTGCTTCCATAGGTCATGTGGCTTGTCACGTGAGGAATTGGCTATTCAAGAGCGATCAGTTCTTAGAGGAAGGTCAGAGATTAATACAGTCTTGTATTGGGTTCTAGCTGCTAGTTTACATTGATTCTCCCGTGAATTTACGAGCTACACTACGGGCCTTTGGATTCCTTCACTCTTCTTTACACATCTGGAGTCTCTGATACCAAGCCCATGGATCAGTGGTTGCCATGAGCGAGTCGTTAGGTCTGCACCAAGCACAGGGCGGGCAAACACATTGAGTGAGGGGAGATTATAAACGGACAGGAAGAGAAAAGGCAAAGAGAACACAAAGGTTGGAATAAGAAAGAGTGGATTGGGGCAGCGAGGCGTTATTAAATTAGACCAAGTAATGCACAGACATCAGACCAGAGGCAAAAGCATCTTAAGGGTATTGAATCTTCTAAGTGTATATTGTATAAAGAGGGGCCAGAATTGGCCCCTCAGAGACGTCTAAGTCTAAGAAAGAAAAATGAGTGATAAGTGTACCTTATTGTAGCAGCGTAACCACTGACTACCAAATATTCTCGCTTAGAGGAGACCACCAAGGGCAAAGCAAGGCATGCCAACATTGATCAGACCACCACTAAACTAACATTCTCGCTTAGATGAGACCACCAAGGGCAATGCAAGGCAGGCCAGCATTGATCAGACCACCAGCAGCCTATAAGCTAGTTAGTCGCAAATTTGAACTAAAGATGAAAAGAAAAAAGCTTACGGTAGATGGAGAATGCTGGCAGCAGGCAACGTTCTGCTTGCAGTGGTTGTTGAGGAGGTTGTCAATGCCAATGACTGACACCTGTGTTAGTATTTGAAGACCTGTTTATAGGATAGAGAAGACTTACGGGCAGACACAGAGAGAGTGGAGCACTGGTCAAAGAGACCAAGGTGGCCGTGGTTCACGGCACCGCCAAGGCTACCAATCAGGCCGCCGAAAACACCGGAACTGCTGTCGACATCGACGCTGTTATCAACGTCATTGCAGCAGTTAAGCTGGAGGTTGTTGCCACAAGCGTCGATGGCTTGACCGACGGTGATGGGAGGAATGCCACTGGAGGGAGAGGGATAATTTCGAGCCCCGGGAGCAGCAGCCACGGAGGCGATGGTGATGGCAATGGTGGCTAAGAACATCATGTTGGCGGCTTGGCTGGTTGAAAGTAAGCAAGTAAGTGAGTGTGTAAATGAGTGAGTGAGTAAATGAGTGAGTAAATGAGTGATGAGAGTGATGATGAAAAGAAGTTATTGAGCTGGGGATTTATTGTCCTTTATAGTTTATGTTTCCCTACTGATCTGTCCCCGAGTCCGTTCCATATCCCTTACAGTATTATGAATAATCTATCCCTTCCATGCTTGATATTTGCATCCCTTGCAGTATCATGGCTGGCATCGCAAGGAATTGATTCATAAACACTCATTTCTTTCACACTGCCACAGCCCCTTGCACAGATTTTAAGGTTAAAATGACATGCAGAGACACAAATGCTGTCCAGCCATCCCTAATGGCACGCTGCGATTTGTAGGATTCTGCCCTTGCATAAGTACCTAAGAAACACACAGAACGCCACCACTAAGGTACACGTATGAAAATCAAGGAATGGATCTACTGTGCCAAAAAAGTGGCAAATGAAATATAAGTGGCTTGTCTTGTATCTTGTAATTCGCTTAGACTGCCGTTTGGCTAGAATTAGCTTAGCTATCCGTAAGCCGTATTCAGGGCACGATGAGTGAAAGATGCCTTTGGACCTGTGGCTTTTTTAGGTTGAATTGTTATGATATAGTAGGAGTATATGGGAATACCGTACTCCGTAAGAGGAGCGAATACATATTTTCAAGGCAAACAGAGAAAGGTCAAGGCCGATAATTGCATTTGTAGCAATGACCATAACAGAACTAAACGTTAATCAGAAATCAATGATGTCAGGCAGTAACAGGATGCATTCCTTAACCTTTGTAGTTTTGTTTCCGGGTAGTACTCGGTGTGGTCACTTGGTATGTAAGGGCAGGATTGCACAAATCACCGTGTGTTACTGTTCTTGGCCAAGAAGGACTAGCATCTTAGCATGTTGTTTTTAAACTCAAAGCAGATTTAAAGGGGTTGTGGTGATGTAATACAGTACAGTTTTATAAATACTTTATAATACTAGGGGTAGGTTATGGGAGAAACAATAGCATATAAGGAGCAATAAATCCCCAGATCTCTAACTGCCTTTTCATCATCACTCCCACCACTCAGTTACTTCTTTACTCACTCACTCTTCTACTCACTTACTTTTCTACTCATCAACCATCTAAGCCGCCAATATGAAGTCTGTTGCTACCATGGCTGTCCTTATCGCCTCCGTGGCTGCTGCTCCCAAGATTGGAGCTTCCACCAACTCTCCCCGTGACGGAGTGACTGTTGGCCAAGCCATCGATGCTTGTGGTAACAACCTCCAGCTTAACTGCTGCAACAAGGTTGATAACAGCGTTGACATTGATAATAACTCTGATGTTTTCGGCGGCCTGATCGGTAGCCTTGGTGGCGCCTTGAACCACGATGACATTGGTCTTTTCGATCAATGCTCTAGTCTTTCTCTGAGTGCCCGTAAGTATTTCCTATTCTATAAGAGACTTTTAATTACTGACTTGAGTGTTTTAGTCATTGGCGTTAGTAGTCTCCTTAACAACCACTGCAAGCAGAACGTTGCCTGTTGTCAAAACTCTCCCTCCAACGTAAGTTTTATTTGCGATTTTCTTGTTCTTTTTGTCCTTCTGGAAGCTTTTACATCATAACTAACCGAGTCTACTACAGGCTGTTGGCGGCCTTATTAACATTGCTCTGCCTTGCATTGCTATTGGCGGTATCCTCTAAGCAAGCACGCGAGGAAACAAAAACACCGACGAGCTGGCTAGAGTAGTTTGCATTGGTGGCCGGCGGCCTGCTTTTTCCACGATATGGCAAGATCCTTAGTTTAGTAATTGCATTACTACAATATACTTTTTACTTGAATTTCTTTCTTGAGTTAAAGTGATGGCTATTTTACGAGGTTGCAACATTCCGGGTTGTCTTACAACAAGAATAACTTAGATCGTAGTATTAGTGCTAGCAGTAGATTAGTGTAACACTGAGCAAAGGGGTTCAATTATCACAGTCCAGGTATTAGGTACCAGTAGTAAACGATGTTTGTTAACAACTGGCTATTTAACTAGTAATAATAGTGAGACTGTATGCCTATATCCCTTGCAGTATCATTACTAGCATCACAAAACATTTACAAAACCTTATTTTATCACACTGCCCCAACCCCCTTAAACATAATTTGAGTTTAAATTGATCGGCGAAGACAGTAGCGCGCTGTTATTTGGTTGATCTTGCTTGCCCTTGCATTCGGTGTAGGTATACGTAAGACACGCAGAACACCACCTAGAAAAGAAATATGATTGGGTTGTCTTATAATTTCTTACACATACAGTGTGTCTATGATTTAGTACTAGCAATAAAATACCATTTATAAGCCCCCTCTCACTGTTTGCATATATATTTACCACCGGAGATGAGGGAGTGATTCGTATGGCATTTGTGGCTTGTATTGCTGTTTCAGCAGCAGGTATAAGGGGTAATGAAGCAAGGGAGATATGTACAGTGTTTGTTTTTATAAGCAGACGAGGGAAGCAAGGCGGGAAGACAGGAACGAGAAAGAAGGGTAAAGGGGATAAACAACGGACAGGAAAAAGCCAAACAGGAAAATAACGGGCGAGGAGGAGAGGAGGCAGTGGCACAGGGAATAGAAGATGCGGCAGGACTCGCAGATCTGCTCGTGGAACGTAGACAGACAGATGTCAGGTCGGTTCAGGCAGATGATGCAGTGTGGCGCTCCAGCTGTGAGTGGTTTTTAGGTTGCTATTTAAATATTAGTGCATAGCGTCTCATTGCGATTGCCTACTCACCATTGCAGAAACTACACAGACTTGATACATCACCATCTTACGATTCTCAAATTTATCATGGAGCAATCGAGCGAATCTTCACAGGCGCTAGAGCGTATTGGGCTCTATGAGCCAAGCATGCTTCTGCTGTGTAAGATATGCCGAGCTGCTATTCGACCCACGGCCCCGGCCGTCAATTCACACTTTCGAAAACAGCATAAACTTGCCGGCAAGGTGCTACAGGGGATCACGACGTTTGCACATTCGCATCGGGCCACCTTGAATGATCCACATACAGTCAAGCTGCCAAGCAACCACAGCCCACCGATCAGCGACCTTCCAGTTCTCGAAGGCTATAGCTGCACAGAGTGCCCGTACCTCACCACTAACAAAAACCTCATCTTTACACACCAAAGACAGTTAAAACACAGCTTAGATGTTGGCCAGACCGGATGGGTCAGGGTGACACTGCAGACATTCACGCGGGCAAGCCACGTAAGGTACTGGATCGTTGATGTAACAGGGGATTCCAATGCCTACTTTGCCAGAAGCGAGGAGGAAGATGGCGTGGATAGCCAGGATAGCCAGGATGGCGAAGGTCGGGATGAGGATCAAGATGAGACTGAGAAGCTGGTAAAAATGGTCGAGGCTTGCGAGAAGGAGCTTCTCAGAGCGGAAGAGGAGAGGCAACGGCTCATCGAGACGCCCGACGGGGTCAATGCCGAGTTCAGATGGGTCAAGTTCATGGAGTGGGCAGAACACCTGCAACAGAAGGATCGGGCGGCACTTCATCGCGCTAGCTTACCTCCCATGGTCCATGCAGCGGAGGAGCGACGGCGGAGCGAGGAGGCTATCAAGGCGAACCGACGCCTGCGGCAGCTGGCAACAAGCGTCGATCGGGTTCTAGTCAGGTCTATGGATCGGCTCGACCAGGTACCGGAAGAAACACTAAGATGGCTAATCAGCATGGATGCAGCAAAGCCGGCAAGTCGGCCATTCGGCAGAAAACAAGAGGCGGCGACGATGATGGATCGGTATAGCCCATACGTGCAACGGTACTTGTGTTACTGCGCGCGTGTATGGCCGCTGGGACGTTCCGGGGCCGAGGCGGAGCACGGCATCAGGTTTACGGCTTCGCAATGGGGGTGTCTGGGTGATGTCATACAACGGCTCGATGCACTCGTGGCCATTACCCCCGATGGAGAGGAGTGGGTGGAGGATAGCGATGGCAAGAACCCGGAGAGCGATACGCTCGATCGCGCCGTCTTCCAATTCTGCATCAGCTCGATCAAACAGAAGCTGGGCAAGAAGCCATATCGCAACCCGCTCCTACACTTTACAGCCGTTCTCGGCATTGACCAGACAGGCGAGTCATGGGTACCGTCATCCTTACACATGCGCTTTCTCGCCGGTTTCTTGTGGTGTGGAAGAGTCTTGATGCTAGAGCATTTCTTCGAGGATGCAAGGCCCGATCTGGACGGATCAGATGACGACGATGACAACGACGACGGTGGGGACCCAAATTACGAGGCCAGCTTCAACGCTATTGCCCGGTTTCAGGAGGGTCACCGGCAATGGCTTGCGGACGGCTCATACACTCCATTCAGCTCCATCATCCAGTGGATGGCATACGGGAGGGGTTACCAAATACAGGGAAATGGGCTGGCACAACTCGCATGGGAGAGCGATGGCAAAACGCTTAATTATCAGGGGAGCCGGATCCAGGTAGGTGGCTTTCAGAAAACGGCACAGGCAGCCATCAAAGACACCGAGGCTTCGATGGACAAGCTTATGCTCGGCCAGTGGGACCAGGTCAAGAGGACGATCCGGCTCGGGGACATTATCGATAGCTTGGTCTACGAGGGGCCAGGCCGGTCATTCTCTACGAACCGCAAGAACGCATGGCTTAGGCCGGGAGCCGGACGGATGATGGAGCTGGTCGGCAAGGCGCTCTGGGAAAAGGCCAAGGGCAGGAACGGCCAGATCCGGTACGAATGCCGGCGGCGGCAGGTGGAGGAGTACATCTCAGACCTAGAACAGTTCAAGAGCAGGTCGATAGCTGCCGTACACATCTGGGCGGGGCAGCCCGGGCGCGGACCGGAGATGACGACGATCAAGCACTGCGACACGGAGGAGCTGCAGAAGAACATGTTCATTTTCGATGGGCAGATGATGCTGGTCACGGACCGCGATAAGAGCAGGGGCATTAACGGGAGGGGGCGTGTAGTAGCACGATTCCTGCCAGAGCACTTGAGTCTTATGATGGTCGCGTACATTGCCTGGTTACTACCGTTCGAGAAGGTATTGCATAAGCTGTCCGGGATCGACGGACCGTCCGATACGATTGGGCCGTGGGTCTGGAAAACGGCCGAAAAGGGCATCTGGAACACAGAGCGGCTCAGCAAGCAGCTTGGTCTGCTTACTAGCACACATCTTGGGATCAATCTCAACCTATCAAACTACCAGCAAATGGCCATCAAGTTTGGGCGTCGCATCAAGGGGCTAGTAATCCAGCAACTCGAGCTTGAAGGGGCCGAGGCAGCCGGCGACGGCGACGGCAACGACGACGGCAACGACGACAACGAGAAGAATGACGAGTACATTGATCCCCGAACAGGCAAGACGCACAAACAAAAACGGGGCGGTTACGTATGGGATCTACAGGCAACGCTTGGTAGTCTCGTGGCGCGTAACCACTACGCGGTCAACGTTTACTGCCCGGGCCAACTACAACCGGAAATGATATCCAACTTCCAGGGAATTAGCAGGCTCTGGCATGGCTTCTTGGAACGTACAGACGGCCAGTTTGTGCAAAAGCGCTCGACCAGGCCGGCGGATAGAGGGGAGAAAGACTTGGAATGCGAGATACAGAGGTCACAGCCACCAGCCAAACGGCAACGTCAGGGAGAGTCAATGACTATCTTACTCGATCGCTAAAATGCATGGGAGTTGTTGTAATACGTAATCCTAATGCACAGTAAAGGAATTATAGAATTAAATAACTCTAGTTAGAATAAAAAAGTTGATATTTTATAGTACTTGAATGTATATTATTTAGTTGTCTATAAAAGTGTTTAAGGTTTAATATTTATTACATACTAAAATTAAATTTAAAAAATAATATAATAATAATAATATTATTATTATTATTATTATTATTATTATTATTATTATTATTATTATTTTAGTAGTTAGTTAATTTTAAATAGTAAGGCATTAGTTCCTTTACTTTAAATATTATTAATATTTATAACAGGATTATTAGACGGAGCGTTAGGTGTGTGCACCTCACGTGACGCTAGGGTCTCGATGGGCTTGCGTTCGCGGATCGCGGCGCATAACTCTTAGACTCGCTAAGCTTAAGTCTTGCAATACAATTAACCCTACTTGACCTTATGAGCTTTCTACCTAATCGTCTAAGTTACTATTCTCCGATAATAATATTTTAGCTAATAAAAGTTTAAAATTATAAAACTTTTTTTAATTATAATTAATTATAATATAATTGTGTTAAAATGAACTAGTCAATGCCCTATTAATTAGGTCCTAACAATAAGAAACAATAAGACTATTGTTTCTATTGTTTCCTAGCCTATTCTAGCCTATTCTAGTAGGTTCTAACAATAAACAATAATCCTATTGTTTCTATTGTTTTATAGGCTGTTCTAGCTTATTCTTTTACTTTCTATGCCCCACTTATATTTCCTATATATAGTAGATAGATTCCTGTCTTCTAGTTAGTTAGTAGATCAAATACAACATCTTATCTTAACCTATCTTTTCCTCTTTTAGCCTTAGTAGCTAACTAATCCCACAAGCCTAACCTTATTGGGAATTAGCTCGTTAAGATACTTATTCTTCCCTGAGCTTCTAGAAGGACTGACCAAGCCTTCTAGATCAAGCTATAATAGCTTATATAAGCTATTACTAAGCTTGTTACTTATTGCTATAAGGAATTTTATGCCTGAGAGGCTACTTCCTTTTAACAAATT
The DNA here is from genome assembly GCA_036429605.1 of Cladobotryum mycophilum. Lineage (NCBI taxonomy): Eukaryota > Fungi > Ascomycota > Sordariomycetes > Hypocreales > Hypocreaceae > Cladobotryum > Cladobotryum mycophilum. Next base: position 444,333 of record JAVFKD010000015.1, read on the forward strand.
GTTTATTTTAAAGTTTAATAATATATATAGTATTTAATAATTGTGTTTTTAATGTATAGTTAATTATAATAAAAATATATATTATAATAAACTTAATTACTATATATACTAATTAATATTTCTTTTATATAGTTAATTAGTTATTAATATAATTATTTATTATTAAGATTTAATACTTGAATTATAATACTTTAATTTTATTTTCTAATATTGTTTTACTTTGCTATTAATATTTATTAAACAGAAGTAGCCTCTTAGGCATACAGTGTTCCTTATAGCAATAAGTAAAAAGCTTAGTAATAGCTTATATAAGCTATTTAGCTTAATCTAAAAGGCTTAGTTAGTCCTTTTAAAAGCCCAGGGAGAATAAGTATCTTAACGAGCTAATTCCTAATAAGGTTAGGCTTGTGGGATTAATTAGCCACTAAGGCTAAAAGAGAAAAAGATAAGTTAAGATAAGATGTATTTAATTTAAAAACTAACTAGAAGACAGGAATCTATTTACTATATATAGGTAAAATAAGTAAGGAATATAAAGTAAAAGAATAGGCTAGAATTGCCTATAGAACAATAGAAATAATAGAACTATTGTTTGTTATTATAACCTATTAGAATAGCCTAGAATAGCCTAGAAAATAATAAAAACAATAGACTTATAGTTTTTTATTATTAAAGACCTAATCAATAGGGTATTAACTAGTTTATTTTAATATTATCGTTAATATTGTAAAGAAAAACATATATAAGAGTAATTTATATATATACTTATATAAAAAGATTTATTAAAAAGTAGTTTAGATTCATAATAAAAAAGAATTATAATAATTAAAAGAGTAAAAAAATAAAATAAATCTTTAAAAGCTTTAATAAACTTATTAAAGAACGTAAGAAAGTATTTAAAACTATTAATAATAAAAGGTAATAACATTAAAACCTTTATAAAAAGAAAATTATTTGTATAAAATAGTTATAGAAAAGAAATACTTGTTTTAAAGATATATAACTAAGAGTTAATTATAATATTAATAACTTTATAAGTAATAATAATAAAAAGGTTAGAATTAAAAATATTTAAGAACTTAAAACTTTCATAGATTTTTACATTTAAAATAAATAATTAAGTGATTTATAAAAAATTTTAAAAAGAGTATTAAAAAAATATTATAAAAGGTTAAAGTAAATTTTTTCATACTATAATAGAGAAGTAACGTAATCCACAAGCGAGCGGACCACATAAGCGAGCGGACCACCCTCCATAACAATATCTACCTTTGCATCTATATATTAAATTCCTCCATAATCTCTTATAGCAGAACCTTCAAATGAAAGTAGGGTACTGCTTGCCCTTTAAGCTCTTAAACAAGACCCGAATTTAAGTCTTAGAGCTACAGCTAAGATTTATAACATCAGTCGTACGACAATTCTTCGGCGTCGTGCTAGTATATCTTCGCGATGTAATACAATTGCCAATTCAATGAATCTTACAAAATCAGAAGAAGAGGCCATAATTGAGCATATAATTGATCTATCTGCGCGATCATTTCCACCCAGATTGCTTAGTGTTGAAGAAATGGCCAATCATCTACTACGCGTACGCGACGCGCCATTAGTTGGCAAAAATTAGGCATCAAACTTTATCAAACGCCAGCCAAAGCTCCGTACACGCTAGGCTCACAAATACGACTATCAAAGAGCTAAATATAAAGATCCAAAGCTTATTAGCAATTGGTTTGCTCTTGTACAGAATATAAAGGCTAAATATAGGGTCCTTGATGATGATCTCTATAACTTTGATGAGACTGGCTTTATAATGGGTATTATCTTTCCAGGCATGGTCGTTACGACTTCAGAAGGCCTTACAAAGGCTAAATTATCCTAGCCTGGTAACCGGGAGTAGGCAACTATGATCCAAGGCATCAATGCAATGGGTTGGGCAATACCACCACTCATTATTCTTACTGCACAATACCATCTTGAGAATTGGTATGGAGAGTGTGATCTTCCAGCAGATTGGCGCATTGCAACAACAGAGAATGGCTAGACTACCAATAAGGTTGGCTTAGATTGGATCAAGCATTTTGATCGTCATACAGCTTCTCGTACGAAAGGGATCTATCGAATGCTTATCCTTGATAGCCATAAGAGCCACCACTCAACGGCATTTGAGCTCTATTATAAGGAGCATAAGATTATTACAGTCTATATGCCTCCTTATTCCTCACATCTGCTTCAACCATTAGATGTTAGTTGTTTTGGGCCATTAAAGCAAGCATATAGTCGGCAAATTAAGAAGCTAATGCGTATGCATATCACACATATTAGCAAGCTCGACTTCCTCTATGCCTTTCGCATGGCGTTCTTTACTGCAATCAATGAGAAGAACATTAAAGGAGGCTTTTTAGGATCTGGTCTATTGCCATTTAATCCACAGAGTGTTCTTTCAAAGCTTCATATAGAATTACGAACATCAACACCTCCAGAAACGCTGATTAGGCCTATACGGCCTTGGGTCTCAAAAACACCAAAAAACGCACATGAGGCTAATTCACAATCAGAGCATATAAAGAATTGTATCACCGCTCACCAAAATAGCTCTCCAACTACAATGTTGAATGCAATTGACCAATTTACAAAGGGAGCAACAGCAATGATACATCAAGTAGCGCTTTTACGTACAGAGGTCCAAGACCTTCGTGCAGCAAATGAGGCCATAAGCAAGCGCCGCAAAGCAAAGAAAGCACGTATACGACTTGGAGGCGCTCTTACTATTGAAGAAGGGATAGGTCAATTAGATCAAAGGGATATAAATACGCAGATAGAGCAAGAAAAGCAGCGAGGAGGGTCTCGTACAAAGGCTACGCGTTGTAGCAAGTGCAGCAAGACAGGCCATAATGTGCGAACTTGTAAAGAAATATAATAAAGTAAAAAGGATATTTCTTATTCTATTATTAGTATAATAGTTACTTAGTATTTTTTTAATATAGGTATAAAAGAAAAGGGCTGTAAGAAGGTGGCTTCATTCTGATCTGAATGAGTGGTCCGCTCGCTTGTGGATTACGTTAGTAAAGATTAAATAAAATAAAAGTAATATTAAAATAAAAAAACTAAGAGTATACAATTAAATTGTAAAAAGGCCAGAATATTTTTAATTATAAAGAATATAATATA